>CAUYUJ010007202.1:118072-253101 GCA_963575745.1 Prorocentrum cordatum | reverse complement strand
GGGCGGGGGCCTGAGGTCCGACGCTCCCAACAAAATTGGAGCAGGCGTTTTTTTGCCGTTCTCGGCCTCTGGGGGGCCATCTCGCCCGGCTTCGGCAAAGACTGGCCCTAGGGAAGTGGTCCAGACCTCGGGGGCCCACGGATCGAAACAAAAATCGGAGCAGCTGGGATGTCTGGGGGAGGACTGATGGTGCAGGGAGGGAGGGCGGGAAAGGGGGAGAGAGGAGGGCAGGGAGGGAGGGCGCATGGGGGAAAGGAGGAGGAGGAGAAAGGAGAGGCTGGGATTAGGTCGGGCATGTCCCCATACGGGCGGATCTGTGGCGAAAAAATTCGAAAAAGTCCAGAAAATACCCCCTAAATAACCAAAACTTGCTCAAAGCATAGCCCCCGGACTATTTTTTGACTATCTTTGAATCCTCCCCCTGTAGAGGGGCAGGGACAGGCCCGACTGGAGCGGCCGGGACTGTCCACCAGCCGAGGGCCCCGCATGCCGCGCCGGAACAGGATCTGCTGCTCGCGGACGTCTGTGGACCCGGCCGCCTTCACGGTGCCCTGCGAGCAGACCTCGGCCGTGCACCAGGGGGGGGACTGGCCAAGATGGCGCGGATGATAAGATATCAGCCAGCAAGCAAGCGAGAGCAAATCAGAGGGGGTGCCATTGGAAAAAGGGGAGGGGGAGGAGCGTGCCTTTGGGAAAAGGGGGGGGTCCCAAAGACGAACTGCAGAGAATGTGCTGGGACTCCCATAGGGTAAGCCTGATTGGAGACAGTTGAGGGATGAAACAAAAACGCCCCTACCCTGGGTTACAAGTGCGTGGTCTGTGAACCTCCTGGGACCTCCACGAAGGCCAGAGAGTCGCCAGGACGCCGCGCGGCACGCGCGACACGCAGGGGTTTACCCTGTCAGCAAACAGAAGGTTCAGCGCACAGCGCCTCGCAATCCAGGGGCAGGGGTGTTTCTTACGCCCTTGAAAAAAAGGAGGTGAGGAGTGGTGGCACAGGGTAAGAATAGTCAGAACGATACGGAGGAGGAGGAGGAAAAGGAATGAAGGACGAGCTAGGAGAGGGGAAGGAGGACAGGAGGAGGGGTGGTGAGGAGGAAAAACGGGGGCTGAGGGGTCAAGAGAGCATCGCACATGGCCTACATGTTGCACATGCAACTTCACAGTTTATTAAGTTTGAGCGACCACGTTGGCTGATTTATGTCCCCGTCGTCACGTTCACAAGCATTGTTGTATGTCAGTGATTGATACCTCTCTCTCACACCCCGAGGTGCGAAGTCCTTAAAATAATACCCTTAGTCGAAAAAGTCCTTCGGGAAAGGCTGCTGCACTAGGCGGCAGGCAGACTTGACCGCAATGAGGACGAATTTGTGCAAACATGATGAGCAAGAGCAGCGGGACGATAATCACAACTGTTAGAGCCTTCAGCGCGGAAATTGACTTCTGGAGGCAGGGGGCAGGATGAGAAGAAGGCGCGGGAGGAACAGCAGGAGGGAGGAGAAACTTTGGAGTCCCGAAAAAGTGCGGTGACAGGCCGTACGATGACCTCGAAATCCCCCAAGACCTCACCGCACGGTCCGTCAACGCACGGTTCTGGGACGTCGGATGCCCAAGTCGCCCGAGACCTCCTCGGAGAACGACCCGAGTCCCAAAACCGTGCGGTGACCCCGAATCCCCACCGACACCACACTGTTTTTTTTGTTTTGGTATCCGCGTCAGCGCTTCCAAATCCTTGGTGCACCAAGGAAGCGAGCCAGCAGCGCAGGGAGATGCGGGCTCAAATCGACGAACGTGGGAGGAGAGCCGCACGACCAGCGGGCAACCTCCTCCATCGAGGAGGCTGCCCATCGTCCGAGCGACGGTCACCACCCCGTCTGGGGGCCCCGAAGAAACAGAGGATCAGAAAGAACCGGAGCACGGTGCAGCAGGGACGAACCGTCCCGGCATTCCCATAGTCCTACCACGAGATGTTCTCAGAACCCAGAAAAGCTCCAATAACAAAAACAATGTTCTTATAACACACGCCCGATGTGAGAAAACGAAGCAGTCCCAGCCAGACGTGTTCTAAGAACGTGTCGCGGGAGCCACAAAAGGTTCTCGGAACATTGTTTGGTAGGACCGTAGGCACGCCAAGACGCTTCGCCAAGAGGCGCAGGAAGAAAAACACGCCTCACGAAGCTGCCTCCCATGATGTTGGCTGGCTGGGCGGCCATGTCGTATAGGAGCTGCTGTAGGCCAAACGCCAGCAACGGGAGAAACAAAGGTCTGGGGGCCCCGAAGAAACATAGGCTCCCCTGATGGTCCGCTACCGAAAATTTCCGGTAGCGCTCCGCAGAGATCGGTCGCTACCGAAATACCGAAATGTAGCGCCCAATACCGGTATCAGAGCGTTCTGAAACCCGCTATTTCCACGCCCTCAAACGAAGATCCGGTCGCTACCGAAATTCGGGGTGCGTCGAAATCGCTACCGAAAATCTCCAGTACCAGACCATCTGGCTCAGAAGGAACCGGAGCACGGAGGCGGGCTGCGCGGAGCGCGGGGGCCCCGGCCGGCGCCGAGGAGGGCGGCCCCGGCGCCCGCCGCGGGGCCGTGGGCCTGAGCGCCTTCTCCGCGGGCCTGCCCTCCGCAGCCTCGCCTCCGCGCCCCCCCCCTCTTGTGCGAAGGGCACCGCGGAGGAGGAGGAGTAGGAGGATTGAGGGGCAGGAGGAGGAGGAGGATTGAGGGGGAGGAGGATTGAGGAGGAGGAGGAGGAGGAGGAGGAGGAGCGCACAGGCTGACCGACGAGAAGAGGGCAGGCGGACAAGAAAGAGACGAGACGAGGGCAAACCGCAGTCCTAGACCGACGTGGCCGGCAGCAGGCGGCGGCAGCGGAGGGTCGGGCCTCGATCACCATCCTCTGGACGTGAGAGCAGCACGCGCTCCCGCATGTCTGCGGGCGATGACACGCACTCTGGCCCTAAAGAGCGACAGGAGACAGTCGGGCCCGAAACGGTCCTGGGACCTCAGGGTATTGTACGCGGAAAGTAAAACGTCATGGACCAGGAGGGCCGATAAAAGCTCATTACTATTTATGGGGGGGGTCTCGTGGATAAAAAAATGTTGCACCCTAGACCAAGCTCTGTACGAGGAGGGGAGAGAGGGAAGGGCGTCCTTCAGCACTTCAAGAGCAGCAGGGCAGTGGAGGTAGTGGTCGACCGAATCCCCGAACATCGCATTACATCCGAACCTGCAGCACATTGTTCCATTTCGAAATCGTCTCGTGGTCGGCCACGCGTTGCACACACTCTTGATCAGGGAGGTGGAAGCGAACGGGCCCACCTTCTTCGTTAGCATATTGATCAGCACGAACATCCGATCAGCGACCTTGTGCGGAGCCTCTGGCCAGAAATACTGGATACGGCGGTGCAACAGAGGGGAGACAGGCTGGACAGGACAGCGTGATTTCAACAAGGACGTCATCTTTTTCTGCACATCATCACAATCTGGGTCCGCCAGGCGGGGGGCGATCGCAGACAACTGGGTGAAATTCACAATCCACGTCATGGTAACCGATCCGTTCAACCAGTTCTTCAATCGGGGCACAGCCAAGACGTCCAAATCATATTCAGAAATAGTGTGAAATCTGGCAGCGATGCTTGGGAAAACCGAACTTCTCAAGGCAGCACGAAACAGCGCGGCCCTATTTTCACATGAAATGTCGCGAGGTGCTGCATCAAATCCCAAAGAGCCCAGGTTCTTGAGTAATGCCGTCGCTATCGAATGTCGCGGAGCAGCAGTCAGTCGCTGCAGGGCAACGTGTTCAGTGTCATACACTCTGGAGTCCGCCATGTAGAACTGGCTGATGTGGGACAAGACAGGGAACGCCAACATGTTATACGCACGAATATTCTGCGCCAGGGATATTTTCAGCTCTCTGATATGGGCTACTCGTTCCAGGAGTTTACGACAAGGACCACGCCAAGATGCTGCACTACCCTCTGGACCGAGATATACGCCCAAGTACTTAGCGTGGGGGCCGATCTGCACCTCGTCCACGGGGATGTCAAGGTCGCGCAACCGCTGCTTGGCGACCTCTATGTCCATGTCGAGCGCAATGACCACCCAACACTTCCCCGTGTGGAGCCTCAGGCCTGTGACGATGCCCGTGTCGCTCATCCAGGACAGCACCATAGGTACAGTAAGACGAAGATCCCCAGTCGCAATGCCAATGTCATCAGCACACGCAAGAGGGAGCCCAGGGTGCGGGCAAAGTCGCCGCTGTAAGCCTCGCACGACTGGATCAAAGATTATCACGAATATCAAAGCAGAGAGTGGACAACCTTGCTTCATGCCGCGTGTGACAGTGAAGCCAGAGAACCTTGAGCCAGCAAACAGTATGTCGACATATATGTCGTCGTACAAGGACCGGACCGCACGAACGATGTGCCTGGGAACGCCCATGGCTTCCAAGACCCCGAAGATCCAGGAGTGCAACACACTCGGGAACGCGGAGGCGATGTCCAGGAGCATGATCCCTGGGAACTCGAGGCCCCGATGGCAGGCCCACTCCAGAACCCAGGACTCCAACTCAACCACGTTATCAAGCATATTACGTTTCTTGATGAACCCGCGCTGGCACTCCGCCACGGAGAACCTGGCCTGGATCTGGAACGGGTCGGCCAGGGCAGCGGAGACGAGCTTGTTATCTGTGTTGCTCAGAGTGAGGGTCCTAGTCTGACGGGCCTCGAGAACAGTCCTAGGACCAGAATCGCTCACTTCAACCTTGGGAGGGAACACGAGCTGACCGAAGTTGAATCCAGAAGGTGGGCAGGCTCCGCGAAGCAGAGCACGATAGGCCGCATACAGGGCCGACAAAACAGTTTCGCCCCCGTTTTTCCACCCGCTATATGGCACCCCGTCAGGTCCTGCAGCTGAGTCTTTACGGTGTACAACGATAGAGCGAAACTCATGTTCCATGAGTTCCCATTGGATACCAGGAGAGACCGATTGAATTTCACTCCGAAGGGCAGCAAGCACATCAGGATCAGGCTCAGGGAGTACATCAGGGCACCGATGAACATCACCCCAAAAGTTAGCTAGGTTGCGAGCACTCTGTTCGATACTGGCGGGGGCCTCGTCCACTGGGTCAGACACCGAGAAGATCGCAAGCTTCCGACGTTTAACCGACCAGGACCGACAAATAGCTTGAAGCCTGGCACGACGAGCCTCATCGATTCTCCCAAGACAGTCCGTACACTCAGTGTGGATCATATCATTAATCATCGTAGAGTTCAGCTCGCGAATATATTCATGGAACCCAAGATAATCAGTATACCCAAGATTCTCAAAGCAATAAAACCGACTAAGTTCAGGCAGAGCGTGTTGGCAACGCATGATCATAACAAGGTGACCTGTACGGGCCGCACGCAGCATCCTGAGACAAACCGCTATTTTCTCACGACCAGTACGGGGACCTGCACGAAACATCTGACGGGTCAGCACATCCTTCGCAGCGAACATGGCAGCCTTGCACTCCAGCAAGGCCTCAAAAGGGTCAGAACTGACCCCACACTCCCGGAGGATCGATTCCACAGTCTCCCCGAAGTCAGGATGTTCGGTAATCCACCGCGGCAAGGAAGGGGAAGAGGGGGCCCCAGGAGACGTCTGCACGAAAATCGGGATGTGGTCCGAGCACTCCGTGCGATTGTGGGCCATACCGATCACATTCGACCGAGGTTTCCAGTCCAGGATTTCAGCCGTGGGAGCAGACCAGTAGACTCGATCCAATCTGCAGACACTGAGAACAATATCTCCAGCAACAGACCTATGGGTGGCCTCTAGCTGCGGGACTTCCACGAAGTCGCCGAACAGGCCGGCAAATCGGGAGCGCAGAAGGTCATCTTCCCGCGGCAAAGCAACTGACCCGTCCGTGGCCTGTCGGAACTCGTCGGCTTCAGGAAAGTTCCAATCGCCTGCCAGACACGAGAGCCCAGCACCCGCATCTGGGACAGATCGGCGAAGCCGTCCTAGTACACTATGGGCTGCACGAACAGAAATCCCAGGATCAATATGAACGTTGGCTATATTCAGGTTCCCGAACTCCCCGAAGAGCTTCACCACCAGGACCCTGCCTCTAGCGACCTCTGAAATCCGAGCAGCTCTGAATTTCTTCAGGAAGGCCTTCGAGATGGATGTAATGACACCGCCAGCAGAATGCGAACTACAGAAGGAGCCTAAGTGGATATGAGAAGGGAAATCGCGTCGAAGAGCATTCAGGTCTTGGGACGTCCCATGAGTCTCCTGCGTGGTTACTATATCAAACCTCTCAATCAAAGATCGGAACTTGCTATACTTCTGACTCTGACGCCTATGATTGGCCCAAATACTACCTAACAGAGCTTGCGTATTCCACGAGACCACCCCGAACGAATTCAGAACTCTAAAAGGCGAACGATCAGAACGAATTATGGGAGCACCAAAAATGGGGTACACAGCCTCCAGCCGCTCGGGGCCCTCAGAGGAGGAGGAGGAGGAGGAGGAGGAGGAGGAGGGGGAAGAAGGCGGCAAAGGCGGCACACAGCGCCTGCGCTTCACTGCACGACACCCTCCAGCTGCACCCGCAGCTCGTCGTCCAGTCGCGTAGATGCTGGTGGTGTTCCCAAAGTTGCCCAGCGCGTCGCTCATGACTACCTCCTAGCGGCGCTTGGCCACCAGCGCTGACACACGCTCCGATATGCTGTCAATGAACTCCTTCGAGAGGCCAACGACGTGGCAGTCGTCCAACGGGTCAATGGTGAAAGTGCCCTGGGCGTCCTCCGAGACCTTCACCAGGTCCCACACCTCCTCGTTGGCCGAGTTGTAGAGGTGCAAGTGTCCAGTGAACGGGTTCGACCCTAACTTCATCGACTCCAGCCAGAGGCATTGCTCCTTCAGGGCGTCGAGCATGATCTGCCAGCACTGCCCCAGTGCGTACGAGCGATGCCGGATCGGCTGAGGCTGATCCCACCCCACCCGTAGCTGCACCACCTCGCCGCTGCGCGGGTCCGTCCATGTCAAGAAAGAGGGGTCCGCTCGGCATCTGGTGTGGAAGAGCAGCGCGTCATCCTCATCATCGAACTGAATATTGTAACTGAACTTATAGTTCTGGGCCTGCACTCGGCACTTCTCAGAGTACTGCGCAGGCATCTTGGACTTGACGATGGAGAAGTGCGACTTGAACGTCGCCTGCATCAGCTTGCGGGGGAAGCCGCGGATCCAGATCTTCTTCTTGTTGCGCTCACCGAGGTCGTGAACAGTATGGCGAGCAGAGAGTGGCTGAACAGGGCCAGGTCCGCGGCGCCGCGCGAAGTCCGACCACGGGTCGCTGTTCGCCGAGGTCGCGCTGGACGCCACCGTGGAGGCAAGCTTCTCCTCCAGCTGCAGCACCCGCGCGGTGAGCTCCGCATCCACGACAGGCACAGACGGTGCAGGCGCTCGGCTGCGATGGACAGAGTCTGACATCAGCTCATCCTCGCTATCGATAGAGATGGCCTGGCCGAGCTGCAAAGCCGAGATGGCGGCCGCCTGCCGCTCGAGCTCCGCACGTTGCTCCGCCATAGCTTGCTGTTGTTCGTCCAGACGCTTGCTTAGGTCATGATCCAGACGTTTGACCGTCTCCATGTTGCTGGTGATCGTGTTCGACAGGGTGTTGATCCGCTCGTGGATAGGATCAACATGGGACTTCAACTGATCAGCAAGCAACTCCTTCATATTCTCGAGAGTAAGAGCCATCGCGCCAATGAAAACGGTACGACTTGGTAGGTACAGTACCTGACTGCAGAGGCAAAATGCGTGCCCAGTGAGAAACAAAGCAGAGGTCCTTGTCCGGGGGCGCTCTCCAGGACCCCTCGCGCGCGGCGGGCGCTGGCCACTCGAGACGGGGGGAGAGTTCCCGAAATGGCCTTGAGCCAAAATGGCTACGGAGGAGGAGGAGGAGGAGGAGGAGGAGGAGGAGGAGGAGACGGAGCAGGAGGAGGAGGAGGAGCAATGGAGCAACGCAGAGAGCGGCCAGGTGCATCACGAAGCCGCCTCGAGAGAAGGAGGGCGACCCACTCAGGCTGGGGCCGCCTCAGGCGGTGCAGACAAAAACCAGCACCGTGCACAGAAACTCACACGGCCTCCGCGGGCAGTGAGTCCGAGCCAGGGGCACCTTCTAGCCACTCCGCGCCGCGCAGGCCGACGGCCTCGGCCCCAGGGCCCGCGACCCCCGACCACGGAGGCACCTGCTGGGAGTCTTCGGACTCTCTAGGAAAATCCTCTGGCGCGACGGCCAGCAACAGCGGGCTGAGGGCCGCACCCGACTTGGGATGACGGCCCTGCTGAGCATTCAACAGGAACCTCTGCAGCCGATACCGCTCCGCCCAACTCCCAGTCGCCCCCGTCCCGCCCCCCTTGCAGGCACGCACCAGGCCGACCGAGAGGCGCTGCGGGCGCACCGCGCGCGCACCGCAGCGCGTGCAGATAAGCACACGTTCCAACTCTTGCACCTGATGGCCAGGCCCTGGAGTTTGGGGATCGCAGAGACGGGCGGACAGAGATTTGAGGAAGGAGAGGGTGGTGGCCTGCCTCCAACAAATCTTGCATCCGAAGGCTCCCTCAAGGAAACCGACGAACACATGTGTGGTGGACTTCCTCACGCGCCGAACTCTCGGGGCGGGCGCAATGGGTTTCCTAACTACAGGTGCGGCCATCCTTGCCACTCTCTCAGCAGCAAACGCAAGACACTTCATGCGGCTCAGCGCCTGCTCCAGCTGAAATTTGAAAGCGTGAACGACCGACGAAGATCCCGACATCTCGAGCGCGGCCATCTTCGCGAAACAGTCGGCCCATAGATTGCCGAAAACAATATATAGCGCCTCGCCCGATTCGATGCACGCCGAAAAACCCTCATCGACAGACCGATGGGCCTTGGTCCAGGTGAAGACAGGTCGGCACGCATCAGAACTGTACAACTGATGTATTTTGCGCCAGACGCTGGTGTGTGGGGCAAGGGGTTTAGCACGCTTGCCATCCCATGAGGCCCCTCCACGGGCGAGACTCAGATGATCAGTAACAAACTCGGTCGGCCTGGCCGCATTTTCCAGCCCGCGCAGCGCAGCAACTCTCTCTGCGCGGGGAACTGTTTGAATTGGGCCGCCAAGGCCGCCAAACATCGTTTTGAACGGGACGAGGTTGGGCGTCAAGGCCACCACGGCCCATCCGCATCTCCTGGACTCAGGATAATCACTGTCAAAACAAAAACCATCACCGTAGACTTTTCCTGGCCACGGGACCGTCGCAGCACCCCATTCTTTGACAGGCAGCAGTCAAGGCTCAGGGGGCCTGAAAACAGGCCTCAGAGGGATGGCGTAGAGCAGGTTGACGGGGGTGAATTCCCACTCCAGGCCAACTCCTGTTTGCCCCTGACTCCAGATGTCCTTCCTGACCTGCAAGACGTCGTCGGGGTAGGGAGGCTCCTCTTCGTCTTCCTGTGGCTCGTGGACCGAGCAGTAGAAGATCTCGTCCTCCAGGTCCGCGGGCTCGTGGCCACAGAACTCGCAGTTCGCGTTGTCCGTGTAACCCGCCAAACGACGTCTCTCAGACGACCAGATACCGTTTGACTGCAACTTGGCAAGAGCTCCTCGAAGACCATTGGAAAGCGGTTGCAAATGCCATTTCCTCAGAGCTCGCATCCAGATGTACTGACGGCCACCTCCTTCATCCCGCTGAGGAGCTCCAGGAAGGTGATCCAGAATCCTATGACTTTGCCATCTCTCCAGGCTGGCGAAAAGGTAACGCTTCAACTCGCTAGGGGACACCCTGAGCAAGTCATACGCCACGCCGAGGTCGTCGACGACAACCGTGGAGGAGGAGGAGGAGGAGGAGGAGGAGGAGGAGGAGGAGGAGGACGAGGAGGAGGACGAGGAGGAGGAGGAGGAGGAGGAGGAGGAAGAGGAGGAGGCGGCGGCGGCGGCCCCCCCCCCCGCGGGCACGGCTGCCGTCCGCGAGGCCGCCGTCCCGCGCTGCTCGGGGCAGCGGCCGCCCTCGTCTTGGCGGCAGCGGCGCGGCCCCGGCGACCGAAGGTGCGGGCGCCATGCCCCGCGAGGCGCAGCTCGAGCGGCCTGCCCGCTGCGCCGTCGCGCGCGGGGCCCCGCAAGCAGAGCTCCCCCCGCCCGCGAGCTGGAGCCGCGGGGCGTGGGCCCGCGGGCTCCTGGGCCAGCACCCACTGCCCCCGCGGGCCTCGGCGGCGACGAGATGGGAGCGAGCACGGCCGGACCTGGGCCAGAAGCGCGCATCCCTCCAGAGCACGAGGCCCTTCGTCGGCCAGAACGAAGAGGACATCCAAGGGTGCCGTCCCCAGGATGCGCAAGAGCACCCGGCGGGCACGAAGCACACTGGGCCACCCTCCCCGAACCGACCTCGACCTCATAATTTCGGTCCGACTGTCAGCCCGTGGGGCGGGCGCTGCACTCATTCGCCGGGGAGCCTCGACGAATACATGGACCATCGGAGCCCCTGAGCACACGCATGCGATCGGCAGCGTTTTCTCAGTGTGTCGCCACGGCGGCCCCGACGGCACGCCATGCCCTGCGAGCGGATGGCGTGTCGCCCCGCTTCGCGGGGCCAGGCGACTCGGGAAACCTGCGGATGTTGACGCTGGGGGGCTGGGAGTCGGATGGCGTGCCGCACCGAAGCGAGGCGCCGTGGGCCAGAGCCAGCGGATGAGTATTGTTTTGCCGATCCCCATCCCCATCGGCGTGGCCTGCCGATCTGCCCCCTAGAGAGGGATATAGGCCGTTCACTTCGGGTTTCGAGGGGTGTATCCCCAACCGGGGTGGTAATTTCGTGGGGTCTCGAAGGGGATGGGGATGGGGATGGGGATCCTTTGAACGGTACTGCGCGGAGCGACACGCTGAGCCAACGTTCCTGACTGTGTGGGCCCCCCCTGGACTGTGCGCCGCTACCGTCGCCCCTGGCAGGCCGAGCGGCGCCGCGCTTGGCTCCGTCGGGCGGCCGGCGCGCGCGCAGCTGCGCCCGTCGGGCACCCGCCGCCCCCGAGGCCTGGAGACCGCGGCCCCCGGCGCCTGCCACCCCGCGCGAGGTCGCCATCCGCCCGACGGCCCGAGGGCGTCGCCCGCTGCTCGGAGACACGCTCGGCCACGGGACGCCCGGGGCGACAGCTCGACGGCAACCGCTGTCCTGAGCTGCCGCCGCCGTGCGAGAGGAGGCCGGCAGGCGCAGGACACCCCCCGAGGGGCTGTGTCCTCGATGTGGCTGTGGTCGCCTGCTGTCCCCGGAGGGGGCGAAGGCGGATGCCATCACGGCCTGGTCGACGACCTGCGCCGACAGCCCGCGCGCGGGGCCACCTGTGGCTCCCGCGCGCGCCCCTGCGCCTGCGACGCCGGCGGTCGACGCGCGGGGGGCAGGGCGCCCAAGCGAGCGGCGGCAACGACAGTGGGGCGGTGTGGTTCGCAAAGGGGGCGCTTCGCAGCCCGCGCACCTGGGGGGGGGGGCGAGGACCTCGACCGAATTCTCCGGCGCGCCTAGACGAGGCCCGACGAGGGCAAGGGCTCTCCAAGCCCCAACGACGCAAATCGCAAACCACACACCGGTGTGACCACACCCTTTGTAGTCGCCGACCTCTGGAGGCCAGCCTGAGACCCGCCCTCGCCAGGGTCGCCCATGGCAGCGATGGCCGCGCTGCCGACCCGGCTCACTCGCCCAAGGTCGCGATTCCCAGCCTGCCGGCGCAAAGAGATCCGTAAGTTTCACCGCTAACGATATCGTGGGGGAGCTTTGCTGCGCGCCCTCGTTGCAGTGCCAAGACATGGATGGGCATGTGGTCGCATACTGCTTACCAGCCCAACGAGACCGCAGCAGGGTGCGCTGATGCTCCTCTTCGACCCTCATCCATGTGATACCGAGGTGAATCCAGTTCTTTGTCAGCAGCAGCCGCGGCGCAGTTCGACGCAGGCGGCTGGAGTAAGTCACGCGCAAGTGAAACAGACTCTACGAAAAAAGGAGGGGCAGATGAGGGGCAATCGCAGAGCAGAAAGGATGGGGAGAAGGAGGACCCGCCACGCGCAGACAGCGGGCGCGCGGCAAGGTCGCGGCCGCAGTGCGGGAGCGCCCAGCACTCTGCAGGCAAAGGCTGACGGTTGGGATATCATCAAAACTGTGAGCCATGACTGCGCAGGCCGTCTGCGCTGGGCCAGGAGCGGGGTGCCGGAGACCCCGTGCGGTGTCGCGGTCGAGCGGCTGTGCAGGAGCCCGAGCTGGTGTCTGCTGAAGGGCCCACGCAGCTCCAACGTCAGAGGGAAGTGCACATCCCGCGACCCGCTTTCGGCAGCGGCAGCAGTTAGCCAATACGTGGGCAGACACTGCGGACTCATCCAGCGCCAAATGAGTGCCTATACGGGGCGGACGAGCCCAAACAAAGGCGCACGCGATGCTGAAGAGCCACGGAAGGCCGCGCCCCAGCAGCCAGCAGCGTACCTCATCAGAGCACCCTAGTTGCAGCAGGGGTGAAGGGGCAGGACGGGGGTGAGAGCGGCCTGGACGGGGGTGGCGGCACGGCCATGTGCACCTCAGCGCACCTTTTTTGCAGAGGATCGTGGCCGCCCGCACCCAACATGCAGCCAGCAGTTGGGCCAGAGCACGGCCAGGTGCACCTTAAGTATATCCTGGCCAAGGGAGCGCGGCCGTCTGAACCAAACACCGGCATTTGAGGCGATAGCATGGTTCGTTAAGAAATTGCGAGGGTATCTCGGGCGAAACGGCTGACTGACGGAGTGGTCCATGGCTCCCGGTCCCCAATGTGGTACACCTGGAGCTCCACGTCCGAGGCCTCTTGGGAAACGCTGTTCGGCAGAAGCCATCGCTGAGTCTCCCTGCCGACAGAAGAGGCCGAAGAGCTCTCTTCTGAAATGAGGCGCGCGCGGCCCTTGTCCAGAGCTCGCGCATCCCTGGAGGCTTGGACATGAGCACCGACACCAAAACAGGGGGTTGCCTCGACCAGGAGAAGGTGATCATAGAGTTTGATGTTGGTGGACATATTTCGGTCATCTCGGAAGCCAGTGTCTTACCACTATCGGGATCATCTTCCCTCGATGGAGGCACGCCGCCGATATTGGTGCTACGGTGGGAGCATTCGTTAAGGAACGTGCCCAGGAGGCTTCAGACCCTGGAGGCTTCCTTATCTGATGAGGGTGGCGGGGATATCCTTGGCCAGTCCGCGATTGGCTTTCCACTGGCTTCCACACCCTGGGTTCCCTATCGAAGGCTTCCTTGTCCAATGCCGTCACCGAACCCCGATGGTCCGCTACCGAAAATTTCCGGTAGCGCTCCGCAGAGATCGGTCGCTACCGAAATACCGAAATGCAGCGCCCAATACCGGTATCAGAGCGTTCTGAAGTCCGCTCTTTCGACGCCCTCCAACGAAGATCCGGTCGCTGCCGAAGCTCGGGGTGCGACGAAATCGCTACCGAAAATCTCCGGCACCAGACCATCTGGGAAGTGTCAACCTCTAGGCCTCCGACATCCGCCCGTGGGGCGGGGTGCCGACGGCCTGCCGGCCGCGAGCAGCCTCTGCGGCCACGCGCCGCTGCGCTCCCGAGGGCGGTCGGCGGTCGTAGCAGGCCGCGCGCCCGCCCGGTGGCGGAGGCCCGCGGACGTCGAGCGGAGACGCCGTCGAGGGCCCTGTCCCTCGGCTTCTGCGCACTCGGCCTACCCCACCCTCCCCGCACGGGGGGGGGGGAGGAGGAGGAGGAGGAGGAGGAGGAGGAGGAGGAGGAGGAGGAGGAGGAGGAGGAGAGGAGGAGGAGGGAGGAGGAGAGGAGGAGGAGGGGGAGGTGGGAGGTGGGAGGAGGGAGGAGGTAGGAGGAGGAGGTGGAGGAGAGGAGGAGGAGGAGGAGGAGGAGGAGGAGAGGAGGGAGGAGGAGGAGGAGGAGGAGGTAGGAGGAGGAGGGGGTGGTGATGGTGGTGGTGGTGGTGGCTTCTACACACTCAGCTTGCCGGCCGTCGGGTCACTACGCCTCTGCGGCGTGCGACAGGGGTCCTCTCCGCGCCTCGCGCCCGCCCCAAGCGCAGGGACTAGAGGAAGAAGACTGGGCGAGCGAGCGAGCCACGCGAGCATGCCTGTCCGCTGCTCGGCCCTGCGCAGGGCGGGGGGTGAGCAGTTAGTTCAGTCGCCAACCAACAGATAAGTGAAACATTATCAGCAAATGGAATTTGGGAGTTCGGGAACACGCAGAAGAGGCCATGAACATGCATACTTGGACGGTCCGCGCGGTTGTCTTGGACCTACGCCGGACCGCAGGAGGCGCCGCCAGGGGGCTCCAGCGCAGATCCGAAAGAGCCGTGCGGACCGTCGAAGGCTTCTGCTTCTGCCCTCGAAGCGCAGCACGGCGGCCTCCTCCCATTCTTCTCCTCCTCCTCCTCCTCCTCCTCCTCCTCCTCCTCCTCCTCCTCCTCCTCCTCCGCGCCCTCCTTCGAGGGAAGGCCTCCTCGAGGCGCAGCCCGGCGGGGCGCGGGGGATCAGCGCAGGGGCGCCGTCCGGCTCTCCCAGGGGGGGCGACACAGAGGGGGGTCCAGGAGGCAGGCTCGCAAGGACCGGGGCACCTGCGCGGCTCAGGGATGGCCTGGGGACGTGCTTGAATGCTAAGATAGGGGCACAAAAAGTGGCACAAACAAAACAACTCGGAGGTCCGCGCGGATTTCTCGGGTCGGCGCTGGGGCCCCCCGGCGGCGCCTCCGGCGCCGCCCCTGGCGCGCTCCGCTTGCCAGGGAGGGGGGTCCAGCGCCGATCCGAGAAATCCGCGCGGACCTCCGAGTTTTTATGTTTATGTCACTTTTTGTTCCCCTATAAGAAGCGCCCTGGTCTCTGGGGAGAAACCATGGCCCCGGCCATGATCCGCCACCGTGCCCGCGGCACGTTGAGGCGTGGAAGAATGCCAAGAAGGGCTGCCCGGCAGGATGTCTGTAGTCTGCCAAGGGACCCCCCCGTCCTCCCAGAAATTTCGTACCATCCTTGAATACTCCTCCTGTGCAGGGACACGCTCGACTTGAAGCTGACCCCCCTGGCCGCCCCCCATCCTCGGCGCGCTCGTCCGTGTGTGCCGCCGGGCTTCCTCTCTTCCTGTCGCGACGGGGCTCCTCCTCCTCCTCCTCCTCATCCTCCTCCTCCTCCTCCTCCTTCCGTGCATTGCGGCCTTACTTTGCATACAGCGTGTCCTCTGTGGCCTTTCCGCCGGAGCAGTCGCCCTCTGCCCAGCCGCAGACGCCAAAAGGCGTGTGCTGCCGAGCGCGGCACGCGCGCGGCCTTGCACGAGGCGGGGGCGCCGCACCCCTGACCTTCCAGGAGGGCAAAAAAAAATAGCACCCGACTTAAAGACCGATCCCAGAGCCATTCTACGTGCTGGTTTTAGGCTGCTTCTCGCTCAGCTTTTTAGGTTTCTGAGCCTCCAGAGCTAAAAACATAGCTCTCTGCAAGGTCAGGGGAGGAGGAGGAGGAGGAGGAGGAGGAGGAGGAGGAGGAGGAGGAGGAGGAGGAGGAGGAGGAGGCGGCCGCGCGAGGGGAGGGTGGGGGGAGGCGCTCAGACGAGGAAGAGGCACCGTGGCTGTCAGTCAGGACGTGTATCAAGGACGGGCGGCAAGGACGCAAGACCCTTGGAGGCCGAAGTTGGGACTTTTTCGGCGGGCGACCAGTGACAGCGGCAGAGGACGGGCCGCAGACGCAAGGACACAAGTGTACCCTGGATGCCGGCGCGCGTCCTTCCTAGGCGCGTTGACTGTGCAGGTCCTGCGCCAGCTAGCGCAGCGCAGCAAGCCCAGACTCACACTTCGATGTTTCGGCATTTGAGGTGTCCAGCGGAGTCGAACATGCTGCCGAAGATTGGACCACCAACGCGGAGGGAATAGGCCGCGTCCCGCCTGGTGCGCAGCTCTCCGGAGGCGGCTGCAGGGCACTGATGCCGCCTGACATCAGAAGCGCATTGACTGCCGCGTCGTGCGTATCCTTGGCGCTCGTGATCGAATGTGACCGCTCTGCGTCGGGCCGCCGCGCACGGACAGGCCTGCTCGGCAGCGGCGGAAGCCTCGGAGACGCGGTCGAGACCGGTGATCCTGCGATCTGGCACCCCGTTGCCAGTCGTGCGCGTAAGCGCTGGATGATGGCCGTCTGCCCCGCCAGCGTGGGGATGGCCGCCACCTGCTTAGGGAAACAGTGGGAGAGAGCCTTACTTGACGACTGCGCGGCTCGCCGAACTGCCAGCCGCCGCTGTGCTGCTGAGGCGCCGTTGGAAGGGTTCCCCAAAATTCGCCGGCCCAACGGGTCAGGGCGTGCTAAGATCTCCGGAACAGGTCAACAGTATTTCTAGTTCGCGCGCGCGGGGCGGCCCCTAGGAGTCCCCGGGCGAAAAGTACCCCGGCAGGTCCCCGGGAGGGTGGGGGTCAGAGATGCCGGACCGGGCAATTTTTCGACACCCCTCACGAGGATCGTGGCCTCCGAGGGCGAGGGGGGGGGGCGCAATCGACAACCCCCGCCCCTGCCCCGAGAGGCCCCCGAGAGCCCCCCAAGAGGCCCTGGGGGCCTCCAAAACGCCGCCAAGGAGCCCCCAGAGACTCCCAAGAGGTCCCCAAGAGGCCCCCAAGAGGCCCTAAAGAGGGCTCCAGGGCCGGCGGAATGAGCGAAGCGATGAAATAATACCAATGTGCACGGGATGAATTGGCGTGCGGGATATATCACGGGATGTCGGCGCAGAGATTGGTCTGCGTACCATCGTTGTTAACAGTGCGGGACTTGAACGCCCGATTACAACACGCCACTTCAACTACGTGACCGCTTTCTTCGAGCGGTGGCCCCATGGCTGTGTAGGTGCGAGGCGTGGACACGGCATGCCGGTGTCGCCAACAGGTTCCTGAGCTGTTCCCTGATGAGACCACTTTCTGCCGCGGACCCAAGTCACTGCGGGAAAGGGGGGATGACGAGGCTGAGGAGCAGGAGGCGGAGAAAGGGAAGGATGGAGGGTGAAGCGAGTCCAAATGCATCTGGTGCTCCCCACGTTTCCCCATCACAGTGAGCGCCAAAGACCGCCTCTGGACCCCTAGCTCCCGTGACTCTCCTGACATCTGCGAAGTATTGCACACTCCAGATGATGCAGTAGGTATACGAACTCCAAATGTACAAAAAGGAACCCCTGCCCTTGCCTGCATCCCTTGCCTGCATCCCATCTGGAAGTCCGCTCAAGACGTCAGATCGCCCAGCGCTAGGCCGTGGAGCCGACCTGCATGCACCACCCGAGGCTGTGGAAAAACGCCACGATCTCGGCGGTGGCAACCTCCCGACCACTCCAGCCGTCGATCAAGACTCCACGCAGTGTGCGGGCGGGCTCCGGCGACGCGCTGTGCCCTGCGAGCGGGCAGCGTGCCGCTCCGCTCCGCGGGGCGGGAGGCTCGGAAAACCTGGGCACATGGACGCACGGGGAGCCCGAAGTGGATAGCGTGTCGCGCGGAGGCGTGGTGGGCCAGGACCGGCGGCGCGAAACGCTATCCAAAGGTTCTAGTTCTCGACCGCACGTTCTGGGCCTGCCCGCAACAGAGAAGAGCCGTGGGCCGAACCAGGACTACAGATTGTGGCAAGCTCGATTTCTTCGGGCTCCGGCCCAGAATTCGACTGGCTAGGCGCAAGAGTGGCCCTAGGCAAGAGTGACCTTTGGTGCGCGGACTAAGGGGGCGCAAGGTGGCCAATTCGAAGCGCGCAAGCAGCCGCTATCGCATCGCGCTCAACGATGGGGTGCACCCCGATGAACCCGCACCAAAGGTCACTCCGGCGAAGGGCCACTTACGTGTAGTCCGTTCGACTCTGGCATGCAGAGGCCTTCCCCGCGAGCCAGGCCACCCCGTCCTGCTGCTGCCGCTCCTCCTGCGACTGCTCCTGCTGCACATAGACGAGCGCGTTCCACTACGCGCAAAAGTAAGTACTCGCAAATGGCCTGGATTCGCCGCGGGACCTTTGCGATACACTACAGCGAGGCAAACATGATTTCTTCAGTTCGGACGTTTGCGAGCAGGCACTCTGCGAGCAGTGGAACGCGCTCGGCGAGCTCGTGTTGCTCAGGCTGCTCCTGCTGCTGCTCGTGCTGCCGATGCTGCCCACCTCCTTCGTCTTCGCTCCCCCCCCACTCGCCATCGCTCGGACGTCCATTCCCCCGTGCATTGTTCGATCCCGTGCGTGCATTTCCCGCAAAATGATCAAAGATGTTCCTCGATGGTCCTCGCCGAGAGGAAATGCACACGTCCGAGCGACGCCAAGCCCACGAGGCGCGTCCCACGGATGGTCCGCCCGACCGGGCCGCGCGGTGCGGGCCTGCCTCCAGGCATCGCAGGCGGGCGCAGCGCCACCGTGCTGCCACAGGGAGCGCCAAGCAGGGCAGGACGGGGCGTCGTCCGGCCACGGCGGGCTCTCGGCCACGAGGAGGCCCCCCCGACCTATCTCCGAGGCGCGGCCCGGCAACGGGTGCCCCATCCTGAGGACCATAATGTGACATTCACTCCTCCTCCTCCTCCTCCTCCTCTTCCTCCTCCTCCTCCTCCTCCTCCTCCTCCTCCTCTCTCCTCCTCCTCCTCCTCCTCCTCCTCCTCCTCCTCCTCCTCCTCCTCTCCTCCTCCCTCCTCCTCCTCCTCCTCCTCCTCCTCCTCCTCCTCCTCCTCCTCCTCCTCCTCCTCCTCCTCCTCCTCCTCCTCCTCCTCCTCCTCCTCCTCTCCTCCTCTCCTCCTCCTCCTCCTCCTCCTCCTCCTCCTCCTCCTCCTCCTCCTCCCCCCTCCTCCTCTCCTCCTCCTCCTCCTCCTCCTCCTCCTCCTCCTCCTCCTCCTCCTCCTCCTCCTCCTCCTCCTCCTCCTCCTCCTCCTCCTCCTCCTCCTCCTCCCCCCTCCTTCTCCTCCTCCCCCTCCTCCTCCTCCTCCTCCCCCTCCTCCTCCTCCCAGCCTGTTGGTCGTACCCGCGTGCTTCTCCACCCTCCCGGCCGGGGGCCTGCCGGCGACGGCGCCCCGAGTCATGGGCTGTGGAGCGGCACTCTGCGCTCTACGGGGCGATCACGCCCTGCCTCTGAGCGCCTCGACCGGCCCTCGATCCGCGACCGCTGCTCGGCCCTGGACCCCCTCGACCTTCGAAGCGACTGCGGACGGGATCGGCCCCCTCTCTGGCGGCGTGGAGTGGGACCAGGAGCTCTGTCTTCGGGAAGTCTCGATCGAGTGACGTGCGTCGGCGGGAGAGTCTGGTGGACCGCCCACCGTGCATCGTCACCTCCTGGTGGCCTGAGGGACCACCTGGTGTTAAGTCGGGCGTGTCCCCCCTACAGGGAGATCTTGGGCGAGCAAAATACGAAAAAAAAATGCACGCCGGAACGAATTTGTCCTCGTCCTAGCCCCGCGTCCGACCCCGACGTGCTCAACAGCTCCATGCGGAGGTTTCTCCATCGTTTTCGGCCTCCCCTGAGATACGACGTCTCGAACAAATCGACACAGCGCGAGAAATCACGACTGGAGCCCCGGACCCCATCTTCCTGCGCCACCTTTCGGAACACGGATCCCTCCGTGATGCGGGCAATAGTTATATCCACATCCAGTACGTCTTGGATTCTTGGGCTCTCTTCCCCAGAAACCGTAGACGCACTGGACATGGATAAACATCTGGCCCCCAGAGGCCTGATTTTGACCACATCCAGTGCGCCTCGGCGTTGCCGCACCTCTTCCCGAAAAGTCCACGACGCTCTGGATATGGATAGAAGTACTGCCCGCACGTGAGGGCCCCGGGGGCCCGAAGCGGGGCGGGAACTTCCTGTAGCCCCGCCAGAGGAGGATGAGGATGAGGATGAGGATGAGGATGAGGATGAGGATGATGATGATGATGATGAGGAGGAGGAGGAGGAGGAGGAGGAGGGGAGGAGGAGGAGGAGGAGAGGAGGAGGGGGAGGGGAGGGAGGAGGAGGAGGAGGAGGAGGAGGAGGAGGGAGGAGGAGGAGGAGGAGGAGGAGCGAGTGCTGGCCCGCAGGTGCCCGACCCGGAGCGGAGGGCCGCGGGGAGGGGGCGAGGGCCCCGAGCGCCCCCCCAGGGGGCCGGCGCCCCCCAGGGGGCAGCGAGGGCGGGGGGCCCCATGGAGGGCCCCCCTGGGGCCACAGGGCGGGACCGGAGGGGGCCCCCACCCCTGACCTTCCAGGAGGGCTAGAAAATAGCACCCGACCTAAAAACTTATCCTAGAGCTATTCTGTGTCTTGGTTAGGCTCTCTCGTTTCGTTTTTTAGGTTTTTAGGGCTCCAGTGCTAAAAAATAGCTCTCTGGAAGGTCAGGGACTGGGGCTCGGGCTCGGAAGGATCCTGGAAGGGTCCGGCTCCCTGACCTTCCAGAGAGATCGTTTTTTAGCACTGGAGGCCCAAAGACCTAAAAAGCGGAGCGGAGCAGCCTGAAACCAGGACGTAGTATAGCTCGGGGATGGGCTTTGAGGTCGCGTGCGATGTTTGTTAGCCCTCCTGGAAGGTCAGGGATGGAACGGGAAAGGCCAGACAGGCTCGCGTCGCAGCAAAGAGAGAGTCCGGGCGGGAGGTATTCTTGGCCGTGGTCGGCCTCGGGGGCCCTCGCCGCGCCTCGGGGGACCGTCAAGCAGCGACTCGGGATGAAAAACCGGTCCCCGGGGCAGGGTCGGGATTTCCAGGGACCCGTACAGGGCAGTTTTTAACACATAGGATTTATTTATATATATATAGGGTTTTAATACATGATCAATTCATGAATAAATGTATGCATGAACTCCTCGTTGTTGCTAATACTAATTCCCTGCATTTTTAATACATGATCCGCACGCGGAGCATGTACTAAAAACGGCACTGTACTGAAAAGATCAGGACGTCGCATGTCTGGAAAGAGGTCTCGACAAGAGGGCGCGCGCAGCCCCCGCACGTCCCCCGTGCACAGCCTTGCACACAGCCCTCGCGCAGACCCCTCCTATTACACAACCACCTTGCACAACGCCTCCCAGACTCTGTGCTCCTCCAGAGCACATCATATCTGTGAGAGCTCGGGCTTCCGGTGGGAAAAGCCGGAGAGCGATGAGCCAGCTCGCCGTCGCTCGGGCGTCCTGTCCCCGTGCCTTGCTCGACTTCGTGCGCACCTGCTTTCTCGCACGAGAACCCAGAGAAGCTCTTCGATGGGCCTCGCCCGCACAAAAACGCACACGTCCGAGCGATGCCAAGCCAGGGGGGACACGACGACGACCATGCCCAACGGCACCTCGCAGCACTCTCCGGCAGGAGCAGCGGAGACGGGGCACCTGGGGTCCGGCGCCGGCCAGAAGGCACCACGCCCCCGCGGGGGGGGGGGGGGGGGCGCGGGAGATGGGAGGGGCGCGGGCGAGGGGGGGGGGAGACGCGCGAGGGCGTGAGGGCACGTGGGAGGGGCGGGAGGGGCGAGCGCGGTGCTCCAGCTGCAGCGTTGGCTACACTCCAGGACGGGTGCACTGCCTCCATCGCGCGGGGCGCTCTCGCCCCAGCGCGGGCCACCTTCCTGAATCCCACCTGTTCCCCGTCGGTGCCCTCCTTCGCCCTTCCCCGATCCTCCTGCTCCCCCTTCTCCTCCTGCGCCTCCTTCCCGATCCTCCCTATCCTCCTCCTCCGCACCCTCAGGCCATCCGCCTCCTGCCACTGCTGCTCCTCCTGCCGGTGATCCCTCTCCTCGTCCTTCTCCCCCGATGCACCGGAGCCCCCCTCTCCAACTGCACCGCACACGGTGGCTCACACCCGGCAGCTGCCACGGGGACACCAAGGCCTCTCTTCGTATAACCTGGCTCGTCCACCGCACGGGTTGCGGGCGGGAGGGGGCCGCACGTGGCGCGAGCGCGCCCAGCTTGCCCAGCTTGTTCCCATCCTACTTAAGGACCGCATCCCAGAAATAATTTCAAGCACCCGGGAAAGTGTCAAAAGAGTGTCGAAACGGTGTCGGGCGAGTGTCTCCCAGGGCCCGACACGTGAAAACCCTGGAATTTCTGTACTTTTTTGGGCGCTCGAAATTCGCCCTGGCGATCAAGGCTGAAGTAGGTTGAAGCATCATACTCCAAATCCCTTATTAATCGACCCCCCCCTAAAAAACCGGACCCCCCTCCAAATGCGACCTAATATTCCGGACCCCCTCTTCGATGGGGCGCCTTAATAAGCCAGACCCCCGCAGCTCCAATCCGAAGAAAGCGACCTAATAAACCGGAGCCCCTTAATGACCAAAAAGGCGCCTTAAAAAACCGGACCCGGGGGACGATTAATAAGGGATTTGGAATAACCCTCCCCCCTCTTCATCCGTGCCAGGGGCGGCACCGGAGGCGCCACGACGTGGGCCGGCGCAGACCCCAGAGGAGTCCGCGCGGAGCTTCGATGGCTCTTGAGCATGCCTGTGCGCGTGATGCGAGCCTGCTCCTCGTCCTGCTGGCCAAGAGGACGACGACTAGCATTTGAAGTCGGGCCTGTCCCTCTACAGGGGGAATATTCAAAAATAGTCAAAAAATAGTCTGGGGACATCTTTTTTTGTATTCTTTGGCATCTTTTGCATATGTGTTTGATATTCTTTTATTTGTCGTCCAAAATTCCCCTGTAGGGACCGAAGAGGGAGCAGCGACCTAAGACTAAGACTAGCAGCGACCTAAGACCGAAGAGGGAGCAGCGTCCAAAATCCCCCTGCATTTCCGACCTAAGACTAGCAGCGACCGAAGAGGGAAGGATGCGGGTCGACCGACCCGGTCTCCTGCTCCGCCCCAGGCATCCGCTCCCTGGCCCGCCGGCGACGATGGTGGCGCGGTGGAACGGGACGAGGGCCGCCACATGACATCAGGAGGACGACGACCGGGGGCAGGACGCACGGGCGCGAGGGCAGCCGCTCCACGCCGGCGCCGCTCGTGGAGGCGAGGGCGGGAAGCACAAGGGGCTCCTGGCCCCCTCGGGGCCCCCCCAACCCCGGCGGCGGCGTCCCGAGGGAGGCGGGGGGGCCGTAGAGAAGAGAAGCGAGCAGCAGGAGAGGAGGAAGAGGATGGGGGGGCGGGGGAACTCAGGAGGCAGCGCATGGGGAGCCCTCGGAGGAAGGATCAGGGGCGTTGCAACCCGAATCGTACCTGCTGAGGAACTACAAAGCCAGGCTGGCCCAGACTAAGCCCGCAATCAGACAAGATCCAGCCAGAGCAAGCGGGATTAAGGCTGGATTCAACCGGATTCACCCAATTTTCGACCTCGGATATACCAGCGCCGGTGCTGAATTTGACGCCCCAGGACCTGCATCCGAAGAGGAGCACAGCATTGGGACTGCGTCTGGGAGCAGGTGCAGGAGGAGGCAGGGAGCAGGTGATCCCGCCGCTTCCCTAGCGTGCCGTTCCCTCCCCACCAGCATGTCGGTGGATCGCCACTTGTACTTGCGGTCGCAGAACGGGTCATGGCCGACGGAGACCTCGGTGCACCTCGCGGCGCCACGGCGGTGGGCAGATGCGCTGCCTCCTGCGCCTGCGCCTGGGATTTCCCCGCGCTCCGTCAAGGCACCTGCACCATGCATGCAGCTCACGCCAGAGATGCAACCACAAGTTTCGGATGAGGCCACCGAGCGGATATGATACCCCCTACAGTCAGTGGGATGATGCTACTTGTGGAAGTTGGAGAACGGGTGTACATCTGGGGCGGTATTCGCGCGTTGATCCTTGCTGCGTCCTTAGTATTCCTTTGAGAAAAAGGCGAGAAAACAATGCTACAAATCTGGACGCAATGAACGCGACGACGCCGGGTGGCTCTGACGATGTATCATGGTTGGGCGACCTCTGCAAAATCGAGGGGCGCATTGTGTACTCTTCGTTGGGTGGCCATTCCAAAGCTGACGGGCGCGCCTGGTTCCTGGCTGGACCACTCCCCACTTCTGCACCTCGATGGGTTGGCTTCAAATTTGGAGGGCGGGGGCAAGCTCCCCGCGGCGCGATTTTTATTCTGGCCCTTTCATTGAAACCAGACTTGTAGGGTCCCCATCCGCCGCACCCTGCCCCTCCCCTCCCCCCCCTCGCAGGCATGTCGCTCCAGCGCCTACTTTCCACCGTGCAAGGACGCTCCAGCAACCCACGCCGAAAACTGGGGTGCGCTCCAGCGCTGCCTGTTTATCTACCGCGAACGTTCAAACAGCCTGCGGAGTGAGCTGCAGCCTGTCTTTTTACAAAGCGCGAGCCTTGAAGCAGTTTGAGCAAAAAAGGGGTGTGACGCCGCCGTCGCCGTCGCAATCGCCGCCGTGGTCGTCGCCGTCGCCGCTCTCGCCGTCGCCGCCGTCGCCCTCTCGCAGGCACCGTCTGTCGGCGTCGCCGCCGCGGTCGTCATTGCCACTCTCGCCGTCGCCGGCGTCGGCTTCGCCAGCGCAAACGCCGTCGCCGCCGCCACCGCCATCGCCAACGTCGACGTCGCCATCGTTGTCTTGGCCGGCGGCGGCGTAGTCGGCCCTTTTGCCGGCGCCGTCGTTGTCGCTGACGTCGCCGTCGTCACCCTCGCCACTGTCGCCATCGATTCTGGCGTTGTCGTCGTCGCGGCCACCATCGCCATCGCTGTCGTCGCGATCTGGTTAGACATGCACACTCGTAACTAAAAAAACTGACTATAGTTTTGTTGGACATGGGATCTTCACAGCACAGTATCCAAGGGAGTCACCAGCCCTCCTGTTTGCGCCTTGGCCTGCGATCCTGCACTGGCACGGGGGAGGCCGAGGAGGAGGATAATCTACCTCGTGAACCCCCCTTCGGGCAATGAGAAGGTTTGGGGGTGGAGCTGGATCGAGCATTCGGTTTGCGATTGGCGTCGGACCAGACGAGCATTGTATCTATCGACTACGCGTCATGGCCACAACCGGCCCCATCCGAGAGCCTGGAATATGTTTGAATATCTCTGGATAACTCAAAGTAGTAAAGATCCCCATTGGTTCGAAAAAAAACATATTCAAACATATCCAAAGAGAATCACAACATTCAAGCCAGACGTTTTGGGATTTGGGCTGGGATTCGGGACTGGTCCTGGGACGGAAAACGCGCCGTTTGGTCAACCAGCTCCCCCTCGGGTACCCAATGCAAACTGTAGGGTGCGACGCGTATGCGTTGCTGTTGATTGCAAGGGGTGGGCCCAAACCTGGCGGCTTAGATGAGGGCGTAATCACGCGATGCGGGTGCCGACGCGAGGTCAACCTCATTCCATCAGAGAAATAACCCCGCACCCTTTTGGCCAGCACCAAAGGTCACTCTGGCGAAGGGTCACTCTTACGTGTAGTCGAATCTACCCATCGATCCTGAGACCCGCTGGTCTCACTAGTTACCTCGCTGTTCTCACGATCTACCTTAAGATCTTACGACCAGTCGATTGATATCACGACTGATTCAAAGATATTCAAGCCCACCTATGTGCTGATATCACTGTATGTCGGAAGCACGACAAGGCATAAACACATGAAATACAATGCTATCATGACGATCTCACCAACTATGGATCTCTCTTGCCATCCACTAGAACCCTTCGCTTCCCTTGGACATGCACCAGGCGCGTACGTACCATCCTTCACCTGCCCGCACGCATACACCGGGCAATCATCACACACAGGTGCTATTAGTGGAGGGATAGATCGATGGATTTATGGACGGATGCTTGCAGGCAAATCGCGCGCTTGGTATACATCCGACGGCCGTTCGGAGCGTATAAGACGCTGTTCCGTTTGAGTAGTCGTCCTCGGCGTCATCGGCGTCGCCGTCAGCCCCCCAAGGAAGCAAGGGCAATTGAAGAACACCATAGTTGAATCGAATTGAAGCCCTGCCTGTTGAGTCCTTCCCTGCCCGGGGGGGGTCCCCGGGGGATGGGGAGTCCGGGGGGTCCTGGGGGGGGAAAAGGGAGGGGGGAGCACGAGTTAGAATACAATCCCCCAGGGGGTCCCAGCGCCCCAAAAGTGCCAAGATGGGCCAACTGTGCCCCAAGGGGCTGCCAGGTCGATCCAGGAGGGCCCTGAATCGCCGACCGATCGGTCCAAGACCCCCAGGGTAGCCTCCAGACAACCCGAAGGCGTCCAAAACGCCCCATGAGGCCTCCAAGAGCACTCCCACGAAGGACCCGCGAAGCAGACTTCATTGATTCCAATTCGGTGTTTGATTTCCCGACGCTCAACGACGGCCCAAAAGGCTTCCAAGACGGCACAAGACGGCCCCAGAGGCCGCAAAGGCGGTCCCCAGGAAGCCCAAGAGGCCCCAAAGAGGCTCCCGAGAGGCCCCCGAGTGAACGTCGTCATCGTTGCAGTCGCCGCCGTCGTCGTCGTCGTCGTCGTCGTCGTCGTCGCCCCTTTTCAGGGTCGGCGGCATCGGCCTCAAGGCCTTCACAATCATCTGGGCTGTGGTGTGGTGGTTGGTCGATGTGTGGTGGTGAATCCTGTGAATGCGGTGGCCAATGAAGAACAAACACTTCAAGTGATTGGGCAATGGGATGTGCGGAATTGTCTATCCACTTTGTCTGGGCCAACCAGCGGGACTAGCCATGCGGGAACACGCAAAACCATCCGCGGGACTCCCGACGACACAACTCACGCGACAACCGCGAAAGAAGGCCCAGGATTACCCACGGACCACCGCGGGATATCTCGTGGGACAACCCATAAACCAGCACAAAACAACTCACGAACCATCCTGCCGAGACAACCGCGGGACAACTCACGCAACAACCGCAGACGAAGGCCCAGAACTATCCACGGACCACCGCGGGCGGGATATCCCGTGGGACAACCCACAGAACAGCACGGGACAACTCACGAACCATCCTGCCGAGACAACCGCGGGACAACTCACGCGACAACCAGGAGATCCTGGGGAGGGGGACAAGCGGGCGCGGCCTAACCGAACCCTTCCGTGACAAACCCCTTCCACGACAGACCACTCACCTTTCAGGCCCCTATCCTAGAGGGCAAAAAATCCCCCCCCATAAAAACCACCCCGACAAGCGAAACCGTTCACTAAACGCCCCCACCGAAGGAATCGAACAGGGCCGGGTTGTTTAGTAAACGCCCAAGGCCATTTAGTAAACGCCCAATGTCCGGTCCGGGTGGTTTTTCCTCCCTTGACCTCCGGCCGCCTGCCCAAGTCTTGGAGAGCAAGGCGATGGTGGTTGTGACGGAATGGGGTGGTCTGTTGAAGTGTGGTCAGGCCGCCCCTGGGAGGAGACGGGATTTGCGTGCCCCGCCTGCGGGCTCCGAGCGAGTCATCCGCAGAGGTGCACTACGCAGCGCTCTCACTATCGTGAGTGGGGAAACCCAAATCGCGGAAACCCAGCCCATGAGCTCGCGCGCGACCCCGTCCCCCACCCTCTGCAAAGCCGCCCATTCCGCACTGTGGAGCTCCTCGATTGCGCCGGCGTTGAAAGCCGTCTCCTGCCGCGGTCTGGTCGGGGTGAAACGCGAGCGGTTGACGTCGACTCCGTCGTCTTCGACGAACGCTTGCGCGATCATCTTCGCGGAGAGCGCGGCAAGGCCGCCTCGGGCCTGGCGGGAGGGAACGGGGCCCGAGGACAGCGCGGACCGACGTCGTCTTCGCCGCCCGTCGCGGCCTGGGGCGGGGAGAGGGAGGCGGCGCCGCCTTTTCATGGCCCTCCTCAACGCTCGCGCGGCCCAGGGTTGCACTGCACTAGGTATCCGGTGCTCGGCAGTGCCTGCGCTCGCCCGCGCTGTCGTGGCCCCGCTCGACCACATTTGCGCCCGCGAGGCAGGTGCCGCCCGAGACGGCGGCGACGGCCCTGGACGCGACAGCGCTGGCGACAACCTCCCACCAACCAGAGGGCAAGTCCTGCTCGGCGGGGCGCTCGCGCGTGCGAGCGCCGCCGGGGCCTTCTCCCGCACCTGGTCCAGCGCGTCCTTCAGGTAGGACAACTCCACCCGTCTTGGGTCCTGCTCGAGCGCCGAGAGCCTGCCGTAGCGCTGGGAGACAAGGCTGGCGGCTCACTCGGTCTTCCACCCTGCCACCATGGTCGCCTTGAGCGCCGCTCTGATTTGTCCAGCTTCTGCTTTGCCATGTTCATGAAGGGCCTGCTCGGAGGTGCGGCGTGGCACGGTCGCGCGCAGCACCTTGCAGCCGCGGCGCCAATCGTCGGTCGTCGTTAACCACTCCCCGAGATGGGGTCGAGGTTTGAGCATGGCGCCGCAGACGTCGGTGGACATGTGGCCGCGCCCGTGAACCTGCAATATCGCCAGCCTCATACTTCGCAGCCCCGCAGGGCGAACCCGCCAACCTCGCGGCCCCACTTCTTCATTGGCAGGGCGGCCGAGTGCAGGATGCGCCTCGTCTTTTTGGAGCCATCATCTCTCGGCGCGCCATGTCGAGTCGCTGCTTGGCCGCCTTCCACCTCTTGCAGCCCCCAGGCAGATGCCGCGCGCGGTCTGTCCGCGCCGCCTATGTCCAGGCGGGAAATGGACCCCCGCATGGCGCACCGTGGTAGGCCTCCCTGGCAAACTCTGGTTATCCTGGCCCTCTCGCGCCCCTTGCCGCGAAGTCGCGCGCGCTCTGCCTTTGGCGGGCCAAGCCCGCCCAGCCCGCGCATGCCCTCGCCGGCGACGGCGTCGCTATTCTCGTGGGCGGCCCTCTCGGAGTCGGCGACCTTCATCCTCAGCTCCACGTGCAATGCGCCCTTGACGTCGCGCCCCGCCTTGGCCATGAGGCCCGCGCGCATGCTCCCAGCGTCGGCTGCAGGCGCCTGGCTGCCGCCGCCGACGCGGGCGACGACCCCCGCCGCAAGGCGCCCAGCTCGTCCGCGAGGTGGGCCTGCGGGGCGCACGTGGCGCTGCCAGCTCTCTTGGCGCGCGCTGCCCCCCGCCAGGCCGCCGAGCACGAGGGCGCGCCTCCGCCCGGGGGCGCCGATGGCGACCCTGAGGGCGCGGAGGGGATTGCGCCCCGCGGTATCCGAGGCGGCGCGAGATGTCGCGCAAGACCTTCTCAAAGGCCTTCGCCAAGTCCCCCGGCGAGATGAGGGCGGCCCCCCCGCCCGCCGCGGCGCCCTCTGCCCGCGCCGCTCCCTGCCGGGCGCAGTCCGCGACCTTCTGGGGAGTGCCTGCGTTGAAGATCCCTCGCTGATCACGGGGGCGCTGCTGGCTCTGCGGGGCAGGCTTGCGACGAAGCCAGCGCGCGCGGCATGGGCTCTTGAACGGGCCTCTGGGGCGCTGTCCACCCTGGGGCTCGATCCGCAGGGGGGTAGGCGCCGGCCTAGCGGGCGCGTCGAGCAGGGCGGCGAGCGGCTCGGCGTCGCTGAGCAAGCCGAGATGGCGAAGACGGGCGCCTCCTGGCGAACACGTCTCGGCCTCGAATGATCAGCTGACCTGTTCGCGCCTGCTCGGCAGCGAGGCGCTGCCCGGCGGCGCTCGCAACCGCGGCCCTGGGCGGAAGCCGCGACCCCCGCGCGCAGGGCGGGCCATAGCTCATCGGGCCTGCCTGGCGGGCGCGCGCCCCAGACTCTCGACCGCTCGCTTGGCCGGCAACGCAACTGGACAAGCCGGGCGGCCCTGGGCGCGCTCCACAGCGCCGTCTACGAACTCGGCTGCACCTTCGCATGGGCTCCTCGCGCACTTGCGCGGCACGCGCGCACCGCGCAGGTGGCCCTCCGTCAGCGCCCCCCGCCAGATCTTGACATCCCTGCGCTGCTTCGGCCCGCCGGACTGACCTGCCCGCGCGCTCTGCGACCGTCGCCGCCGCGCCGCGCGCCCAGCGGTGATCGCCCCCGCTCGACTGCTCGGACTGTTCGACGACGGCATCCGGCCGAGGGCGGCGTCGACCCAGGAGAGCTACTCGTTGTAATCGTCGCGCGCGTGGCACCCGCTGCAAAACGTGCCCTTTCGTTGCAGGCGCCGCGGCAGCACTGGAAGGCCCCTCGCAGGCGCCGTCCGCATCGATCCCGGCGTCCGCGGCTGGAGGCCCCTCCCAGCCTCTCGAAGCGCTGCGCGGCCAAGCCCTTGACCTGGCGCAGCTGACCAGCAAGCCGGGCGGAGGCCCCGCCTTGCGCGGTCTTGCCGTTGCGCGTGGTGGCACAGACCTCTGGGGCAGGAAGCCCGTTTGAGACGGAGAAGGCCCCATCCGCGCTGCTGCGCGGCCTGGGCATCGCAGTCGACTATGCCGTGGAAGTCGGCCCTGGCGGCGCCGGGCCACTGGGCGCGCGCTTGGTCGGTCGCCTGCTGGTTCTCGGTCAGCGCGATCCTCCTGGCGTTCACGGTGCGCTGGTAGGTGCCATCAAGATCATTCTGCGCGCCCACCCAGTCGGGCAGCTCCTGGAGGGGGCCCTCTGGGATCTAGGTCGGGCGGTGGAGCACGCCGCGCGGGATCTCAACCTGGGGCCAGCCCCTGAAATTCTTGAGCCGCCTGGCCAGCCCTCGTACTCTTGGGCCGCATCCACACAGCATCATGAGTCACCGCGCCTAGCGACGGGCCCGCTTGAGGTCGGAGCATCGCTGGTCTAGCGGTGCCCTCATGTCGCCGAGAAATCACCGAAATGGCGCGTGCCGCAGCTGCTCTGGCACGTAGGGTCGGCCGGCATATGCGCTTGCGCGCCTGGGGCCAGGGAACCTGTGAAACTGGCCAGCCCATCGGGGCACACTTTTCATTCCCCGCCCGTGCCTGGCCTGGTGCTCGCGCAGGGGATGCAAGATATCTAAGACGGTGCCCTTCAAGCCGACACTCACCTCGAGGTGCGCGGAGTAGGGTGCCACCGCCAGCTGTCGGAAGTCGAGCGTGCCCAACACACGCTCTACCTGGTCTTCGACCTTGCTCGCGCGCGTCGTACTGGACATCGGTATACGTCCGAGCCAAAGCTGCCGAACTTCTTTGCATCTCCTTATGCTTGGTACTGACTGGGGCGCATAGTACATACAAGAATCACCCATATGACTGCTTCCGTTCCTCCACAAAGACAATCGCAATATCTACGAATAGTAGGATGCCCCGCCCTGGCCACCATGACGTAACGTTGGCCGCGACTGAACTGAGGCCCTTCTGCTTCCTCTCCTCATCGACTGGTCGCTGAAAAGGGTCTCATTGGCCTGCGCGCTGACCTTGTCAATGCTGGCGCTGTCTGTTCTTTGCCATGCCGAGGCGCTGCGTCCTCGGGGGCCCTCTTGCTGTCCTGGGACTTGCGGGCTTGGAGGATATCGTCAAAGTCGCTTTCCTCAAGCTGGTCATCGTTGTCCACGGGTGCAGGTACGTCCTGCCGTTCAGGTGCAAGGGTCTGGCCTGCACAACCTGAGCCGTTGCCATCCACGACTGGTGTTTGGCGAAGAGCTTGTCGACCATGCTGACCACCGCGGGGCCCAAGCTTCCAGCTTCAGGTGCGGCATGGCCGGGAACCTGGGACGCGCTCTGCTCGGAGTCGGCGGTGGGCTCTGGCACTCCAAGCGGCATGGCCAACACCACGGCCTGGCTGAGGCTGGTCTCCGGCTCGGTGACGGTGGCGGTGGCCTGGGTGATGGTGGTCTTTTGATCAGCTACTGCCTCGTCTCCGCCTTCCGCCTCCTCTATGAGCTTCCTGGTTTCGATCACGTCCTTTTGTTTCTTCTTCTTCTTCTTCTTGAGCTCGGCCTCTAGCTGGACTTCTTCGCCTTGGCATTGTCAAACTTGGCTCCCGGCGAGGTGACCTCAGCCTGCGTCTCTGGATGGCGAGGTCCTGTTCGAAATGCTCGGCGTCGGCACCACCCTTCCGATAGGGGGGGATGCTCTACTCGAGGCTGGCGGTATTGCTGTCGATCTCGGCGACGTTGGGATCCACAGCTGCTGGTCCTTCTGCTGCTGGCGCCCCTCCATCTCGGGCGACATCGTTGGTCCATCTGTTCGTAGGCCCACGACTGCTGCCCCCAACGTTAAAGCGGAGCTGGGAAGCTGGCGTGGTCTCGACTTGGGTTTGGCTGCCAGCGGTCTTTGCTGGGCCAGGGCTTCCTGGTGCGCTTGTTTGCGCACGACCAGGCCTGGCGCGTTCCTGCCGCAGAACCACATTACGCGATTGGCCCATAGCCCTTGTTGACGGCACCATGGGCAGCGCCAGTGCGGCTCCTCAGGGCCTAGGAAAGCCTTGCGGCCAGGCTCATTGCCTGCAGCGCCGTCGCCACCAGGATCCCTCCGCGCCATGCCAGCAGACTCCTCGCCGAGAGCGCCGTACTGCTCGCCGTGGTGCCCCGCCAAGGCCCCGAGGGCTTCCACCTCGCGGAGGAGCAGGCGGGCGCCAGCTCGCTGCCTACGCTGTCGGCGGTGCGGGCGAGCGGCAGTGGCTATGGCGGCGCCCAAGCGTCTGAAATCACGGTGCATCGCCGCTCTGGCCAAGGCTGGCGGCGACCGGCGTCTCGCGAATCCGGGCCGCCTCAGCAGCCCGAGCGCTAAACGCAGGAGAAGAGAAGGGATTGAGTGTCATGAGTGTCATGATCGCCACAGTCTACGTGGCAGGCGGGACTAGCGAGAGCCAGGGATTAACCGACGCCCCTCGACGCGGCGGACCCGACGAGAAGAGAAGGGATAGGGGGGGACCGGGGCCAGGGAGGGGAAGACGGAGGCCGAGGAGATCGCCGAGCTGTGTCCCAGTGGCCGCCGCGAGGGCTCTGGGAGCACGCACCACGGCCTCCGAGGTCCGAGCTCCTCCTGGGAGCGTGCAGAAGCTCAAGCATTTGGATGCTCGGCCTCGTCCGAGTTGCCATGAGAGCCGTTCAGTCCTCCTCCTCCTCCTCCTCCTCCTCCTCCTCCTCCGCCTCCTCCTCCTCCTCCTCCTCCTCCTCCTCCTCCTCCTCCTCCTCCTCCTCCTCCTCCTCTCCCTCCTCCTCCTCGAGCGGCAGCGCAGGGCCTCTTCCTGCTGCTGTCCTCCTTGGGTCTCGGAAGCTGGACCTCGCGCAGGTTGCCTCTCCGGACGTCCGGATGGTTGGAAGCGGTGGCACCTGTCAGTAGCAAGTGGCCTGCAGATCCTCCTCCTCGGTCGGTCGGTCGGTCGATAAGGTCCAACCGAAATCCGCAACCCGTGCTTTAAGTTGTGAGGAGAAAAGGTGATGAGGTACGGCGCCGCAGTGTAGGAGACAATGCGCCTCTGGAAAGCCTGCGCAGAAGACTCGCCCTGCACTCCACTGGCCCCCTGGGCCCCCAGGCTCCTCCTCCTCCTCTTCCTCCGCCTCCTCCTCCTCCTCCACCTCCTCCGCCTCCGCCTCCTCCTCCGCCTCCTCCTCCCTCTGACAGCATTGGTAGCACACCAAGAAGGCCCGGGCGCGTCCACTCGTTCTTGAGCCACGTGTCCAACAGCCTGTGCACGCCACCGACAAACCCCCCTGGGTCCCCGGGCTCTTCCTCCTCCTCCTCCGCTTCCTCCTCTGACAGCAGCGGTAGCACAACCAGAAGGCCCAGACGCCTCCACTCCTTCTTGAGCCACGTGTCCAGCAGCCCGTGCACGCCACCGACGTCCTCGCCGCAGACCTGCGGCCCCCGCGCGCGCCACCCTCTCGAGCACCAGGGACCGCTCTGGCCGCCAGGGCCCTCGGGACGGAGGAGCAGGATCGGCGGCGAGCGATGGGGGGAAGTGAGAAGGAGAAGGCCTTCGTAGAATGCGACGGGGCTTCTCAGAAGCCCTCGCGCCTTCTGAAGCGTTTGCGTTTTCGGAGAAGGCTGTGAAAAAATCCCAGACGGCCCGGGGAATTCCGAGGCTTCTGAGAAGCCCTCTCCTTGCCACTTCCCCCCCTCGCTCGCCGCCGACAGGAGAGGCAGATCACCATGCTGTCGGGGACTTCTAACAGGGGATAGGGTGACCCCTATTTTGAGGCTTCGTGGGATGTGCGAGTGGACCAAACATTTGAGGCCCATCCCTGGGATATACGATGGGGGGTCGCCCCTCCTCGACAAGGGGTGCGTCCGCATCGCCACCTGGGGGTGTATGCCAGGGTTTCCCTCCTCTTCTGAGCGTTTCCGTGCTTCGTCGACAAGTCGGAAGTTGGGGATGAAACCTCGCCTGCAAACTTCTGCTTAGTGTGTCGCGGCGGCGGCCCCGGCGACACGCCGTGCCCTGCGAGCGGAAATAGCGTGCCTGCTCCGCTCCGCGCAGCGGGAGGCTCGGAAAAGGCTCGGGACCTTGGCGCGGGGGGACTCGGACGTGGATCGCGTGTCGCGCCGAAGTGTGGTGGTAAGGAGGAGGAGGAGGAGGAGGAGGAGGAGGAGGAGGAGGAGGTGGCGGCGGAGGAGGAGCAGGAGGAGCAGGAGGAGGACGACGAATAGGCGCAGCAGAGCAGGCAGCCGCGCGAATCCCGAGAGCACCGCGAGCGACACGCTGAGCCAAAGCGCCTGACCGCAACCGTAAGCTGTCGGAAGTCCGCGCGGATCTCCCGGAGCGGTGCCAGACCCTCCTGTCCCTGACGCGCGGGGGCGCGTCAGGACCAGCGCCGGAGGCGTCGCCAGGTGGGCCCAGCGCAGATCCCAGAAATGCGCATGTTTTGTTACAGTCGGGCTGCTGCAAGAAGGAACGATGAACAAGGAACGAAGCCCCTTTTGGCCCCACAAGCGGCTGCGTGCACGAGGAGGGCTAGAGGACAAGCCATAGAAGGACCCAAGGAATCTCGAGCCCCTTTCTTACCCAAACTCTTCCTTATTTCAGCGACTCGGCTGTAGTGCCGTGTGCATCATGTGATAGATGTCCGTGCCAAGCTGACGGCCGTCTTTCAAATCTGCTGTGTGTGCCGTGCGTGACGGTCGCGCCAGCCGATGGCCTCCAGCGCTGCCCCCCTCCTTCCTTCGGCAGCTCGCACTGGCACGCACAACCCGTGAGTCCACCTGCGCGCTCCTGGAGACGTAGACTCGCTGCGCCTGGGGCCTCCGCCCCGTTCTCTCCTCCGCGGCCGCCCTCTTCTCCGGCTGCTCAAGCGTGCAGATAGTGGCCGTGGCCCAGTGGGGATCGACGAGTGGCGGGGGGAGAGGCGCGCCCTCGTCGTGTCCCTTTTGGGCCCCGGGGGTGGCCTTTAGGGTACCTTGTTGGCACCCCCAAAAATACTTTCCTTCACCCCTCACTCATCCCCCGCCCCCCCCCCCAATTACGTTCTGCTGCATCCTCGGGGGACCTTGCCTGTCTCCTCTCGGCCCTATCCGCGTCGAATCGGTGTCGAATCAATGTCGGACTCGTCGGACCCGTGTCGAATCCGTGTCGAATCCGCGTCGCATCCACGCCAGCTCGCGTCGAGTCCAGATCGAGCCCGCGTCGGGCACAAGAAAAGACGCACATTTTTTTGGGGGCAGGCGAGGTCCCTCGAAGATGCAACGCAAATTGCGCAACGCCCAAACTTAGCGCGGCGCGGCCCGCCGGTGATTCGAACGCGTCGGCGACCGCTGGTGCTGCGGGCCAGAAAGCTCACGCCGTGTGTCCTTCTTCGGTGAGGGGCTAATTACGAGTCCAGGGACTGCGGAGTCGCTGCTGCTGCTCTCAAGCCTGAGGGCGCCCTTCGCGGCAGAGAACGCTGTCTGAACACCTGTGCCTTTTCTTCGATCCGTGAAGCGTGCTCGTGGTCGCCGAACGAAGGGCGGGAAAGGAAGAAAGGGCGTTCACCATCGCCTCGATCTTGATTGGCATTGACGCCGTCTCCGGCACCCTCCAGGAGCGAATGCTGGACTGGCCTCTGAGGCGCAGGGCACCTGCTGTTCGAGGCGACGCTGCTGCTCCTTGCCAGCGGCTGGCGTCTCGCTCCGCTCCGCGGGGCGAGATTTCTTGTTTTTCTTTTTTAGGGGAGGTCACCCCCTCCACTGCGAAACGCCCGGCCGCCTCGGAGGCCCGCGCCGTCGAGGCCTCGCCGCCGGGAGCCTCCGCCGCCGCTCGCCGCCCGCCGCCGCCCCTCTCCCGAAGGGCGCTCTGGCGAAGGCCTCCAGGCGAGCCCGGCCGTGGCTCGGAAGAGCGACGACCCTGACCTTCCAGGAGGGCCAAAAAATAGCACCCGACTTAAAGACCTATCCCAGAGCCATTCTACGTCTTGGTTTTAGGCGGTTTCGCTCAGCTTTTTAGGTTTTTAGGTCTCCAGTGCTAAAAAATAACTCTCTGGAAGGTCAGGGGAGCTCCGCGGGGCGGGAGGCTCGGGCAGACGTCGGGACGCCGACGCCGGGGGGGCCGACAAAAGAGGACGGCGTGCCTCGCGCCGCAGCGCGGCGGGCCAGGATCCCGGCGGCGTCGGAGGCCCGCAGGGGAGGGGGCGCGCGACAATTATGGGGGGGGGGGGAAGCGACAATCAGGAGGGGGAGGCGATAATTTATGAGGGGGGGGGAGACAATTATGAGAGGGGGCGACATTTTATGAGGGGGGGGGGAGACAATTATGACGGGGGCGACAAGTATGAGGGGGGGGCGACAACTAGGAGGGGGGGGGCGACAATCAGGAGGGGGGGGGGGAGACAGTCATGAGGGGGGCGACAATAATATGAGGGGGGGGGGCGACAATCATGAGGGGGGGCGGCGATTATGAGGGGGGGGGAGACAGGTGATACTTTCGGGCCCCGAGGGCCGCCCCCCCCGGTCCTGCAGGGCCCCTCTAGCAGGGGCCCTCCGGGGCTTGCTTTCTGCAGCCTGCGCTGGCCCGCCCCCTCTTGATCGCCTTCCTTTTCTGCGCGGCCTCCATGTCGATCTCTCGAACTGGCGCCGGACATCCCCCCATCCGTGGCGCGCGGGCCGCGCCAGGAGCGGTGCCGGAGGCGCCGCCAGGTGGGCCCAGCGCAGATCCCACAAATCTGAGCGGACCTTCGAAGTGCTTCTTCTTTGGTGAACGTTTTCTCATCCGGCGTTTCGGCACAGAGCGGGAGGGTGGGGGGGAGGGTGGGGGTTAGCTCCATACCTCTGCTTGATGCGACTGTTTTGCGTCCAAACCCCAGCTCAAGCGGGGGTGCGAGGGCCCGCGCCGATCTGCAAAACAGCGAATGAAAAAAACGATCCCTTCAAGACATCTTTGTCTTGGGGTGGGCCAAAATTGGCGAAGCGACAAGCCATCAAGAAGTGTGTGTGTGTGTGTTTGAGTGTGTGTGTGTGTGTGTGCGTGCGCGTGTGAATGTGTGTGTGTGTGTGTGTCTGTGTGCGGGTGTGTGTGTGTGTGTGTGTGTTCCTCTGGCCAGGCGCCCCTGGCGCTGCTGGTCGGAGGGCGCCGGTGGCCTCGGGCCACCGCGCTCGGCCGCAGCTGCCACGGGGTTGTGAGGCCAGCGCGGGGCCGCCATCGAGGCGGCTGGGCGCACTGCGGCTGTCGAAGCGTGCCCGCTCCCCGTCAGCGCAGTGTTGGATGCACCCCCGCTCAGAGTTAGCATCAGGTCGGGCGTGTCCTCCTACAGGCGGGCTCTGGACGGCAGATGGAAAATAGTCAAAAAATGCTCAAACATTGTCAGCAATAGTAAGAAAATCGTCCTCCGACTGTTTTTGGACTATTTCTGAATATTCCACCTGCAGAGGGACAGGCCCGACCTATTAAAGTTAGCAGAATGATCATACTTCACTCCGAGCGTGCCCTTGAACAGTGGTACAGCTCCAGATGTGCGATCCCTCTACGAACAACATCGAGGAAGACGCCCAGGCGCCGGTGAAGATTCATGAGCGAAACCTGTGGCCCATGGAAGCTAACGTTCTTCTTCAGATGTTTGATCGGTGTAAGGAATGCAGGACCTGAAGCCATGGACATCACCGCCGCCCTAATCAGTTCAGGAATCATCCAGGGTCTGAAGCCTCCTGGGCCCATTCCTTAATCAACGCCCCTCCGTGCTGACGCTGGCCATATGCTGCGACATGGGAAGTCTTGCCCACCATCGCCCGCGACGGCAATGCTATGAGACATTGGGCCAACAGCCTGCAGCCAAGGCTGCGGTCGAGAAGCGACTGACCCACGAGAGACGGGCCAGCTTCCTGTCGACGTGATGAACCATGGTTGCCGAGGGACTCCCATGGTGGGCCCCCTTGGCGTTTCGGGGGCAAGAAGCTGCAAGTTTGGAGATAAAGAGAAAAGAAGGAAAGGAGAGGGAGATGGGGGCAGAGAAGGAGGAGGAGGAGGAGGAGGAGGAAGAGGAGGGGGAGGGTGAGGGGGAGGGGAGGAGGAGGAGGAGGAGGAGGAGGAGGAGGAGGAGGACGAGGAGGAGGAGGAGGACAAGGAGGAGGAGGAGGAGGAAGAGGACAAGGAGGAGAAGGAGGAGGATGATGATGAGGAGTCCCGTCTCACTAATGCATCCCCCTCCCCGCCCCCCTGCGCCCGACGCAGCCTCGATGTAGCCTTTTCCCCGGATCTCCACCAGGAGGTGCGGCTGGTCCTCTCCACGACGCATGAGGAGGAGGAGCGACACATACAGCAAACATGTACGGCAACTAAACCCTGTTGTGAGAGCTCGTGGGGCCGATTCTTCGTCGAGGCTTGAAGGTCCTGAGGTGCCCAGACCTTCTGCGGGTCCCTGGGGCCATCGGGGGACAAGACAGTCCCGAGGGGCACCTGCTGGCGGGGCTGATCGGCTTCTCAGCTGATGCGCCCAAGGTGGGGGCGCGCGGAGCAGGCAGTGAGAGAGAGAGAGAGAGCATCCCCTTGGTCTCCCCAGAATTCGGTTGCTCCCATCGTACTTGCGGACCACATCCCAGCAATAGTTTCGAGCACCTGGAAAAGTGTCGAAAGAGTGTCGGAACAGTGTCGAAGCAGTGTCGGACGAGTGTCTCCCAGGGCCCGGCACGTGAAAACACTGAGTTTCGGTATGGTGCTCGAAATACTTTCTGGTAATCAAAGCTAAAGTAGGTTGGACCATCACAACCCCGGAAAACCAAAGAGAGGCGGCGTCGGGAAAGGACTGGGGGAGGCGGGGTCTGGTGGGAGAGAGGAAGGAGAGAGCGGGGGGATGGGAGGGAAGACAAGCTTGGTGCGCTCGCGTAACGTCTGACAATTCTGCCCCTCCCTCCAATCCCTTCCCATTGCGCTGAGATTCATCTGTCCGCCAACGGGTGTGATAGCGGACCTGTAACGCCCAAAGAGGCTACCTTATCGCTTACGCGCAATATGAAAAGAGGAGCTATGTACAGTGGAAGAGGCGGAGGCAGCGGATGACCAGAGGAATGAGCAGGATGAAGAGAAGAAGGATGAGGAAGGAGGACGAGGAGGAACTGCAGCAGGGGGAACAGGGGGAGCGGGAGGAGCAGACGGACCATGGGAAAGCGGGGGAGAGGAAATCATCTGGGCGACAGTGGCAAGGAACCGCTCGGATCTTGAACTGTGATCCGCGCCGAGGCGGAAGCACCCTTCGGAACGACGGGACCAGAGCGCCGATACTACCGTGAGGCCAGCGCTGCAGAGGGAGAGACGCCATCCTGAAGGACTGAGAGCGGGAAGAGCAAAAGGTACCGATACCGCGATACCCTCGACCTCTCCCGGGGTGCGCTCCGACCAGAGTCCCGAGGCGAATCGAGCGGGGGCGACGACGGCCTCCCAGGAGGCCGCAAGAGCGGAAAACGGGCGAAGGGTAGCAGTAAGGGTACCTTCTCCTCCTCTGAGAGAACGCTCCGATCGGGGAAGACACACTAAAGAAAACCACAGCATCGTGCCAGACTCCTGCCTCTAGACGCACAGTACGTGCGAGGAGGGAGCGAGCGACGCTCAGGAAATTGTTGGGGATATAGACAAAAGAGCAGTGCTCAAGAGGTGTAGTCGTGGGGAAGAGGAGTGGGATGGCGCCGAGATGAGGGAACGTGGAGGGGGATTGGGGGACCTGGAGGTGGAGAGGAGGCGGGCGGGCGGGGGAGAATGAAATTGTTGCCGCGTCGCGTATCCCCACCATCTGCTTCCGCTCCCTGACCTTTGCCTTGGAGCCGCCGACCGAAAAAAAGTATCCCCACCAGCCCATCCAGAAACGATGCCCAGGGGAGTTGAGGTGATCAGGGGAGCGGGGCCCATGCAGAAACACAAAGAGCGGGGAACGCCGTCCGATATCCCAAGGGGGGGTGGATGGTGGAGGAGGGGGGGGAGGAGGAGGAGGAGGAGGAGGAGGAGGAGGAGGAGGAGGAGGAGGAGGAGGGAGGAGGAGGAGGAGGAGGAGGAGGAGACGAAGGCATTTCGGCCGAGGGGCTAGCCTCCGAGCGGAGGCCCGCCCCCGTCGGCCGTGCCTCGGCGCGCCGCGGTGCGCCATAGAGCGGTGGGAGGCCCCAGGCCGACCCCTCCCGCTGCTCTCGAGGCGCGGCGGCCGCGCGGCGCTGCGGACTGCGGCGTGGGCTACCCCGCTGGCGGCTTCGCCGCCCAGGTTGCTGGCCACGCCGTCGGACGGCGGCTGGCACAGGCGGGATCGGGCCCGCCGCAGCACAGCCAGAACCCTCCTCAGGGTCATCGAGGCGGCGCGAACACTGGACCAACACCACAGTGCGCAGCAGAGCATGCATCGTCGCGACCAACAGCGTAGCGGCAACGGATATGCGGGTGGTAGTGGAAACAATTCTTGGCAATGGAAAGATCAGACACCATGGAGGCAGACTCGCAAGTCGGGAAGGAGCCAATCGCGTCCCAGAGCGAAGGAGAAGGACGGCGCTGGGCAGAACAATAGGTTCGACAAGCTGAATGACACGATCCCGATTGCCACTCAAGAAGATGCGGTTGGCCACCCAGCATTCGCCTGGCCACCTGAAGAGAAGGGGGCAGCCAAGGAGCACCGCGCTATGCTGCTACGCCGCATGAACGGGCTCCTCAAGATGATCGCGGCGGCAAAGGAAGCGAAGGAGACGGCCACAACGCAGATCACAGAGGTGTCAATGATAAAATACACCCTCCTCATCATGAGGCCATCGTATAGGCAGAAGAAGATTCTGGAGCATGACTTGGAAAAAATTGATGGTCAATTACGAAAAGTTGGTATGGATATCAAAAAGCTTCGGGAAACAGAGGTGGAGTTGCGAGGGAAACGTACCCAGATCGAGATATTGATGAGCGACCTTCAACGTCAGCGTGAAGAAGAGGAAGCGGAGGATGATCGGGAGATGGAGGATGATAGCGGAGATGTGGAAGACACCAGGGCACGTCCACGGGTACTACCTCCACCACCGCGGCCTCCAGATGCAATGGAAAAGATGCTACAGCAAATGACTCACTTGACAAAGTTGGTCACGGAGCAGTCGGTCAAGATTCAACAACACGAAAGCATCATGAACCAGCAGTTCCTTGGCATGGGATATCACCAGCACGCTGCGGCACCAGAAGAACACCAGAGGCAGCAACAACAGGAAGCTGAGCGACAGCGCCAGCTTCATGTACAGCAGCAGCAGCAGCAGCAAAATCAGATTCTCCTACAGCAGATGCAGCAGCAGGCTTTGCAGCAGCAGTTGCAGCAACCCCAGCAGCAGGTACTTCAGCAGGCTTTGCTTCAGCAACAACAGCTGCAACAAGTGCAACAATCCGCGCAGCAGAATGTGCCCGAGATTCCTCTCCCGCAGCAGCAGATGTTTTTGCAGCAGCAACAAGCGTACAAGGACTGGCTCTACCGACAGCATCAGACAATGTTTGCATCCATTTCCAAGGAGGAGCACGAAAGGCAACTACAGGAGTTCTCGCGAGAGCAGAATGACCAGGCGGAAGCGGAGGACCTGCGTGACTTGCAGGATTTCGCGCAGGAGTTCAATGCCTGGGAGGAGAACCAGCGCCAGCAAGTGGAGATCGCCCAGGCCATCAATAGATCCATGCAAGAACACCAGGGGCAGCCTCCTCCTCCCAGGTCTCCAGGGCCGCCATTGCCGTCTACGGAAGAAGTTGATCAAGCCCTCCTTCAGCAAAGTCAGATAAGCCAGGCGACCCCATTCTCGAGAGATGAGCAACAAGCAGAAGAGGAAGAGAAGACACAATCGTTTACACTTTCTCCGACGGAACAGGTTACATCACAGATTCCAGCAGAACAAAGAACCCCAGTGCGTCAGAGCGATGATCCATATGTCGGAGTCAGCCCTCTTCATTTTCCTCAAGTACCAGCTGGCAAGTGCGGGGCGATGAAACCGTTTTTCGAGCGGAAGGCGAAATTGCAAGAGATATCGCCGACGCAGCCCATGACACCTATCGGACGAGATGGTCCAGTTTATCATGCGATTGGGACACCACCTGCCGGAGGTACCCCCCAGGCAGCCTCGTCGGACAGTGGGGAAAGTATAGTGGGTCGTCAGCCTCCAGCAAAAGTACGTATTGGCGAGCGAGACGGAGGAGATGGGTTTGAACAGCCAGCTGATCGCACACGGATTTCATCGCAGTCCAGGCCATCAGCTGCATCGAGCTCGTCAAAAAAGTGAGGTGGGAGACTCCGACGCAGAGGGCTGGCCACCGAGCGTCGGAGGTGTTTGCAACGAGGGCCACATGTAAGACTCGAATTCAGGGCATTTTGCCACTGTCGTCAACGGAATCTGGGACGTCCGCGACGACATCACCATCGGCCTCGAATCTCCTTTCATCTCCTTTGGCACTTGCATCCCCAATTACAGAATCTCTAGATCCGTCGCAATGCTGTGGTGGCATTCCATTTCATTGTCATGCTGATCGGGGTGCACATGATACTGATCTTTTTCTAGGCGAGAAGGGCCGAAAAGTACGTAGGGAAACCACGGCGGATTTGCAGGAACACGCTTCTTCAGGAGGTGGAGATCCTCATCCTTCGGCTCCTTTCTCGAGGTCAGCGTTGTCTATTCCTCCCCCTCCTGGCTTGGAAGGACAGGCGTCGACCATGCAGGGGGGCTCGTCAGCGCCTGGAGTCTTACGTCACCAGGCTCACCCTCTAGGACCAGCTGTACCTGCACATACACAACATCGTCATTTCCTAGGTTCCGTCTCTCATCCGACACGACACAAACGGTGCGAGGTGGAGATTCCAAGAACTTTCTTGGAGGTAATCGGCCAGCTGGACTACCCAGTACGACTTGCACATGATCTATCACGAGTTGAATTATCGGACATGGCCAAGTCTCCACTGCGTGTGGTTTCAGGGCGACCAGGGGTGCCAGCATCGGGGCCTATCTCGGGGCACCTTTGGACGGACGGTTCCCACAAAGAGTCTGACCCCACCTGTGATGGGTGGGCTGTGGTGGTTGGACTTGGACATGGGACGGACTGCTTCTATCAAGGATTTCTATCATCGCGTACTCTTGGCAGCTCACTTCTAGTATCTGAGGAAGGCAACCTAGACAGCACTACATCCGAGATGGTCGCCATGGTTTGGGCATTGGTATACGTGTTACAGGAGAGCCAATATAGAAACATCACGTGGACGATTACATCAGATTCGAAAGTCACTCTCGGGGTTGTGCATCGACAACACGGGTATCAACCCAATGAGAAACTAGCAGCCTTTCTGTCGATTTTAACTCAAGAAGTACAGCACAGGTGCCAGGTGGATTTCCGATACACAAAATCACATGATGGAGATGGCTGGAACCACTTGGCTGACAACATTGCGAAAGCGAACCTCAAGTTTAACCTAAGGGAACATCATATACAGCTTGCAGGGCTCCTACGTTATCAGTCAGGCCTAGAATGGTTGTGGCTCAGGTATTCTCATGAGGACGCCGAATGCTACCCAAAGGTTACGGATGATGGACTCGACTTTTGTATGCCAGCACGTCTTGCGCATCAAGAACACAGCAAAATTGGCACATTGGGTAAGCTTAAGGAGTGCTTGTACGACACGAAGGCCAGCAATAGGAAGGCCAAATCCTCTCAGGTCTCATTTAAGATAGCCACGTACAACGCCATGTCCCTGACGGAGGCCAGGTCGAGTAAGTTAAACCGACATCAGAGGGCAGCCAAAAAACATCGGCTACAACGACTTCGTCTACAGTTTCAAGATGAACAGCTTTTACTTGTCGGGGTACAGGAAGCTCGTGGGAAGGCTGGGCAGCAGTGGGCAGATAATTATATCACGCTTCGCTCTGGTGCAGACGCTGGAGGTCATGGCTGTGCTCTTTTGGTCTCTACGGCGATACCATATGCTCATGACTCGCAGAACTCAAGGCCCTTTTTCCTGTCCGACAAAAACTTACGTGTGTTGATTCGCGAACCGACCCGGTTAATGGTTAGAATATCGGCGACTCACCTGAAGCTAACTATTGGTATCTTTCATGCCCCCCAGCGAGGCAGACCAGTTTCAGAACGAAAGCAATGGTGGGATGAGACGTCGGATATTCTATCACAACATCCAGCTGACATTCTTTGCATGGACGCGAATGCGCGGATGGATCACACTACCATGGAACTCCCTTACGTTGGATGCAGGGGGCCAACGAGCAAAGCAGACGATTCGGGCAGACGGCTTTCAGACCTTGGCCTACGACACAAGCTATACATATACAACACTATTCATGGAGGTAATGATGATTGGACGTACACCGATGGTACTGCTACTCATCGCTCCGATTATGTCGGGCTTAGTCAGACATGGTACGATTCTGCACAACATCTGCACGTCATCAAAGACTTGGATACAGGTTTGCAACAGGAGGATCATCGGCCAGTCACGGTAAGCTTTAGATGTCAACACGTTGCTCGAACTTGTGATGGACCAGTACCTCTACGACTTTCATATGAAAAGCTGGCAGATCCTGGACTACAGCTTGAATTTCGTCGCAGGCTCGAGACGCTACGTCCTGGACATTGGGAACAAGAGGTCAACAATCAGTATGCTGAGGCTATTGGTGGCATCAAAAAGTACGCCAAGGAAATTTTCTCGAAGGATCTGTTGACTCCACATCAAGCATATATTAGTCGAAACACCATGCAGCTCATCCGATTGCGTCGGTATGTATTGACGGCTCGGAGGAAATGGAAACGCAAGGAGTCGAATGCCTTCGATAACCTATGCAAGTTCCTGCCGAGACAACTGGGCACTTACTCCAATGAAGGTGATCCTTGGCATCCCCAGACGCAACAGTTGGTATTAGGTATTGCTTTACTTCGGGACAAAATGTGGTCATTGCAGGAGTTTGCGGCTCAGCTTGACTCGTTTATGGTGGTCACCCAGTCTATATTATCTGATAGGCTGGAGAAAGAGAAGGCAGACCGATTGGAATCTTTCGCTGATCAAATTGGAGAGGCAACTCTTGCTGGAGATAACCGTCTAGCATGGCAAGCTGCAAATAAACTATTGCGCAGCGCTGGGCGGCAACATCCACGGCACACTGGAGGGTCTTTTCTTCCATATCGAGTGGACAACAACGGGGCTGTCATTGGATCAGATGAAGCTATGGGCCAGAACAGGATGAAGGTATACTCCAAGCTTGAGGATGCACGTATTCTGGATGCTGCTTCATATGTGGACGAATTTGTAAAATTTCCGAGTACGGCTTTGGACGACATCCCCCTGCACATTGAACATGTCCCAGGTCTTCATTTGGTCGAGAGAATGTTCACCAGGGGGCCATCACGTAAGGCTGCGGGCACAGATGGTATCCAGGAGGAGTTGGTCAAAGCTGCACCTCGACAGGTAGCCCGTCTCATGGCGCCGATTATGACGAAAATATGCTTGACAGGTATAGAGCCGATTGCCTTCAAGCACAGCAGGCTCGCGGAGGTCTCCAAGGCTAGCGGTGACCCGTCCACCAACAAGGCGTACCGAGCGGTTACCATCTGCAACGTTTTTGCCAAGCACCACTACAGATTTCTCCGTCAACAATTGGCTTTTACGATCGACTTCATGCTGCGTGACTCGCAACTCGGTGGTCGTCCTCGTCGTTCTCCGACAATGGCTGCGCATCAAGCCAGGTTAGTCTCGGCTGTTGCGGAACGTATGGGCAAATCGGCGGCCTTCCTCTTCTTGGATCTGGTGGCGGCTTTTCACAGGATCATACGGCAGATGGCATGTGGCATGCAGTATCTGGAAGACGAGCCCTTTAAGATCCTGGATGACTGCGACATCCCAGCCAGTCTTGTTCCGTTGGCTTCTGAGGTTATTGCACAACCTGGACTCCTGGATTCATCTCGAGTGGACCCACATCTACGGCATCTTGCGTCGGAGTCGCAACGCCTTACGGTATTTGAGGTCGCGGACAACCAACAACTCGGGGTTCCGACCAGAGGGTCGAGGCCGGGATGCGCTACGGCCGACTACTTCTTCAATATTGTTTTCACGAAGCCACTTAACGCTGCTGTGGAGAAGCTGGACTCACTGGGTCTGCTTTTCGATTGCTCTGAACTTGATCAAGATGTCCCACTTGTGCGCAAGCACGATGATCATTGCACAAAGTTGGTGGACATCACTTTCGTTGATGATGTCATGATCCCAGCTATATTGGACAACGACATGGTTGTGGAACATCTTCGGCAAGCGATGGACACCATGCACGAATCGTTTATCTCACATTTTATGGAACCGAACTATGGCAGAGGCAAGACGGGTGTTGTGGTTCAAATACGTGGTGCGCAACGGGAACAACTTAGACACACGCTATACTCTGAGGATGCTACGGCCATTAAGAGTGATAAGTACAAGTACGAGTTTTACATTGAACGACAATACAAACACATGGGCTCTATCATATCGTTTGACACATCATGGAATCCAGAGATGGCTCGGCGGGTACAACGGTATGAACATGCAATGGGCCCGATTCGTCGAGGTATATTGTCAAAAAGATCTATTTCGACAACGGCAAAGGTGCGGTACGTTGAGGCTCTGGCCTGCTCTCGCTTATTACAACAGGTTGAGATATGGCACGATATCGGAATGGTGAACGAGGGTAAGATCAATGCAGCATATATTAAAGCGATGCGGGCGGCCACGGGCATGGTGCATACCACGGAGACTGGAGAGCATCTCACAGACCAGGCAGTGCTCTACTGTGCCCAGCGCCCAGGCATATCTGATATACGCAGAATTCGCAGGTTGAAGTACATTGCTCGCGTTCTACACGATGGGCCTGCCACCCTGCGTATGCTAATTGATATCGACGGCCTTCATGGTACTTGGATGGGCCTACTGGAGAGGGATTTTGAATGGCTTCGTCGGACTGTACCCGACCGTACAACCAACCTTGACACGCTGCAGCAATGGATTTCCTTCATTAGGTCTGGTAATAAGAGGTACATCTCGGTCTGCAATCAAGCTTGGCAACGGCATCGTATTTTCATGCAAGGCGAATATCAATTATATGTATGGCGGCGCCACCTTTTGGCTTTTCAGACCATCCCTGGGAGTGTTGGGGACACGGTTGAGAGATACATCTGTTATGAATGTGGCGATACTTTTTCATCACGACGGGCGTGGCAGGGACATCGGACAAGACTACACAGTGGTTTTACCAACGCTGGTGACTATGCAGAAACAGGATACTGCAGGGCATGCGACTCGGACTTTCACACGCGGAAAAGATTGATTTACCACCTGAAGTACAGGGACACGGGGTGCCTTGATTGTTTGCGGGCGATAATACCACCATTACCAGCATCCCTGGTCGAAGAACTGGACGCCAAGGATGCACTGGAGACGTCGCGCTTAAGATCGATAGGGTATTCAGAATCTAAGGCGCTGGCACCACCAATTAGAGGTCCCAACTACGTCCGAGGCAGGCATCAGCATCGAGATCAGGTAGTACCTCCAACAGTACACCTTCCTGCCGAACAGGTTCCTGCAGTTGCTATTCCTCAGTATATTTTTGATGGTCGTTCGGAATCAACAGTGCTGTTACTTACAGATGGATTGGAGTCTCATTGTGAATTTGAGGCTGACTTGGTAGCTCATGAACTTGACGGCCTAGAAATTGTTAGACACGACATTCGGACTTTCAAGATGGACGACCTGATCATGCGGGGCCAAAATAGTGACTTGGTTCGTGACATTTCAGAGGGCAGGATATTTGCGATAATATGTGAAGTTGAGTCAATAACTGCAACTTGTGTGGATTGGGGATCACCATCTATCAATGGAAGGAGACGGGCGGAGCTGGACATGGTAAATACAATACGACGGTTTCTGACATTACTGATTATGGCTTGTAAGTTGTCTGGCACGCCGCTCAGCATCACATCCAGTTTTCACGAATGGTGTTGGCGAGGAAATGACTTCCAGCCTGGCCCTCCGCAAGTTCGGTTTCAATGGCCTGGAGACGCGAGTGAGATGCCATCAGGGCGCTTGGCTGGCGCATGGAGGGGCCGTGCAACACAAGTGCGACGTGCTCGGCTTGAACGGCATGACCCACCACGCGGGCGGCCTGCTGACGGCCCTGGAGAAGGTGGTCCGACCGACCGTCTGAGTCGGACATCGGGCGTGGTCAGCCCCCCTCGGAGGAGCGGCGGGGCCCCCCCCATGGGCCCAATGCCTCCGAGGGGGGCTGTGACGATGTGCCAGCCCCCTGTCGCGCCCCTGGACCCCCCCCATGGGTCCACCCGCGCGGCAGGGGGCTGAGTGGCCGCGGCGGCGTCGTCGGCGCCGTCGGCCGCGGTCGGGCGCGGCCGCGCTTGCGCGGACGCGTGGAGACACTACGGGCAGCCTGCCCACGGAGCGCGAGCGCAGCAGCAGGAGGAGGAGACGGAGGAGGAGGAGGGCGGTGAGGATGAAGGAGGAAGAGATAGAGGAAGAGGAGGAGGAGGAGGAGGAGGAAAAGGAGGAAAAGGAGGAGGAGGAGGAGGAGGAGGAGGAGGAGGAGGAGGAGGAGGAGGAGGAGGAGGAGGAGGAGGAGAGGGAGCAGCTTGGCGAGCCCAGGGGCTTCTGTGAGGGTCTTGGGTGCCTCGTAGATCCTCTTGAGGCATCTTGGGGGCCTCTTGGGGGCCTCTTGGGCGCCTCATGCGGTTGCCTGGGCGCATCTTGGGGCCCGCTTGGGGCGCTCTTGGGAGCTTATAGGAACCCTCTTAGGGCCATCGTGGAGAACATCGATTAAACCAGAGGGGGTGTTCAATCAGGGTCCCCCCTCGGGAGCCCCAACAGTTGCCTCTGAGGCCCCTCTTGGGGCGCTCTTGGAGCGCTCTTGGGCGCTCTTGGGACCGTCTTGGGGCTCTCTTGGGCCCCTCTTGATGCCTCGGAAGGCCATCGAACGCGGAAAGGCGAGCACGTAAACAACAATGATTTCGCTTAGGTTTTGGAAGGATGCGATGCTGGCCTCTTCGGGGCTTCCTTGGGGAGTCCTTTGGCCACTTGGAGCCGTCTGGGAGCGGTCTCTGGGCCTCCTGGAGCATCTTGGGGGCATCTTGAAGCATCTGGGGATATCTTGAGCCATCTTAGAGCTCATCTTGGGCCCTCCGAGGCGCTCTTGGAGCCATCTTTGGCCATCCTGGACGCTCCACCCCCTCGCGGGACCCCCCGTCCAGGTCCAGGGGAGGGTTTAGGGGGAGGGGTCAAGCTACCCAACCGCCCGCAAGCCGTATAGCTCACTCCCACCCGCCCTCCCAACACATAAGTAACACCCAAGCCTAGGCATGTTCAGCGGTCGTCTTTGGATGGGCAGCTACTGGGCACCAAAGCCGACCCCGGGTGCGCGACGCTTGGGCGAGGTGCGCCACGCGTGCCAGGGGCGCCACGCGCTCCGAGTGCGCCAGGTGTGCCGCGCACTCCAGCCGCGCGCGGGGGGGGTGACCCGCATGGGGTCGACATGGCTCCGGGTTGGCCGCCGGCCGGGTGGGGGAGGGTTTTTTTCATAGGGAGTAATGATGGACGCCTCCCCGAAGGGGAAGATGGAGGGGTGGAAGAGGAGGCGCGCTAGACCACCTACGCCCCAAAGGGCGGGTGGGATTCACGGAGGAAGGAGGGAGAAGTGGGGGAGGGTAAGGGGGCGCAAGGGGAGGGCGGAGAAATCCGAGGGGGAGGGGGGGGGAATGCGTTTCTGTCCCTGCCTTGGCTCGCGCCTTCCCGCTTGGACTGTATACCGCTCCCCGAGCGCAAGTGTTTCCAGCGTCCGATCGGACCTTCGATGATCGCACCATCCCCGGACACATCAGACACTTGCAAGTGCCCCCAGCAAGGCACTCTAATGCATAGCAAGATGCCGATGCGCCCCCGAGAGGCTCCAGAGAGAGTCCCCCTATACGGCAGTGAGACGTCGCGAACAGCTCCTGAGCGGGCCCTGTTAAGCTCCTGATAGGCTCTTCAGAGGCTCCTGAGGGGCTGCTGGGAGGGTCCCGAGAAACTCTTGAAAAACTCCTGAGAGGCCCCTGAGGAGGTCATGGGAGGGTTCGGGGATGCTCCAGAGAAGCCATTGAGAGGCTCTTCGGATGCGCCTGAAGGGCTGCCGGGGGGGGGGCCTGAGAGACGCCTGAGATGCTCCCGAGAGGCCCCTGAGAGGGTCCTGAGAGGGTCCGGAGAGGGTTCTCTGAGAGGGTCCTGAGAGACCCTGACCTTCCAGAGAGCTATCTGGAGGCCTAAAAACCTAAACAACTCAGCGAAACAGCCTAAAACCAAGACGTAGAATAGCTCTGGGATAGGTTTTTAGGTCGGGTGCTATTTTTTGGCCCTCCTGGAAGGTCAAGGGAGTTCTGAGAGGGCCCGAGAAGGTCCCGGGAAAGTCCCGAAAAGGTCCCCGACAGCGCCCCGCGAGGCTCCCGAGAAGCTCGCGAGAGGCCTCAATTCTGCACCCGGGAGGGCGCCGCGGGCACCGCCGCGTGGAGAGGTTCGGAATCGCTGTCTGCCCTCGTTAGAGCTCCAAAACAAGATGCTCTCGTAAGGTAGCGAACTGTCCCGCACGTGCTGGCTACCGTCGGGGCCTTGACCTAAGTAACCGTCAATAAGGAACGAGGCCCCTTTTTTCCATAAGTTGACCTTCGATTTCCTGTCGAAAACATAAGGATAGCCTGAGGCAAGCTGTGAAACACTTAACGAACGCGGAGCCCCTCCCAAACAAAAAGGGTTCCTTCCTCAGGGCCCCGACTGTACTGTTGAAAACGCCTTCGATGAGATGCGGAAAAGATCATGATCACGGAACGCAGATCCCAGCCAAAAGGAGGAACACGGCAACCCAGTTTGGTCAAGCCATCTTGACGGGACCCTGCGGGGGCCTCGCAGCGGCTCCGTGAGGTTGCGCCTCTAGTTTAACTAGACGCGCAACCTCACGGAGCCGCTGCGAGGCCCCCGCACCCCTGTGGACACACGGGGCAGCAGTTGGATAATCTACCTGGACCGCCCTCCACAGAACCGCTCCACGGGAACAACATGGAACGCCACGGAAAAGGGTGCCTGGGAAAATATGGGCACAATTCAGCACAGGGGAAACCTTCGGGCAAGGCATCAGGCGCTCGAACGGCGAATCTCGCAGGAGAGCGATGGCTAGGCCCCCATACCGGGCCCACAGCATCGCCAAATATATCTCATCTCCAAAGGGATCCAAGCCCTCGCACAACAATTACGGCTTCTCGCCAATCGGCATGGGGACCTACAAAACCATTGAGGACACCCATGATAGCTTAACACGTCTTGCTTGGCAGACGCTCATGAGTTTTCCGCAGCACCTTCCAGATTACAACGTACCATCCACGCGCCAATTTCGCACAGCCGATCACTGAAGCTGCCAGGCTAAAGCCCACTCGACATTGAACAGTGGATCGTGCTGGTGTGCAGGTATGCTCTTAAGTATGTGTTGTGGTTTCTGGGGTCCTGGCCCGTTCATCTTTGGCATGCTGTGTATGCGTGTTTGTTTGCGACTTGGTTGCGCACGCACTCCCCAAACATTGTTTGCACTGACAGCTTCATATGTGTGCTCGAACATACTGGCATGCCTGCCTCAGTTCTGCTGGTGGCTGCTTGCCTGTATGCATATGGCTTGGCATCCGATGAAACACAATACAGTCCCGCCCCAATTGTCCTGTGCGCCGCAGTTGCCATCGTGGCTGGTTGGACCCCGATGGGTCCCTTGTGACCTCCATGGCTTCGCCCCCCTGTGGCCCTTCAGCTGCACTTGCCACCATGGCTGGTTGGATCCCGATGGGTTGTACGGATCTCTATGGCTCCACCCGTCAAAGGCCCCGTGCTCCTTCCGCACTTGCCATCTTGTTTGCTTTGGGATCCCTGTGGGCGGTGTGGACCTCTATTTCCACATAGCCCTGTGCCATGTGTTTCGCACTCACCACCGTGGCAGCTTTGATTCCCATTGGTTCCATGGATCTTCATGGTCCCCTCTCTCTGGCGGTCCTGTGGGTTACATGCACGTGGGGTTCAGCACACATGGGGCTCCCCACTGCTTGTGCGACTCAAGTGCGGTTCGATATGCACGCGCTGGCATCATTGCGTTATTCTTCGAACTCGGCCATGCTGGCCAAGACTGTAGACGCGCTGGACAGAGGAACAAGAGTCTAGCAGTGCATTTTTGCGTTATTTCCTTAACTTCGCCTCCTCAAGATGACCGTTGAGGATCCATGGTCCACGATGGCGTGGCCGCACAAGCTAGCTGCATACACTAACGCCCACTAAGGCGTGGCCGTCTGAACGGCGGTGCACCTCGCGACTGCGAGCGGGCGGGGATGCTGAATGCATCATGCATGCTTGAATGTCTGTCTGCGCTTGCCCGCCCGCAGCTTCGGCCGACAGCTTGGAGCCCGCGTAAGCCTGCCCGTTTTGAAAAAACGTCTCGCTGAGCGTGCGCTGTCGGCAAGCGCAGGGGGGGGGGAAAGCTTGACTTGGCATCAGTGCCGCAACAGGAAGCCAGTCGGATGGTTCGCGGCGCTGGCGGACAAGGTCTCGAGAGGAGGCCTGCCCAGGTCCAGGGACCACGTCCCCGCCTCCATGTAGTTCAGGAGCATCCTGGAGCCGACGACGCTCAAGACCAGGAGCAGGTTGTCGTAGGCTCCGCCCAGCGCCTCGGCGAGCACGCAGGCAGCGCCGATGGCCAAACGCTGCGCCAGGGTGGCCGGAGGTGCGAAGCTGATCACGGTGAAAAACAGGACCGCCCCGCTGCCGAACAAAGTCTTCTGCGTGTCCGCCTGGCGCCACCAGACGGGGTTCCACATCTTGTTGCTGCTGAGGTACTTGCCCACCACAGCGCCCATGGGATCCGCAAAAAACATGGGTGCCAGCACTCGGATCGGGAGCTCGTAGTAAAACCAGAACATGGCAACAATCATGTATACTGTCATGCCTACGTCGCGCTTGCGCTGGAAGCGGAATGGCTTGATCTTCGGCACGAGCTCCCACGTTACGAGCATCGCTCCGATGCCGATGGCGTACACGAAGCACCGAGCAAGGGTATCTCTCGAGTCCAGCTGCAGCAGCAGCAGTCCGGTGCCGGCGTGGGTGAGCTTCCTGGCATGGAAGTCCGAGATGCACGAGCGGGGGCTTTTCTCCATGAAGGTCAGCCAGCACACCTCCAAGCACGCATACAGAGCCAAGAGCTGCGGTGTCACCGCCACCATCGCTCCCTACCCGTAGCGGCCCGCGCGCCGCCGATGCGCCGCGCGGTTACAAAACTCGTCGCTGCGCCAGACGACGACTTACTCTTGACTGAGCATGGCTTGAGCCCAAAACCACTGGGTCTCGAGTCACGCATCTGTTAATTGGCAAGGTGGAGCGACAGTTGGAAGATACGTAGTTGGTTCCAGATGACAGTGAGCTTGGTAGCACATGTGACTGCCCCTCAATGTGTGCTGAACGGAACACTCCGGGGATCCAAGAACATCCGACGCGACCCACAGTAGTGGTTTCATATGTTGCCGCAAAGAAGCCAGGGACGAGCTAAATGCCAGGCTACACACAACTAGAAGTAGTGTGACTGGCGATATAATGCTGACAACATGTATGTCGGACGGATATGAAAACAACGCGGAAACCAAAGGGAACCTGATGGCCAATGTTATGGCATTGCGTTGTGTTGCTTCGATTAACATGATGTTGGCAAGCTTTGCATTGAGTTGCAGTGTGGCGCGGTACATTTCATTGCTTAGCGTGCTTTATGATGGCTGGCGCGGTAGGGTATTAAATGATTCACCGTGGCATTGAATTTAGTCATATGGCATGACGTGGCGTTGGTATGTGCTGCGATTGGTTTGCTTCGAGTTGCGCAGCGCTACGGCATATGATGCCCGTCCGGTTTGCATTGTTTTGCTGTTCGCTCGGGTTGCATTGGCTGCGATGCTATTCATTGTAATGCAGGTTGTTTGCTTTGTTGCACTGTGCATATCCTTGAGAACTGTGGGGCATGCCCGAAGACAAGGTCAGAGTTGCATCGAGGAACCCTTCTGCGAATCACCACCAAACGCCCTTGCCGTATTGCTGAAAAGGAGATAATTAGGGCCACATGGAGCCACACCCTATTGAATGAAACAGGCAAGCGAAGGAATGGGATGTTCACGCCACTCTTCTCGTGTGTCAACCCAGAACGCTTCTTCCGCGAAACCGTCGTCCCAAAACCTCGCGGCAGGAGCCAGAAGGCCAGACCGGAGTCGGGCCGAGCGCAGCAGGAGACTGGGAGAGACCGCTCAGAGGAGAGCAAGAGGCCACCGCCACCGAGAACCCATCGTGGGGGAAGGAGGGGAGGAGGAGGAGGAGGAGGAGGAGGAGGAGGAGGAGGAGGAGGAGGAGGCGACCCCTGGGCGGTGGCACGCCGGAGCGCCACCCGGCAGGAGAGGACGACGCTCGAGCGTGCCACCGCTCAGCGGCCGGGGGCAACCAGAAGGCACTGGCGCCGCCACTCCGAAGGGGTGGGTTCTGTGGAGAATGCAGCCGTGGGGACGAGGGCTCTCTCCAGGATGAGCAGCGGCATCGGCAATTACCTTCTCCTCCCCTGAAGGTCGGGACCCCAAGTGGATGCTCGATGGCGGTGGCCTCTGTGCCTGCTCCGAACTGCACTGGGGTGCACACTTGCCCTGGGCGGCCCCGTTGGCCGAGCGGTGCTGGCCGTGATGTCGAGGAATGTTCGCTAGACGCTAGATGCGACGCCCCGCGCTGGCCGAGCGTGGGACGGAGATGAGAGGCAAGCAGGACAAGAGGACAGGCAGAGTCAATAATGTATTGATATACATAATACCATTACGCATCTGTCCTAGTCATAGAAAACCATACAAAAAAAAGATATCATGTGTGGCTGATGCTGCGAACTCTGGAAACCCGACCAGATTGGCATCTCCTGGGGGCGCGTCTTCTACTGCCACCGCCTCGGGGATCTACCGACCCGCGTCAATCCAGACCCAGGTCAGTCGAGCCTTGCAGGATCCTGCAGGATCCTGCAAGATCCTGCACCCGAGCCCGTGTCAATGCAACCCGGGCCGTGCAGGATCCTGCAAGATCCGGCGCTCTGGCCGACCGCCGTTTGCATTGACAGGAGGAGGAGAAGGAGGAGGTGGAGTAGGAGCAGGAGGAAGAGGAGGAGGAGGAGGAGGAGGAGCCCCGACGCCCTTTGCCGAACTATTCCGCCGGCGGGGCCCGCCCTCGTCTCTTGCTCGGCCACCCTCCGCCATCCTCCCGCCGCCTTCCGCCGGGAAAGAGACGGCAACTCCTTCAATCCCTCGACGGCAGGGCCCTGTCTGGAGCGCCTCGTGTGCATATATGTGTATATATATGTGCATATTCATGTGTGTATAAAGATTTGTATAATAGATATGCAAGTTCACATGCACGTAGATGTGTGTACACGTACACCATATTTAGATGTATTTGGAGGTAGAAAAAGAGAGAGAGAGAGAGAGAGAGAGAGAGAGAGAAAGAGAGTCAGAGACAGAGACAGAGACAGAGACAGACAGATTGGGCCAACCCTCTCAGATGTCCAGCATGGCCGAACCTGGGCAACCCCGGACATGCCAATACCGTGGCTCCACGGACCTCTCCCGGCCTGCGCTCTGACCGAAAAGCACGAGGCGAACCCAGCAGTGGCGACGAGGGCCTCCCAGGAAACCCCCGACAGGGGAGAAAACGAGGCAAGGGTACTCCAGATTTCGTAATAAAAGGGAGGGGGTCTCATTTCGGGGGGGGGGGTCTCTTCCAGGCTATCTTGGAGGCCCTGGGGGTCCTGGGGACGATGTTTTGGAGGGTTCTCCCACGGGGGGGGTCTGAAATGGCTTGTCTTGGAGGGTCCAGACCCCCTCCCTTTTACGAAATTTGGGGTAGCGGCATCGGTGCCTTTTGCCTCCCCCGTGAGCCTGCGTCCACCACGAACACCATGGCGACAACGTTGACGTAGAAGATCCGATGGTTGATCGAGCTGGTCGCCTTCAGGGAGCAAGCAATGCCATAAACATGAAGACTCGGTCCGCGCCGATTTCGCGAATCGGCGCTGGACCTCCCTCCCTGGCGCGCGGAACGCGCTGGAAGCGGCGCCTGAAGCGCCGCCAGGGGGCCCCAGCGCCGATCCGAGGAATCCGCGCCGGACCTCAGAGTTTTATGTGTACTCCAGATTTCACCATACAAGGGGGATGGTCTGATTTGGGAGGGGCTGACTTGAGCTGTCTTGGAGGGTTCCGCGGGGGTCTGGGCAAAAGGCCGCCCTTTCATGGCTGGTCCAGGGGTGGTCGGAAGCCGCTCGTTTGGGAGGGCTGTGACCCCTCCATTTGATCACGAGATGTGGAATACAGTAGCACAAGACACCTGCCATGAGAAACCCCACCCTGAGCCCCCAGGACGCCCATTGAGCTCTGGCCTGGGAACGCCACGCCCTCCCTCACAAAACCATCGGCACCCAAGAGAGCCAGGGGCACCCTGGAGGCAAGCGCAGGGCGTCTCTTAGCACGGGCTCCCACTGCACAGGCCACTGCTCGTGCCCCTCGGCCTGCTGCGTGGCCGTGTAGTGCAGCAGCGGCGTCTCCGGCGACGACGACTTCGTGTACGCGGCGAAGCCTCTGGCGAGGCCCGGAGGGCCCTGCGCGGGCCGCGCCGCCGCCTGCGCGGCGGGCGCCGCCGCCCGGGCGGCGGCGCGGCGGAGCATGCCGGCGAGCATCGCGGGGCCGCGGGGTGGACGGGCAGCGCCCGGGGCCGAGCAGGTCCTGAAAGGAAGGGGGGTCCTCAGATGGCTCGCCGTCCTCGGGAAAGGGCTCAGGACGAAGACCTCGTCCCGAGGGGGAAGGCCCCATGGGTCCAGGATCCGCCTCCCTCGGGACCCGCGTCCCCCAGGCGAGGGGAAGAAAGCGGAGGCCACGGCCGCGGCCCTGTGGCGTTTCTGCATCCACCATGGACACCATGACCATGCCCACCTCCACGAACCATGACCATGACAGCCTGCGTCCACCACGGACACCGTGAGCATGACCTCCTCCACCCAACCCCCCACCGCAGGTCAACCAACGCAGCACACCCAGGACGCGCCCCGCCTCCACCACACTCCACACCACCTCCTTCTCCTCCCCAACTGAGGCTGAACACAGGAACGTGGTGCCGATCTTGGTCACCGTCCATCTTGGTCAGCGTCAATTCGTGGACAGTCCTCGCAAATCGGCGACGGCCAGCATGGATCATGACCACGACCGGCGTCGACTAGATCCCGCGACATCATGGTCATGGTCAGTGTGTTTCTTCCCCTGGCAGGAGCCGCCCGCCTGAGCGCACGATGGGCCGGCGAGAGCTTCCAGGCTCGAGCCCACACGGCAGCGGAGTCACGCCAGTCGACTCGTGAGGACGACTGGGTGGAGAGATGCACTGTGCCCAGGCTTATAGGAGCTTCATTCTCGAAGCTGGCACCACCTCGCTGCACATTGCCCGTGCCAGATATATCGTAAATCCATATCATACGAGCGGAAGCGGTGGCTCCGAGCCTCTTGACCCAACGGGCATCCACCATCGAGCCAATGCTCGTGCGTAGTTGCACGGCCCTGAGCAAACGAGCGCCGAGCCCTATCGAGCTCTGAGTCAGCACGCACCCGAAGGACCGGCGAGACACCGACAAGTGGTTGTGACGTCCCAGAATGCCCCAAACGTATATGCCCCCACCCCACGTCCATGCCCTTGCACGACTGCAGCCATGAAGTCAAGGCCCTCATCAATCCGAATCGTGCGTGGAAGCACGGGGCGTCCCAGTAGCCCTCTGGGCGCTGGTAGCTTAGCGAGCCGGCCCTGCCCAACCATATCTGCCCGTCGACATGCTGCTTAGCCTCGAGTGGGCCAGCCTCGCCTGGACCAGAGCGACTTCATGGCTCCACGATGGTTCCGGGCAGCCCGAGGTATTCCAAATCCCTTATTAATCGTCCCCCGGGTCCGGTTTTTTAAGGCGCCTTTTTGGTCATTAAGGGGGTCCGGTTTATTAGGTCGCTTTCTTTGGATTGGAGCTGAAGGGGTCTTGTTTATTAAGGCGCCCCATCGAAGAAGGGGTCCGGAATATTAGGTCGCATTTGGAGGGGGGTCCGGCTTTTTAGGGGGGGGGTCGATCAATAAGGGATTTGGAGTAGCCTTCAAGATGGCGCGGGTTGGTCCAAGCTGGCTTCGAGAGCCCCGAGGACATGGCTCCCTGGGCGCTCTGGGACGGCCACCTGATGGCCCCGAGGTGGCCCATGGCCCGCCAAGGATGCCGACCTGCTGAGAGGTAACATTAAAAAACAAATCCACGCACACATGTAGTTCTGCGGCGCTTGCCTTGTAGCTTGTTCGACATCAGGTGGGCTTCCGATGCACCAGTATGGCCACGAGATGGTCGAAGAGTGCGCCAGGAGGGGCCCACCAGAAGCAACGATCCTAATCGAGGATCGCCTCGTTTGGTCGAAGGGCCATCGCCAGGCGTTCCGCAATCAATACGGTCGCGAACTCTTGCTTAGCGTGTCGCGGCGGCGGCCCCGGCAAAACGCTACGCCTGGCGAACGGAAGCCGTGTCGCTCCGCTCTGCGGGCCGGGAGACCTCGAAAGGCTCGGACCGTTGACGCCCGGGCTCCGGCACGTGGATAGCGTGTCGAGCCGAAGCGTGGTGGAGGCGGAGCGACACGCTATCCAAAAGTTCCCGACCATAAGCACCTCAACATCGCTGCCATCCGCCATCCCGCGCCTTGGGCCGCGAGGCGGTGCTCCGCCATTCACCGCACCCTGCTCCCCAAAGGGTTTCAGGTGTTGGAGGCCCGATCAGGTCCTGCGGATACATTCGAGACAGACCTCCCCACTCCCCCCCAAACGCCCTCATCCCGCCCCGTCTCCATCATCCTGCCCTCCCTTCTCCCCCTCCTCCTCCTCCTCCTCCTCCTCCCTCCTCCTCCTCCTCCTCCTCCTCCTCCTCCTCTTCCTCACCATACGATTCTCTTCCACTTCCCCTCCAAGAGTATCCTCCTCCTCCTCCTCCTCCTCCTCCTCCTCCTCCTCCTCCTCCTCCTCCCCCTCCTCCGCCTCACTGGCATCCCGCTTCTGCCCCTCCCTCCGCCCCCCCCCCCTCCGCCTCGACCCCCCGGCCCTCCGCCCCCGACGAGCGCGGGGCACGGGGGGGGGGGGCAGCAGGCGAGCGCCGCACGACCTCGGCCCCTCCTCGCCCAGCAGTGGGGGCGACCGCGCGGGGCTCCGAGGTCCGAGAGCCGGCCGCCCCTCGGGCCGGGCGGCAGTGGGCCTTGAGAGACTCGGCTCGCGCGGCTGCTCCTCCGAGGCGCCTCCGAGCGCCGAGAGGCGAGGCGAGGCGAGGCGACGCCCAGCTCGCCCGTGGGGGGCGGCCGCGCGCGGGGCTGGGAGTGGGAGCCGGGGCGCCGCCTCATTCAGTCAAGGGGCGCCTCCGAGCGCCAGAGGCGGCCATGTATCGAGGAGCGGGCCCCTCGGCGGGGCCGACACCAGCTGCACGCGGCAGATTTCGTATACCCCCCCCCCTTGCCCAATAGTCTCCCCCTCTCGTCCGGCCCGAGCCTCGGCACCCCGGCGCCCTGGCCAGGGGGGACATCGTTCCCTACGACCTGGCCCGAGATCGCCACGGCGAGGGCCGCGAGGACGACGACGACGAACGACGACGGACGACCGACAACTGACGACGACAACGGACGACGAGAAACGACGACGACGAGGACGAGGACGAGCGGACGACGACGAGAAACGACGACGACGATGACGGCGACCACGACGACGACCACGACGACGACGACGACGACGACGACGACGACGACGACGACGATGACGACCGACGATGCGAATGCCGACGGTGACGACAACGAAGGCGACGTCGACGACGACGACGACCAAGAGATCCCTGGATGCCCCCGCCCTCTCCCCAGGTCCTGCATATCATTCTGAGTTGATGATTGACTTGGCGGCGCGCACAAAGAAGTAGGGGGAGAGGGGAAGGCTTCGTCGAAGGAGGCTGCTTCTGAACAGGCGCGGGCCTTATCTCTAGATGCAAGGCCCAGCCGCACCCTCTAGTCATAGGGTGCTCCTAAGAAGCCTCCCCCCCTCCCCCATACCCCCCTTCTGCGCGTGGCTGATTGACGCTCCGGGGGCCTCTCCGAAAGCCCCCAGCCCCCGGAGCTCGCAAGCAGCGAACCTCCGCCCTGGATGTCCCAAGACGCTGGAGGTCTGGGGCCGGCGACGGCGACGCGACCGCCGACGCCGACGAGGACGGCGGCAGCCCGAACACGCCCCGGCGGCGCCCAGGCCGCGGCGCTGCCCTGGAGCGGTGACGAGCAGCACGCAGGACCAGCCGAGGCGACGGCACCTCGAAGTCCCTCTCTGGACCCCTCCGTGGGCCTCCGCGCACCAGTCTTCCGGGCCGCCTCCGGCCGCGGCGCCGAGGGCCCCCCCCGAGGGCCGGCCAACGTGGTCCCGCCTGGCCCTCCCCTGAGACGAAGGCGACGACGACTCCGACCACGACGACGACGACAACGACAGCGACGACGACGACGACGACGACGACGACGACGACGACGACGACAACGACGACGACGACGACGACGACGACGACGACGACGACGACGACGACACCGACGACTACGGCAACGGCGACGACGACCGACAACCGACGACGACGACACCGACCGACGACCGACGACAACCGACGAGACAACGACGCCGACGCAGACGAGGACGGCGGTGGCCCGCACATGCCCCAACGGCGCCCAGGCTGCGGCGCTGTCCTGGAGCGGGTGGTTGTCCGACCGGAAGACCAACTGCTGCTCCCGGTGCGTGCCGGCCTCACGCCGCAGGCCTCCTCTTCCTCATCCGCATCAATCCTCCTGCGTTCTGCGACGTCTTCTTCCTCCTCCTCCTCCTCCTCCAACTCCTCCTGCTCCTCCTCCTCCTCCTCCTTCTCCTCCTCCTCCTCCTCTTGCCTACTTCCTCTCCCCACAACCTCCTCCTCCTCATCCTCCCCTTCCTCCTCCTCTTCCTCCTGCTCGCCTTTTCCTCCTCATCCTCCTCCTGCTCCTCCCCCTTCTGCTCCCCCTCCTCCTCCTCCTCCTCCTCCTCCTCCTCCTCCTCCTCCTCCTCCTCCTCCTCCTCCTCCTCCATTCCTCTTCCGTACAAATAGCTCCTCCCTGTCGCGCCCCGAGGCCTGTCGAAAGGGCGGGCCGGGCGCGTCGCCTGAGACTTCCGTACCACTTCTGAGCATGAAGCACAATATCTGACAACAGCTTCACATATGGAGGGCGGGTCGCTTTCAAAATGTGGTTCTCGCTTTAGCGCCGCGCTCATTGGTTTTGTAGATTTGCAAAACATTCACGGATTGAGGGCGGGTGGTTTTCAAAATGTAGCTCGCGCCGTAACACCGCGCACATTCGTTTTTTACTTCACGGATTGAGGGCGGCTCCTTTTCAAAATGTAACGCTCGCCTTAGCGCCGCGCACATTCGTCTTAAACATTCGCAAGCATTTCGTGGATTCCCATGGTCAACGTGTCAGAGATGGCTTTCTGGAAGGATTCAGGATTGAGGGCGCAACAGCTGCGTTGATTCGCGGTGTTGGATTCCCAGAAACGGCGCTCTGACACGACTCCAGATCTTCAAGACACAACAGCTGGTTCGTGGCGTTGGAGACCCGAGAATGGTGTTGTGGCGCGCTTCAGGGTCTTCAAACGGTTGTCTCCGAACGAGGCAGCTCCCTCAGTGGAAATGTAGAGGTAGCTTGGAGAGAGCTTGGAGGGAGCTTGGAGGGGGTGTTTATCCCAACATTGTTGGTAAGTCTTTGGTTTACACTGGTCCTCCTCCTCCTCCTCCTCCTCCGCCTCCTCTTTCTGCTACCGTCAGGAAATTGTGCTTAGCGTGTCGCGGGGGCGGTAAAGGCTCGGGACATGGACGTCTGGGGACCGGGAAGTGGACCCCAAAATATTCAAAATACTAAAAAAAAATGTCCCAGAACTATTTTTTAACTATTTTTGACTCTTCCACCTGTGGAGGGACAGGCCAGACTTAACGGTAAAGGCTCGGGACATGGACGTCCGGGGACCGGGAAGTGGACCGCGTATCGCGCCGAAACGTGGTGGGCCAAAACCAGCTGCGCGACACGCTAAGCCCGCCCGTACGTCCTCCTCTTCCACCTCCTCCTCCTCCTCCTCCTCCTCCTCCTCCTCCTCCTCTTGCCTGCTTTCTCTCTCCACCTCCTCCACCTCCTCCTCCTCCTCCTCCTCCTCCTCCTCCTCCTCATCCTGCTCTTCCCCCTTCTGCTCCTCCCCCTCCACCTCCTCCTCCTCCATCACCCCGAGGCGTGTCCGTAGGGCGAGTCCGGGGGTTCGCCTGAGACCTATGACCCTCATGCTGGAATTTCAAGGGTGTCACGGATGGATGGCGGGCCGTTTTCAAAATGTGGTTCTCGCCTCAGCGCCGCGCATATTCGCACGAAAGTGTTGCAAGAGCTTCACGGATGGAGGGCGGTTCGTTTTCAAGATGCGGTTCTCGCCTGGCGCCGCGCACCTTCCTATACTAGTCGCAAGAGCTTCACGGACGGAGGGCGGCTCCTTTTCAAAATGTGGCTGTCGCGACAACGCCGCGCGCATTCGTCTTAAGTGGTTTGAAGCAGCTTCACGGATGCAGGAAGGTGCTTCGAGCGTGGCAAAAGGCAGGGGAGAAGAGGAGGAGGGAAAAGAGGAAGAAGGCGGGGGGAAGGAGGTCGCGACCGGAACGCTCTATTCGAAACGAGAACCCAACGCAGGAGAGTTGGGAAAAACGGCAAACGCTGGAAACTATGGACTACAGACCAGCCAGGAGGGATCGGAGGATGTGACCATTCACACAAAGCTGACCGAGTTCAGCACTACGAAGGCAAAGAAGCCTCTGCCTGGCTTTGAAAGCCACGTCTCACCAGGTCGGCCTTGCGCTTCTTCTGGGTCCAAATGGAGGGTCTGGCTGCTGGCCCTGGACACTCGACGTTCATGTTAGACCGCCCGTTCCACCCCTCATTCCCAGCACACGTGGCCCCACTCTGGGTTTTGCAGACCTTGGACCCGCGGGACACCACAGAGTGGGCAAGGCCCACGAAAACATCCAGCTCGTATGATGCCTCCCCTGGCAGCTCTTGCACGGGCCTCAGGACCTCCCGCTCGGCCGCCAGGGCGAACTCAACACACGGACCCCGATCGGCCCACCGAAACACTGCAGACCCCCGCTTGCCCGGTGTGGAAATGCGAGTGAAACATTTGGCTGCCCCCCTCCCCCCCTGACCTTCCAGGAGGGCTAAAAAATAGCACCCGACCTAAAAACCTATCCTAGAGCTGTTATACGTCTTGGTTTTAAGCTGTATCGCTCAGTTTTTACCTAACAGCTTGTTCTGATAGGTTTCTAGTGGTGTCAAAAGAGAGCAGCAGATGACTCCACAGGGGGGTCTGGGCGGGTGCCGGACAGGGTGCCGCAGAAGTCGTTTTAAGCCAACAGTCGCACACTTCGTGCTCTTCGACCTCCCAGAACTCCATTCCCGGGCCACATTCTGAATGCCCGGAACCAACTGTAGGCCACTTCGTGCTCTTCGACTTCCCAGAACTCCATTCCCGGCGTACATTTTGGATGCCCGGAGCCAACTGTAGGCCACTTCGTGCTCTTCGACTTCCCAGAACTCCATTCCCGGGCCACATTTTGAATACCCGGAGCCAACTGTAGGCCACCCAGATCATGCGTTACCGAAAAATTTGGGGAACGATCGGGAACGACCGAGACCGACCGTTACCGACGAAATTTCGGGCTCGGTCGGTCGCGGTCGGTCGCGGCCGATGTACCTATTTCGGGCTCGGTCGGTAACGAGTTTCCCGACGAATTCGGCGTGCTGAGACTGACAAACGCACCCTCCGCTACCGTCCGTTACCGATCGTTGCCGACCGCTACATTCGCTTTAAACTCACGTATGACGGTGTATAGATATCTAGATGCGTTCGTATATTCATGCGCTCGCTGTACCTTACCATCGACTTACTGCGGCTATTACCTGTACCTTACCATCGACTTACTTACCTTACCATCGACTTTACCATCGACTTACTTACCTCCATACGTTCAAGTTGGCCATTACCTTCGACTGTACTGCGGAGAAGGGTGGAGGAGGGACGTGGAAGAGGAAGGAAGGGAAAAAGGGGGAGGTGGCAGGAATGGGGGAGGGGGCAGGGGCGGAGAAGGAAGGAGATGCAGAGTGAAGAGGAAGGAGGTTGGGGAGGAGGTTGAGGAGGTAGACGGAGGGAGGAGGACCGCGCCGTTCGGGCCGCCTTTTCAAGCGCGGGGCCCGATCCGCAGCCTCCTCGGGGCCCTCCAGCCGCAGCAGCCCGCGGGAGAAGGAGGATAACGAGAGTGGACGGCGGGGTGAAAGGGGTGGAGGGGATCGAGGGGGAGGGCAAGGGGATGGAGGGGATCAAGGGGGAGGAGATGACACGGGGGATGGACACATTGGGACGCCTGTATAGGGGGCGAAGGGGGGAGAGGATTCGCAGGGAGGGGACGACGACGAGGATGATAATTCCGAAGAAAGGAGATATCGCGAGGTGGAGGAGGGGGCAGAATGGCGAAATTCCAGTCTCTTCTTTTTCCTCCCCCCTTTCTTCCCCCCCTCCTCCTCCGTCTCCCCCCCCTTCCTCCTCCCATCCTTTCTCCTCCGCCCCCTGCCCCCGCCCCCCTCCTCCCCGCCCCCCCCTCAAAACATAGCCCCCGTCTTTCCCCCGTGGGGCAGGTGGTGTCAGAGCGGGGGGAGACTGCGCAGCGGGGGCCGTGCGCCTGGCGCGCCTAGTCCAGGCAGCACCTCGTGAACTCCAAATCCGACGCCCACCCGTGGGCAGGCGCATGAACATGAGGGATGAAGAAAATACCCTACTCTGGGTTACAAGCGCGAGGCCTGCAAACCTCCTGGGAACCCCCAAAGCCTAGAGCCGCCAGGACGCGGCGCATCACGCAGGGTTTACCTTGTCAGCCCGCAGGAGTTTCAACGCACAGCGCATCGTAAACCAGGGTAGGGGCGTTTTTTTTTTCTGCCCTTGATGAAAGGCACCACCCCAAAGGACAAGAAGGATGATGGGGGGGTAGGAGAACGAGGGGGAGGAGGAGGGGTGGGGAGGAGGGACATAGGGCACAGGCTGGGGAGGGAGAAGAGGTCAGGGATGGAAGAAGTGATCGGGATGATAGGCACAAGCGGCGACGATGAAGACAACCGACGTCGCGGGGGTCGAGGAGCGAAACGGGCGGGAAATAGGAAAGAGGGAAGAAATAAGTCGGGGCCGTCCCCTTCCCACGCTGCATCCTTCCGCGTCGTCCTTCCCCATTCTTCCCTTCTCTTCGTCCCCGCTGTTCCTCTGTTTCCCCTTCCGCCCTCTGCGTCCTTCCTCGCCCTCCCTCTCCTCGCCCTCGTCATCGTCCTCGTCCTTCTCCTCGTCCACCTCCTCCTCCTCCTCCTCCTCCTCCTCCTCCTCCTCCTCCTCCTCCTCCCCCTCCTCCTCCTCTTCCGCCTCCAAGGCGCGGGTGCTTCGTGGGCGAAGTCCGCTATATGCCTCCCGCACCGAATCCTATCGGCAATTTTGCTACTGACCTGGTTAATGGGAGTCCCTATGGCGCAACCACTCCCAACCCGCGTAATGAAACGCTGAAAGTCCTCGGGTTGGTAGCACCACGTGAATCTAGGATTCAGTGGCGTTTGCCTCACTAAGTGGAACAAGAAGTGGTGTTTGTGCACCGCCGGGTACTTGAACTTCGGCCTGGGGACAGCATTGAACGCCTGGTCCGACAAGTACTGGCAACACGTGAGGAAGTCGTCACCAGCTTTAATCGGCCGTTGACACTCTGGGCCAGTGAGAAACATGCCACCACTATCTATCACCTCATACGCCTTCTGCAACGACTTCCACATCAACACGCGAATCTTTGCGCGGTCCGAACCGTCGCAATATTCTTGCGCCAACCGCAGGCACACGTTCACCAGACCACGGACCTGGGCTGCCTTAGTGGCTTTTGACAAAACAGGAAAGTCCTTATGAGGCGAGTTCGTGTCAGATACAAAGAGGCCGAGCTTGAAGGAATTCATGCGATGCTCGGTGCCTTCTTCCACGTAGAGGGCCTGGATGCGGCGCCAGAGGCGCTCGATCCTGCCAGCTCGAGGCCCGTGTTCGGACTCGAACACTATTTCATACCACAAGTTGGCCACGCTGTGGGCTGTCGTTCCGAGGTCCATTGTATGCATGACGTCTAGAGCGAGGGTCGCGAGGGACGCGCCCCAGATGTCGAAAAAGGGGTGGTCTACTGCGTAAGGCCGAACGTGGTGTCTCCAATGATCTGGAGAATCACCGTTGAAGTTGTTGTACGGGTTTGTTGTCTTGTTACACGGGCACAACCAGCAGAATTCATCACACCCCGAAGATGGCATACCTAAATATGAGGAATAGAATTCCAGGTCCCCAAGTACTGCGTATACAAATGCCCTGTAGTTAGTGTCCTCATCTGTCAACCACTGCCCTGCCAATCTCTGCCTACTTGGGTCTAAGCGGCCGCCCTTCCAATCCGACCCCCTCAACCAACCGAGGGACGGCGGCAGGGTCGGGCACGACATCGACGAACGAACTATTCCTCGTTCCCCGCCTACCTTCCCGCCCACGCCACCACCCTGCCTCCGTCCACTGCCGAGCTGGGCCTACCAGCTGCACGGAGGCGCAGACTGCGCGCTGGCGCTGGCCGCGCTGCCGCGCGAGGCAATGCCCGTCGGGGCCGCAGGCGCCACGGATGCAAGAGGGAGGCGGGAGATGAGATGAAAGGCTGGCCCCACAGACTAAAACCTCTTCCCCCACCGCCTCCTCCTTCCCACCCCTCCCCTCCCCCACCCCCCGTTTCGTCCTCCGTCCCTCTCTTCCGCCCGACCCCATATCATCCCCATCCCCTCCCCCGCCCCCCTTCCCTTCGTCGTCCTCCTCCGCCTCCTCCCCCTCCCCCTTCTCCTCCTCCTCCTCCTCCTCCTCCTCCTCCTCCTCCTCCTCCTCCTCCTCCTCCTCCTCCTATTCCTCCTCATAGTGTGACCCTGGTGTGTTTGTGACTGGCGTAGCCTTGGCATCGGTTGAGGGGTGCTTACCTGTGGAAAGCGCATTGAATGACCATTTCAGAACTTGCCAAACCTCGACAAACGTGTCCTTACCCTCGTGTTTTGCACGCTTGGCAAGCGTGCTGAGGGGCCAAGACACTAAGTTCATGGTGAGACTTTTGGTGGATCCAGTGGCGAGTAACCCCGTCATCGATAAACTGACCAACGAATCCCTCGTGAGAAATTCGGCACCATCACCGTGTATTCTCAAAGGAAGGCACGTTGTAGCTCGGTCCCTGAGCCGCCACACGGGGTGGCCTTGCAATCGCGGGTCGTCCCTGGGATGTTTATATACGTTTGGGCCGTGGCCCAGCGTGCTTGCACATGCCGAACGCGCGTGCTGCTTGCTCCCCCCCTCTCGTTTCCGACCACGGGCTGTGGACGCTCCCTCTACCGTGCCACGGTTGCACATCTCTCTACATGCATTCACCTACCCCAGGAGTAAACCAACAAAAAAAAAATGGTGTCCTGGATGCTTGGTCCCAGAAATTCCCGAGGCCCTCGGTGCCGTACAAGTCGTGGAATTCCGCGGGGTAATGGTGGTACATTGCGGAGAACCACTCGTGGGGCAACAAGATCGAGGCCGTGGCTTCCGTGACGGCCGTTGTCTTGGGGTCGAGGCATGGGATCGTGATGTCGAGGGGGTCGGGCAGCATGCTCTTCCCCAACATCCTGGTCAATTGACCGTGGATGTTCCCAGGGTAGTGGCCCCAGGAGCCGAGGGAAGCCAACCTTTGAACTTCTGGGTGGTGAAGGCCGTCTCTGAACGCTGCCATCGCCGTTTGTTGAACTTCGGTTGCTGCTTTCAACCCCCAAGTCCACGCTTTCAGTAATAGCGTGCCTAAGTTGGAAAATTCAGGCTGTGGTTCTGCGGGCGCGACAGGTGCAACGTCGGGGCCGCCGTCGCCATCGCTCGAGGGCGGGGGGCCTTCCAGGCGACGTGCCTTGCGGCGCTTTGGCGCCATCTGGGCCGATGGTTAACGAGCCTCGAATCCCTCGAGCCGACGCCTTCGGGCTTCATCTAGATTGCACGACGAAGCGGGTGACAGGGATTGGCAAGACGAGAAGGGGAGAGGACAGGCGGGCGCCCTTAAACGAGCTCGCGGCCAACGGTCGTCGTTGCCAGGTGCCGCGGGCGTGCCGCGCGACCGACGCCGCGCTCGCAAGGGGGTGGGCGCCGAGGGTAGCAGACCAAGCCCGACCACGTCGGACTGCGTCTCATCTAAGAGGGGGGCTCGGTCCTCAGACGTGACTCGCAATTATCGTCACGCCGTTGCGAGGCCGATATTTGGAACGCTAACGAAACCAGGAGATGCCAGGAGTGGGTACCATCGTGCTTCAGGCCGCGACGCGCAAGGCGCGATTACCTTCGCGCCCCAGGACGGGAGGCCACTCGCATTTCGATACATGGGGGGGGGGGCAACATGCACGAATAAACCAACGATCGAACCACGTCTCATAAACTTGTGATCCACGGCCTGCGCTGCTACCTCTGGGCGCGCTCCACCACCCTAAAAATATGATGCCTGCGGGGTGTGCGCTGTCGCCTCTCGAGGCACATCGTCGAGCCCGTTTCGTTTCTTCGAGCCCACATGGGCCGTGTGGAACATGCGGCATCGCCTGCTGAGAAGGCTTGGGGCCCTGCGAAACATATATGCACACCCCTGGCAGGCGAGGCCGTGGCAGCCTAGTTGACCACCTTGAGCGCGCTGGCCGCCGAGAAGATCGTCTTCGCGTCGGCAATCACCTTCTTGATATCCTTGAGCTCGGGGGCGTCGTCCGTCAGCAGCGTCGTGACGGTGTTCCCGAGCTTCTGAATGTTGTCCAGCACCTTCTAGGAACAAGCTACAGCACGGTTATTCAAAAAAAAAAAAACCTCCATCCTCCGTCACCACTCCCCGCCTACCCTTCTCTACCTTCAACTATTTCCCCTATCTGCTACATGTCAGACTGACGTCAGCCTGCTGTCAGGCTGACGTCAGGCTGACGTCATCACGACGGCATGCTTACGTCAGGCTGACGCAAGCCTGCTGTCAGGCTGACATCAGGATGATGTCAGCCTGCTGTCAGACTGACGTCAGGCTGACGTCAGCATGCTGTCATGCTTACGTCATGCTGACGTCAGCCTGCTGTCAGGCTGACGTCAGCCTGACGCCAGTCTGCTGTCAGGCTGACGCCAGCCAGTCAGTCGGTCTGACCGATGCCTTAAAGGGGCGCGGACGCTTCCAGAGGGGGAACCCAAGGTACTTCCAAAAGGGCGATGGGAGGAGGAGAAGGAGGAGAAGGGGGTAAAGGGCGAGGCGGAGGATGAGGCCAGGCTAGGAGGGAGAGGGAAGGAAGAGGACGTTGACGAAGTGCTATGGAAGAAGGGCTATGGAAGGTGGATGGGTAAATTGTGAAAGCTGGACCTTCCTCGCCGCCTCGACGTCCTTGTCGCCGTACTCCGACGGCGTCCTCTTCGCGACGCGAATGACGGGGACGAACGCGGTGCTGCTGTCCTCTCGGGATGTGAGCCCCCCTCCTCCCTCCTGCCTCCCCCATCCCTCCTCCCTCTTCTCGCTCCTTCTCTCCTCCCTCCTCCCTCCTCTCTCCTCCCTCTCCTCGCTCCTCCTCTCCTCCCTCCCCCCTCCTCCCCCTCCTCGCTCCTCCTCTCCTCCCTCCTCCTCCCCGTTCACTCCTCCTCTCTCCTCACTCTCCCTCATCCTTCCTCTCAAAGATACTGAGACCCACAGACAGCATGGGCCAATTACGGCACCGTTTCCACGCCCGCCTGCGCAATCCGGACTCGATTCCCCGTTCGCCATCGCGTGGGAGGTGGCCCGAAGAGAGGGGGGGGGGGCGGAGGGGAAGGACGACTAGGAGGAGGAGAGGAGGCACTGGAGGCGAAGGGCGAGGAAGGGGAGGTGGAAGGGGGAGAGGGGGAAGAGAATGAGGCGGACGATGAATAAGAATGAGGTTTCGTCGAGGCCAAGTATCCTTGACGCTGCCGCTCACCTTCTGGAGCGCCTCCACCCCCTTCGCCGCGACAGTGATCGCGGATGCGCTGATGCCAGCGACCCTCTCGCACGCTTTCTTGATGCCGTTCACCTCCTTCTTGCTCTGCTTGGCGACCTATGGCTCGCGCTGCGTTTCAATTCAACCGATTCCCAGGTTCCAGGGGCCTCAGAGGTCCACCCATGGACCACATTCCAAGATTAATGTCTAAGGGGTTCAGAATAGACCACGTCCCAGGACACGGGCCAGGAATATCACATGGACCAAGTTCCCCAAACAATGGTTGCACCCGAAACACTTCGAGCCCAACGAGGGCCCCGCCGCGAGGCGTCGATGTCTTTGCACAAGTTCACTGTTTAGGATCCCCCACGTCATCTCATGCCGACTGCTCCCCATCATCATAGGCAGGGAAGGAGCTGACGAAGAAGAAATATTTCCGATAGGGGGGATGGGGAGAGGCAGCGTTGAGGGCGTTGAGGAGGGCGAGGGCCGACGAGGGGCAGGAGCTGAATGAAACTACCGCGAGCAGGGAACATAGATTTGGCAGGAAGGACCGTGCCCTTCTTGTTGCGGGGCGCTGGCACGACATCGTCGTCAATGGCGGCGGCTCCAGGGAGATCCAGGCCCATGTGAACCATGCTGCCTGCTGAGAATCACAGGCAAGCTTGCTTATAGTTTGTCAGAGGTTTCCAAAACACGATAGACCGACCTTAAGCCGCAAAGGTATGTTATTGTCAGTCTAGCAGTGGTCGTTCGGTAGTTCGATCAGAACCAACCAGCCCTTCCGAGAAGCTAACCTCAGCTAGCCCCACCCCCAGTGTTCTCTTCGAGGGAGTAAAAACAGCACCAGCGATTTTGCATTCACAGAGCTTCTGCAACGTTTCTTCACTAGAATACCCCTCCCCCCGAAAGACCCCTTGTCACCCCGATGCCGTGGGCAGCCAAGTCGTGCGTGAGGCGCATCCCGCTCATGCCTGACCCCATGTCGTCCCAATCGGCTTGGGACAAGGCCTTCCTCCCAGAGCCTGATTGCTCCTTAGAGCGCCTGAACCTCTTGGTCTTCTTGTCCTCCACGACCTTGTATTGGGGGCGGCGCGGGTTGCTCGGGTTCGGCCTGACCTGGGGCACCCGATGCGGGGGCAGGAGGAGGGGAATGAGAGGGGCAGGAGGATGAGGAGGAGGACGAGGAGGAGGTAGTGGGAAACACACATGAGGAGGGTGAGGGGGATGAGACGGTTGAGGACCGAGGAGGGCGAGTTTGAAGAGGCTGCATTTTGAACCGTGGATCAAGAGTTGCACGAATATAATTATAGGGGCACGGCTGAAATCCAGGCGCACGCCATACTTCGAAGAGGAATTAGGTTACGAAGAAGAAACGGGCGCATGGCCCTCACGCGGTCGAAGGAGCGGACCAGAGCCAGGGCCGCGCGGGCAGGGCGAGGTTCAAGGTACGAGACAGGGCCAGGGCCACCAAGGCGATTTTTGGGGCTGTGTTTGTGAGAGAGGAAAGGATAAGATGATTGTGCGAACCTCGATCTTCGCCTCGGAAATCATCTCCTCCGCCTCGCTCTCGTCGAACATGTCGAGGAGCTGCTTGCGTGAAATCCAGCGCTCCTCACGCGACACGTCCTCCTGGAAAGACAACTTCTGCGTCACGCTCATAAAGAGCTCTCCCAGGGACGGGTCGACCAAGTAGCCCATCAACATTCTGGCCTTCGTGGCCTGTTTGCCGCCGCCCTTGGGCAAATCCTCAGCCTGGTGCTTCCAGAGCGGAGCCAGCGGACAGAACGTCGATCGATTGAATCGAATCCCCGTGGCCATCGCACGTATCATCAATTCTGGACGGTTCGCGTATCCCCACCAGCCCGTCCATGATGGATTGCAAATTTTCTCGAGGCCTCGTTGGGGGCTATCCTGAGCCATGATCGGCTATTGGCTGTCGGAGGCTATCTGGAGCCATGCTCGGTTACCTTGGGCCATCTTGAGGCTGCCTTGAGGCCTCTTGGAGGTATGTCGGAGGCTATCGTGAGCCAGACTTGGCTACCTTAGGCCATCTTGAGGCTGTCTTGAGGCCTCTTGGAGGTATGTCGGAGGCTATCGTGAGCCCTGCGCGGCTACCTTAGGAAATTTTGAAAACCATCGTTGCCTATCGTGGGCTCTCTTGGCGCCATATTGGGCCAAACAATGTGTAGTGGGGGGTCGCTTGGGGGAGGCTGGGCGGCCTCTTGGGGTCATCGTGGGCCCCATGGCTCAAAAAGAGGAGGTCCCTCAATTAGCACCGCCCCCTTCGGTGGCTCTCAAACGGCATATTGGGGCCCTCTTGTAGCGCCCCTGGGCGCCTCTTGGGCGACAGTGGGCCGTCGTCGGCCTTATTGGGCATCTTTTGGGCAATATTGTGGCAATCGTGAGGCTTCCAAAGCACATCGGAAACGAAACGGCGATACTACCAAACACTTTGATGTTTCTTATGCTGTTGAAGGGTTTTGGCATCTTGGAGGGCGCCGCGGGGGGCTCGGAGGGCACGTGGATCCGTCTCGGGGCTGTTTGGGGGCCTCTTGGGGGCATGTCGGGGACTATCTTGGCACATATGCCATATTGGATGACATCTTGCGACTTTGGAGCCCTCTGGGGGCAGAGCGGGCCATATTGGACGTCGCTGCGCCTCCGCATACCCCCCCTCCCCTCAGGCCCAGGGGGCGGGGTAGGGGGATGGGGTAGAGAGGCGAAAACAAAGGTTATGCCACGTAAGCCCAGAGGACTGGTGAGATTAGTCCTTCCCACATACTCTAAAGTCTACGTCGGGCTACCCCATCCAACCTTGGGCAGACGGCGACGAGCTCCTCCAGAAATTTCACGAACGGCAACAACAATTTGCTCACCCTGGACCCGTTTACGACCGATGGTCCCTGGATATCCGAGGAGGTGTTCTGCCGCCGCCGTCGATGTCTCATGAGTGTGCGTTTGGTTGACAGCTGGATTTTAAACTTTTATCCATGGGCCGAAGTGTTTTTAGCGTCGCCAGGCGGACGAGTTTCAAACCCCAAACTATCAAAACCAATGTTCTGAGCGTCGGTTACACCCAAACGACATCGACATCGTTCGATCGTGAACGCAACCAGGGAAACTCTAAATCGTAATGGTGCTACCGACCCCCCCCCCCATCAAACAAAGCCTGATCGTACATGGACTCGACCGCCTCGTTCTTCTTCCTCGCGTTGGCGAAGCGGCCGTACAGCGCCCTCGATCGGACCAGGATGAGGCCCGCCGATGCGCGATGGGTGAGCGCGCAGCAAACGTGGCAAACATTAGCATCGCCCCTCGTGGCAATGGTAATAGGTGTCACGTTAGCGCGCACGACACCCATCCACGTATCTGGGGCCACTTCTGGACTCCGAGCCTCAACTCCTTCGCCGTGAAGACAGCCTTCAGGTGGGAGGTGTCCTCCTGGTTCGCGCGCTGCTGGAACAGCTCGATCTTCTTGTCCAGGTCGCCCTCCAGCAAGCTCGCCTCGCACGTCAACTTGGCGCAGTCCCACCTACAAGGAGACAGACGACGCGGACGATGGAATTGAGGTGAAGGAGGCACATGGCGAGAGGGAGGAGGCGGATGCGGAGGCGGAAAGAGGGGATGAGGGGAAAGGAGAGAGGAGGCGGAGGCGGAGGCGGAAGAGGAGGGGAGGCAGAGGTGGAGGCGGAAGAGGAGGCGGAGGCGGGATGGGGGGAATAGGAGGCGGAGGCAGAGGCGGAAGAGGAGAGAGGTGGAAGATGAGGAAGCATAATAGTGGGATTCGGGGATGGGGGCGATGGAAAGGAGATTGATGAGTACGAGGAGGAGTGGGGGGATACGGGGCGGAGCGCGTGTCCCCCCTCCTTACTTGCAAGTCAATCCGAATTGATATTATAAGAGTAATCGAATCGTGTGGGCATATGTTTGAAACCGCTCCACTTGCTGCCGTCCTTCTTGGCCTTCTTGCCAACAGGCTCCTGCTTGACCGAGGCGGCAGGACGGCGCAGCGCGGCCTTCGCGGCCTTCATCGCCTTCACCATCTCTGGGACGGCGTCGAGATCTCGAGAGCGGATCTGGTCCTGTGATCGAGAAGCTCTCGAGCCAGAGATCGACAGAACGTCGGGGGGGGGGGTTTGGTTGGGGGTTGAAGGGGGTGGGGCGGCGTGGGAGTGACGAGGGGAGATGTGATGTGGCCAGGGGTGGGCGAGGGGGTGGCTGGGGATGGGCGAGCGGGAAGGGGAGGGGAGAGAGGGGAGGGCAGAAGGGGGGTGGGAGAGAATGGGGGAGGAGGGGAGGGGATCATTGGGCACTGCCTCTGAACGGAGATGTCTCTGGTGATTGCAGCTCCCTGGCATGATTCCGCTCATAAAAAAATGTTTGGACCAGACGATTTACTCATCTGAAACAGGTTCATCACAAAAAAACAGATCTTGTGATCTGATCCGAGACACCTCCGTTCACAGAGGCGCACAACTAAATCATAACATCATCCCGACGTCAGCCTGACGCCAGCCTGACGTCAGCCTGACGTCAGGCATTTTGCCTGACGTTTGCCTGACGTCAGGCATTTGTCAGGCATTTTGCCTGACGTCATGCTGACGTCAGGCTGACGTCAGGCTGACGTCAGGATGATGTCATGCGTGCGTCAATTTGGTGCACGTATTCAGTCGCTCGGTGGTCGCCCTGGCGGGGTTCAACGTCCAGAAACTCGATTGCGGAAACCATCCAGCGACGCAAACCCAACTGCATTATTCAAAGACAAAGCCAAATAAACAATGACCCAACATCTTCGGTGTCGAACAAATCCCGATCATATATTACAGTTCATTGCGTCTTGTCGGCCAGCTTTACCACATCCTCCTCTCCTCACCAATCTCATCGTCCTCCTCACCTTCCCCCACCCCCATCCCATTTAGCACGATTCGTGCAGAGGCAAGGGTGGCGACGGCGCAGCCAGTGCCAATCTCTCCGTTCAATCGAACTCCAAGTCTGGGGGCTTGCTCAACTTCCTATTCCTCTCCTGACGTTCCGCTTCCTCCTCCTCCTCCTTCCCCCTCATCATCGTTCTCCCCCCCTCGGTTCCTCGTTCTCCTCCTGATCCCGCCTCCCTCCCCCTCCTCTCTTGCCAGCCCTCGCAGCTAGGGCGAAGCGGAGCTGGTGGCATCACAAATGCGCTGAACTCCAAGGGGCGCGCTCCCTGGTCTGGCCATCGCTCGGGCGTCCATTACCTGTGTTGTTTTTCGGTTTCGTGCGTGGTTGCTTCGCGAAATGATCAAGGATGCTCCTCGATGGCCCTCGCCGAAGGAAAAATGCGCACATCCGAGCGATGTCGAGTGGTTGAATGTGATCCTTCCTTTCTCTCCCCGCGCGCCCTATCGAGACGCCCAGCCCACCGCTCGGGGAGGCGCGGCCGACCTCATCGGGGAGAGACGGATGATTATGATGATGAGGAGGAGGAGGGAGAAGAGGGGGTGAGGAGGATAAGGACGAATGGGTGAATGATGAGGATGCAGAATAGGAATAACGCTGCGGTGGTGGGGAGGAGGAGGAGGATGAGGAGGGGGATAACATTACTCCATCAATAACATAACGACTCATGAGCACTCAAGCTCCTCGAGAACGGACCCTGCGCCAATTGTTTTCAGTGGGCCTGAACGGGACCAATCCATCGAATCTGAAGGCAAACGCACGGGTGCCCACCCTCTGGGCGCCCCTGCACCCCGAGACATATTAAATGACAGCTGCTCGAAATGATGGTTCACCATCGCAACTGGTCGCGGCTGCGCACGTGCACGCGACATCTGGGACACGAAAGCATGATCTGTTGATCCTCGCCGCCACCCATCCGTCTCCCTTGCCTCCGTGATAATTCATCCTCCTCCACCTGGTTTGTCATTATACATCCTCTGACCGAACCATCCCATGCTCATTGTTTGACCATTAGTTACGTTACCGCTCGCCTAACCGAATCCTTTACCGTCGGCTCCGTACCCCCATCCCCCAAATATACCGTGAGCACCTAGCACAAACTCATTTCTTCAAGAGTTTGTTGCGGTAGGCAACGATCTGTTCTTTATCAGAATTGTTCTCGCACGCCCATTTCAAAATCTTCGCAAGGATCGGCCCGTGAGACTCAGTCCAGGACACTGGCACTTGAACGATGAGCTTAGGTTTGCGGTCAGCTCCCTTGTAGCACATGTAACTGCAAGCTGTCGCGTACGTCGCGTTGATCTGCCCCAAGGAAGGATGCGTCATCACGCGCGGCAGCCCCGACGCCAACGTGACCTTGCGGACCTTGCCCGCGCCCCCTGAGCTGGCCTTCTTGGCCTTCGTGGCCTTCATGGCCTTGGGTGCCTTCTCCTCGGAGCCAGCGGCCTCTGCCTTGCGATCCCTCACCGAAGCCTGGGAACGCCGCATCTAACCCTGGGGCCCTTGTGTGCCTTGCATTCCTGTGCCCCCTGAGGCATCGGTCATACTGGGCCCCCGAGCCCTTGGGCCGTCCTGGGCGAGCAAGGAGCGCGGGAATGGACTGGGGACGTTGAATCTAGAATGCACGCGGGGAGCGGGGCGCTAGATATTAACGGGGGCCGAGACGCGAGAGGGGCACGGAGGAGGGGGCGAACGTCATGAAGAGAAGGTCGCACCCTTGCCCCTCCTCGGTCACACCCTCCTGCGTGAGCTACAGCTGTATCAGAGCACATCACCCCCTGGTCTTTACTATATTGGTTCACCTCAGGAGGAGGAGAAGGCGGAGCGGGAGGAGGAGGAGGAGGAGAATGCGCAGGAGAAGGAGGGGCGGGATACGGATGAGTGGGAGAAGGAGGAGGAGGAGGAGGAGGAGGAGGCGATCCCCGCCCTCAGAACTTATCGCCACCCTCTCCTCCTCTCCTCTCCTCCTCCACACCCCTCCTCCTCTCCGCTCCTGTCGTCGTCCACCCCTCCTCCTCCTTGTTATATTGTAACCCCCATCCGTTCCTCCCTCGCCCGCTCTCTAACCTATTTCTGAACAGCATCTCTATTGTGACCCACAGAAGGCCTTGAGCTGGCGCTTCTTGGGAGGTACGTGGGGGGCCTTGGACGCCTTGCGAAGCAACGCCTCGTCGCCCCCGTCGTCCTCGTCGGAGTCCACGGTGGCGGGCGCGAGCGTCTCGGCGCCGCCGTTGCCAACGTCAATCGACATCACGAAGGCGGAGAGCTCCTGGCCACGCGGCGCTCAGGAGCACATGGTCGAAGGGATTGGGGAATCTAGTCGGGAGCCGATGAGTCAAGGCGAACGGAGCGGGGTGCGTGAATTGAATGGGAAGCAGAGGTTGTGGGGATGACGGAAGGGCCTGGGTAGCTGAGGATAGTGTCCGCATGGCGTATCCATTCTGTGTGCTGCCGTGTACAGTCGGGGCGTTGACCTAAGGAACCCCACATAAGGAACGAGGCGCATTCTTCCCACCAGATAAACTTCCATTTCTCCTGGAAAACCTAAGGAAACACATGGCAACTGGTAAAACAATCAAGGAGCACCGAGCCCCTCCCCAACGATAAGGGTCCCTTCTTCAGCGCCCCGACTGTATGGGGGCCAACGCGCAACCTGATACATTAGCTAAGGAGGGTGTACGAGAATGCATGGGGACGAAGGGGTGGTCACAGCACGAGGGATGAGTTTCCGACGTGGCAAAGGTGGTCTAGCCATGGAGGGGAATGCACCAGGGGCAACTGCCTGCCGAGTGATGATTCGGAGCTGCGCATTTTACAATGTCATTGAACCAACATCGAGAACGAGATACGTATAAAAGAATCGCTCGCTGCTGGCGCGATCAAGCACATGTTCATACATGCGCACCCAAAATACAAGCACTATGCCTGTACGCAAACCCTGCTATCACCGAGCACAAAATAGCGAACAATGTAAGCCATTGTGTAAAGAGATGGGTCTACCTCCCGTCCCTGAATCCCTCGTCTCCCTCCATGAAGGAGGGGGTGAAGGAAGATCGTGATGGGCTGACTAGCCAGCCGAGCTATATATATATATACATATATATATATATATATATATATATATATATATATATATATATATATTGCAGCCCGCGCTCGGAACCCTACCTCATGCCCTGTCGTCACCTGGCTGCCACGACTGGTGCAGGAACTGGGCGAGATCCTGCAACTCTGCATCGCCGAGACTGGTGCTCTCGTCGTTGTCGCTGTTGTCTCCCTGCGTCCCGTCGGGGCCATCCGGAGCGAGCCCAAGGTCTGGCGAGGGCGGCGACACGAGGGTCTCGGTTGACTGGATCTCGCGCGCTGGAAACTCTCCAGCGACTGGGGTAGGCAGAGGCTCCCTCCCAACGAACAGGCCCACCGCGCCAGTCCTGCTGACGTTGACAGGGAAGACCACCAACTCCCAGCCTGGCGGGGGAGGCGGGGTGTTCATGATCGCCGTGGCCAGGTCCTCAAGGCTCACGGTCGACACCACGGCGTTCGGTGAAGAGCGAGATGCGAAATGCGGCGGCGTCTCCATCGCGTCTAGCAAGCGCTGCACTGGCGAATCATCCTCTGGAACTGGAACTTCTTCTTCTGGCTCCTGCGTGGAGGCCACGCGCGTTTGGCTGTGGTTTCTGCTCGAACAGAGGGGCAGCGTGCCCAGGGGGAGTGGACGCAACCCCCGTCGGCCCCCAGTATTCTTGCTCTCCCAAGTGATTCGCTCTTTGGCGGGGGGGGAGCGGGGAGGGTTGGGGGCGGGGTGCGGGGGCGCTAGCGAGCGTCGCCCCGTGGTGTCGAGCGCGATGCGCGCCCGCCAGAAACGACAACCGACAAACGCGCGGCAGCCTTGTCAGGTTCCAGCTTGTGGCCGACGCGCTGGATTGGGCTCGGCGTGTAGCTGGCGTCGCACTTGTCGGAGGGCGTCTTCTGCGTGATGCTCTTCCTGGGCCTCTTCGCAGGGGTCGACTCCACCTCGTCGGCCGATGATGTGACATACTCCATGTCCCCGTCGATGGTTTCACCCTTGCGCAGGTGGGCCAGCGCCGCGGCGCCCTCGTCGGCGCCGTCGGGAAAGGTCGGCACAACGGCGTGCGGCGACGACGCAGACATGGTGAACGACTCGGCAGCTGTCGAGTGCGGGGTCGACGGGCGGTCGGGAGGGTCGCCAGACCCCTCGAGACACATAAATGGCAGCGGTGACACTACCCAATGTTTGGAGCTGTGGTACCTCTGTATTGAAACGCTGGGACGTCTGTGCGCGGCGCCCAGGCGAGAGCTGGGATTTCGAAGCTATCGCATGTTTCTTCGTGCAGCTGTTTTAAATGTTGCTAGCGCAAGTGCTCGGCGCTGATCGGAGAGGCTAAATTTTGATCGACAGGCACCACCTATGTTAAACCCAAGAGGAGGATGGGGAGGAGGAGGGGGGAGGAGGAGGAGGGGGAGGAGGAGGTGGAGGGGGAGGGGGGCGGAGGAGGAGGAAGGGGATGGGGATAAGGAGGAGGACGAGGAGGAGGATGCCATGTAACCAACCGCAGCGTTCGACACAAAGTGCGCGCGGCGCTGGTGCAAGGGCCAACACGCGGTTGACGGGGAAGAGACCACATACGATGAGGTGGATGATACGAAATATGGCAACCAAGCGGGGGGGGCGGCCGCGTCGGGGCGAGGGGGGAATGAGGGAGACTTCCATACCAAGAGACAGATAATACAATGTGAGAAGGGATGCGGGGGACAGAAAATGGGGGGAGAGTGAGGATGGGGCAGGATAATGAGGAGGGGGAGGGGGAGGAGGATGAGGAGGAGAAGGAGGAGGGAGAGGGGGAGGAGGATGAGGAGGAGGAGGAGGAGGAGGGAGGGGGAGGAAGAGAGAGGTGGGTGGAGGAGGAGGAGGAGGAGGAGGGGGATGGGGAGAATGAGGAGGAAGACGAGGAGGATGATGCAGCACGCGAACACTTACGACGCAGCGATAGCAGCGCAGCGCTCCAAGACAGGCGGCGCAAACTCCTGCGTCGCCAACGCGTCGTCCTGGTCTGAGGCCTCGTCGATGTTCTCGGTGTCCGTCTCCTCGTTCTCGCAGTCGCCTCGCGATGTGCGATCGCTCCGTTAGCATTATTCACGCATTCCCCTTCCTTCTCATACTCCTCATTCCATCCAATTCTTGACGCTTCGCGTATCCCCACCAGCCCATACATAATTGATTGCAAGTTGCCTTGGGGCCTCTTTGGGAACTATCTGGGGCCACGCTCGGCTAGAGGCTGGTGGGTGCTATCTTGAGCTATGTTCTGCTACCTTGAGCAATCGTGAGGCTACCTTGAGGCCTCTTGGAGGTCTGTCGGAGGCCATCTTGAGCCATGCTTGGCTATCTTAGGCCAGTTTGAACACCACATTTGTCTACCTGGGGCTCTCTTGGAGCCATATGTCGCGCTGGGCGGGGTGGAGGGTCTTCGGGGAGAAGCTGGGAGGCATCTCGGGGTCATCTTGGGCCCGTGGCTCAAAAAGAGGAGGCCCCTCAATTAGCATCGCCCCCTCGGATGCTCTCACACGGTATCGTGGGGCCCTGTTGGAGCGCTCTCGGGCGCCTCTTGGACGATATTGGGGCCGCCTGCGGCCTTCTTGGGCCCCTCTTGGGCCTCTTGTGGGACATCTTGGGCACATCTTGAGGCTTGCAATGCCCATCGGAAACGAACTGTCAAAGAAACATTTGATTCGTCCCTAGGTGTTTTAATGAGAGCGCCGTGGAGGGCTCGGAGGGCACTTGGATCCGTCTTGGGGCTGCCCTGGGGCCTCTTGGTGGCATGTCGGAGGCTATAGTGACCCATCTTGAGAGTCGCATGGGCCATCTTGGAGGTCATCTTGCAACCTTGAAGCCATCTCGGGGCCTGCCTGGGTCACGGTGGACGCTGCGGCGCCCCCCCCCCCCCCTCCCAGGCCCAGGGGGGGGTGGGGGTGGGGGAAAGGGTAGAGAGAAACAAAAAAAACGCGTTATACCACCTGAGCCCAGCGGGCTGGTGGGATTTCACCCTCATTCGCTCGTTCTCCTCATCCGCCCGCCTGTCCCCCCATCCAATATCATTCTCCAGATCTGAGAACCTTCTCTTCGCCAAACCTTTTTCCCCTTAGTCGACCTCCCTCTCCTCATCAAAGCTCATTCTCCTCGCCCAACATCCACGTCCCCATCGCCCAACCGCCAACCCCCCGCCCGCGCCTTCCGACTCGGAAGCAGCTGGGGCGATGCGGAGCTCCTCACTGCTCGGTGTGCGAGACGGCTTCGGGGTCGGCGCACGCGACGCCGTCGGGCTCGGCGACGGCGCGGGCGAGTGCCGATGAGAAGGGGGAGGAGGAGGAGGAGGGGGAGGAGGAGGAGGAGGAGGAGGAGGAGGAGGAGGAGGAGGAGGAAGGAGGAAGGAGGTAGAAGGGGAATGAGGGGAGAGGAGGAGGGGGAGGAGGAGGAGGTTGAGGAGGAGGCGACTGAGGAGGAGGAGTGGAGGAGGAGGTGGATGAGGGCGAGGGGCAGGAGGAGGAGGAGCTTTGATCTGACGTGGGGCCATCCGCAATGGTGGCGACCAGAGGACTGAAAGATGCGGCGAAGGAACGCGACTTGGAGGAGGAGGAGGAGGATGAGGAGGAGGACGAGGAGGAGGACGAGGAGGAGGAGGAAGAGGACTAGGAAAAGGAGGAGTAGGAGGAGGAGGAGGAGGAGTCGGGCGAGGAGGAGGAGGCGGAGGAGGAGGGGGGGGACGGACGAGGAGGGGGATGAGGAGGCAGGTTGCATGCCTCGGGGTGTCCATGCAGCTCATGGCAGGGGGCACGCCGAGGAGGTGCAGGAAGTACTGCAGGGTCTCCTGCTGGGCGGGCGTGCACTGCATCATCGCCTGAATGGAGGCGGTTCGACACGCCAACGCTGACTTGCCAACGCTGTGGAAGCAAGTTGTCGTTGGTGTGACGTAAGACTGACGTCAGCCTGACGACAGTCTGACGTCAGACTGACGTCAGCCTGACGACAGTCTGACGTCAGACTGACGGCAGGCTGACGTCGGACTGACGGCAGACTGACGTCGGGCTGACGTCGGGCAAACGTCATAATGACGTCACCTTGGCGTCATAATGACGTCGGGATGACATCATTCTGGCGTCACAATGACGTCATCGTGACGTCATACTGACGGCAGGCTGACGTCGGGCTGACGCCATTGCAACGTAGTAACGACGTCAATATGGCGCCAGACTGACGTCGAGGTGACGTCATGCTGGCGTCGCAATGACGTAACACTGACGTCAGGCTGACGTCAGTGTAACGTCACAATGACGTCAGTCTGACATCAGCCTGACGTCAGCCTGACGACAGTATGGCGTCAGTCTGACACCATCATGGCGCCATGCTGACGTCAGCCTGACGTCAGTATAGCACCAGCCTCACACAAGTCTGACGCCAAGCGCCAATCTGGAGCCAGTCTGACGACAATCTGACTGCACATAGGCGTCAGACCGACGTCAAACTGTCGCCAGATTAGCGCCTGGCGTAACCCCCCCGTCCTCATTCCACCGCCTCCTGTCCTCCTCCACCGCATCCCTTCACTTGATATGTCTACGCCCCCTCCTTGCGCCCTCTTCCTGCTGCCTTCCTCCCGCCATCAATGTTACCATCATTCGCTCCTTATCACGCCTCCCCCCGCCCGTCGTCGTTTTCGGCAGCCAAGGCCTGCCGCCTGCGCGTCTGGTTGTCGCGCAGGCGACGTAAGTGCTTCATCAAGCACGCGAGCTTGTCCGCGAGGCTCGTGCCCCGCTCGAGGGGGGTGCCAGCCGCCTCCTTGCTGGCGCGGGGGTACCTCGCGGCTGAAGCCCGAGAGCCTTGACCATCCGCCCCCCTCCTCATATTCATCAGCACCCTCCTCCATCATGCCTTCCGCATCCTCCATCGACTCAGCCTTCTTACCACTGTTTCTCTCAGCATCCGACATCCTCATCATCCCTCCTCCCCTGCCCCCTAACCCCTGTGCCTGTCATATTACCATTAGCACGATTGTCCTCCTGATCCTGCTCCTCCTCACCCCCCCGCTTCATTCGCCTTCCCCCCTGGGGTACTTGGACAGCACCCCGACGCAGGCGTCCCGAAGCTGCGCCCAGGGCGCCTCCGCCTCGGGGGCGGCCCGCAGCAGCACTTCTACCTTGGAAGGCGGGCGAGGGGATGGGAAGACGGCGCAGGAGGCGCAGGATGGGACGGACGAGGAGGAGGAGGTGGCATACGAGGAGGAGAGGGATGAGAAGGATGAGGACGATGAGTAGGAGGAGGAGGGAGGATGCAGGAGGACGGGGACGAGGAGGAAGAGGATCAGAAGGAGGAGGAGGAGGAGGAGAAGGAGGAGGAGAAGGAGGAGGAGGGTGTGTCTGACATCAGACTGACGTCAGACTGACGTCAGGCTGATGTCGTATGTCATGCTGACGTCAGTCTGACGTCAGACTGACATCAGGCTGGCGTGAACGTCCTCACCCATCCGCTTCCATTATCCCTCCTCCCGTCCCCCTTCCCCTTCTCGTAATCCTCGTCCTCCTTCGCCTCGGTGGTCGATGCTGCGTTCAACACCCGCCCGCCAGTTCTGGGTTCTTGGCCATGCTCGGCCCATGCGCGGCCTTGTCCTTCGTGAGGAAGTGATACTGACCGAGCTCGAACGCAAGTTTGCCCCCCATGGATTCGCAGTGGTCCAGGAGCGCCTGCTCCAGGTCGCCCGTCAGAGGACAGGTTGGCTTTCGGAGCGGCGGCGCGGGCCTCGGAGAGGCCCTGGGGGTGGCCCGCGGCGAAGGCCTCGGGCCCCAGGGGGCCCCTGGGGGCGAACCCGCGAGCGAGCGGCCCCAGGCAGCGCGGGCTGACATCTCGAGAAACAAAAAGAGCGGCTGCGAGGCGCATCCTCGTGCTAATCCTCCCTATCTTCTCTCCTCCAGATATATCCCCGTCCTCTTCGTCGTTTTCGTGTTTCCTCCTCCTCCTCCTCCTCCTCCTCGTGCTTGCCCTCCTTACCAATCCTCCTTACCTAACCTTTCCACGATCCCCCCCCTCCGACTTCGCCATCTATCCCCCTGCTCCTCCTCCTTCTGCGTCCAACGCGGGGGGGGCGGGGCAGATCGAGATGACGACGAGGAGCAGGAGAGGGGGGGAGAAGAAGGGCTAGGGAAAAGAGTGAATGGAGAGAGTGGAGGAGGAAGAGCGGGACAAAGAGTGGAGGAGGGGGTGGAAGGGGGGTGGGGGGAAGGGTGGAAGAAGGATGGAGGGAGGAAGCAAGGCTGGGTAGAGGAGGAAGGAGGTTGAGAGGAGGGGGGAGGTTTTTCGATGCCACGCAACCTTCACACCCGCGCGAAGTAGAAGCGGTACGGCAGGGCGTCCACCCTGCGGTACCATTGCAGCCGCCTGCGCCCGCCCACCTCCCACTCCATGAGCAAGTGCGTCGTGGAGGTGGGCGTCAGGGTGAACGCGGGCTGCCCTGGCGCCCACCCCGCGTCGATCGCCCAGGAGTGGGGCCAACTCTGCCCTCCGCCTGGAGGGCAGTGCAGCACCGCGATCATGTCGGGGCAGGCTTCCCATTGGCGTGGCGAAGCCCGCTCCAACAGCGGCTCAATCCAGCCCCTCTTCGGACGGGACCTCCTGACCCCCTGGCGGTTGCTCGTCGACGCCATGGGGAGGCCAGGGGGCACGTCCCCGACCTCCATCACCTCCCATGGCTCTCCGAGGCCAGGGGGCGCGTCGGCCCCGTCGACGCGCAGGACGAGGCACGAAGCCTGCGCCATGGCGCTACAGCCTAAAAAATGGCAACGGAAGAGGAGGAGGACGAGGAGGACGAGGAGAGGGAAGAGGGGAAAGAGGGGGAAGAGGAGGAAGAGGAGAGGGCGGAGGATAGGGAAGAGGAGGAAGAGGAGGAAGAGGATAATATGGAAAATCGAGAGAGGAGAGGATTTGGAGGAAGAGGAGGAATGGGATGATACGGGGAGAGAAAGAGAAGAGGGAAAAGAACGATGAGGAGGAATATGGGAGGGAAGAGGAGGAAATGACGCCAGGGCGTCTGGGCAGGAAGGCGAGGAAGAAGAGAGTGATGAACTCCAGATCAAGATCACAGCATCAATATCACATGTACTGTCCATGTAATGCAGCATATCTAAAGGCTATCAAATACCAGCTCTTCATGACACACGTGAACATCAACTGCTACAGTAACATAATCATGACCACTATTATCAACAGCATGGCAGCCTGACGTCAGGCATCGGCGGCCTGACGTCAGTCATCGGTCGCGACCGGTCGCGCCCGGTCGCGCCCGGTAACGGCGACCGGTCGCGACCGGTCGCGCCCGGTAACGGAGACCGGTCGCGACCAGGCGCGGGCAAACGACCGAAGCCGTCGGTCGCGACCGAAATTTTTCGGTAACGCATGATCTGGGGGGTCTGGGCGGGACCCGGGGAGGCTGCCGGGAGGCTGCCGCCGAAGCCGAAATCGCTTGGGACATCCTCGCAAAATCGCTCTTGGTGCTCCCAGAACTCCATTCCCGGGCCAAATTTTGGATGCCCGGAGCCAACTGTAGGCCACTTCGTGCTCTTCGACTTCCCAGAACTCCATTCCCGGGCCACATTTTGGATGCCCGGAGCCAACTGTAGGCCACTTCGTGCTCTTCGAGTTCCCAGAACTCCATTCCCGGGCCACATTTTGAATGCCCGGAGCCAACTGTAGGCCACTTCGTGCTCTTCGACTTCCCAGAACTCCATTCCCGGGCCACATTTTGGATGCCCGGAGCCAACTGTAGGCCCCTTCGTGGTCTTCGAGTTCCCAGAACTCCATTGGGCCACATTTTGAATGCTGAGGCAGGCTGAATGCATCCGAGGCAGGCTGAGGCTGAGGCAGGCTGACCAGGCCGAAGGCTGAACGGGCAGGCTGAGGCTGAGGCTGAGGCAGGCTGATGCTGAGGCAGGCTGAGGCTGAGGCTGAGGCTGATGCAGGCTGAGGCTGAGGCAGGCTGAGGCTGAGGCCGAGGCTGAAGGCAGACTGAGGCTGAGGCTGAAGCAGGCTGAGGCTGAGGCTGAGGCAGGCTGAGGCTGAGGCAGGCTGAGGCTGAGGCTGAGGCAGGCTGAGGCTGAGGCTGTGACTGCGACTGCCGTTGCCGCTGCGACTGTCATCGCGAATGCGACTACGACTGCGAGAACAGCAGAATTCTACAACTGGATTTTCATCTGAATCTTAAGGGGAATGCTTTCAGATATGCTTCTACACATCGCTGTTAGGTTGCTTTGCCGGGATAATTATAGCCACATGAAGCTCTTTTTGTTTTTTGCACGATTTTACCGGGTGACGTGGCCGGGTGGGTCCCGCCGAGGGACCTCGGCGGGGTATGAGGGGCCCCGGGCCTTCCTTGCCTTGTGTTTTTACACGGTTTCGGCCACCCAGAGCCACCAGAGCCTCAGGGGACGTGGCCCGGGCCCCGCACAGGCACCTCGGCGGGGCATGTGGGGCCCGGGGCGTTACTTTCACTGTTTTTTCAGAGTGTCGGCCACCCGGAGCCACCAGAGCACCGTGGGCCGCCGGGCGGGTCACGCCCGTGGACCTCGGCGGCGCATTGGGTGCCCGGGGCCTTATTTCCCTTTACTTTTACAAGGGCTCGGCGGCCCGGAGCCACCAGAGCCCCAAGAGGTTGCAGGGAGCTCCAGGGGCTGCTCCCGCCTGGTGCCCCAGGTTCCCCACAGGCCTCCTAGAGGCCTCCAGAAGCTCCCCGAAGCTCACACACTCGATTTTCCCATAGTTTTTTTCCACGTTTCTCCCCATGCAGCCTGTTCTGCATCCCCACGCTGCGCGGCAGCCCCAGGCACTTTTCCGCAGAGGCCGCCAGGACGGCCTCCAGGAACCTCCACGACGGCCTAAGAGTCACCCAAGAGGACTCCCGAGAGCACCTCCAGAAACAAAAATGGCCCCATTTCTCGGAAAACTTACATATGTACGATGTTCACCGCTTCGGCGTCGACCGCGTCGAAGACGGCCCCAGGAGCCGACAAGAACGCCCCAAAACAGCCAAAGAGAGTTCCAAGAGGCCTCCAAGGCAGCTTAACAGGGGCCCCCGACTATCCAGGAGGCCCCCCAAGACTGTCCCAAAAGGCCCCGGGGGGCCTCTGGGGCCCCCCCGAGACAGACCCACACAGCCCCGAAACGCCACCCGAGAGTGCCAGGAGGTCTCCAAACGTCCACGAAGGTCCAGAATCCCCAAATTGTCGCTCCAACACGCCGACGATAAGGCGGCCTCCGGGAGCCCCCACGACGGCCCAAGAGTCCCCCAAAAAGAGTGCTTTCAGAAGCATTATCCCGGCAAAGCAACCTAACAGCGATGTGTAGGAGCATATCTGGAAGCATTCCCCTTAAGATTCAGATGAGAATCCAGTTGTAGAATTCTGCTGTTCTCGCAGTCGCAGTCGCATTCGCGATGACAGTCGCAGTGGCAACGGCAGTCGCAGTCACAGCCTCAGCCTCAGCCTCAGCCTCAGCCTCAGCCTGCTCAGCCTCAGCCTCAGCCTGCCTCAGCCTCAGCCTCAGCCTCAGCCTGCCTCAGCCTCAGCCTCAGCCTCAGCCTGCCTCAGCCATCAGCCTGCCTCATCCTCAGCCTCAGCCTGCCTCAGCCTCAGCCTCAGCCTGCTTCAGCCTCAGCCTCAGTCTGCCTTCAGCCTCGGCCTCAGCCTCAGCCTGCCTCAGCCTCAGCCTGCATCAGCCTCAGCCTCAGCCTCAGCCTGCCTCAGCCTCGGCCTCAGCCTCAGCCTGCCTCAGCCTCAGCCTCAGCCTGCTTCAGCCTCAGCATCAGTCTGCCTTCAGCCTCGGCCTCAGCCTCAGCCTGCCTCAGCCTCAGCCTGCATCAGCCTCAGCCTCAGCCTCAGCCTGCCTCAGCATCAGCCTGCCTCAGCCTCAGCCTCAGCCTGCCTCAGCCTCAGCCTCAGCCTGCTTCAGCCTCAGCCTCAGTCTGCCTTCAGCCTCGGCCTCAGCCTCAGGCTGCCTCAGCCTCAGCCTGCATGAGCCTCAGCCTCAGCCTCAGCCTGCCTCAGCATCAGCCTGCCTCAGCCTCAGCCTCAGCCTGCCTCAGCCTCAGCCTCAGCCTGCTTCAGCCTCAGCCTCAGTCTGCCTTCAGCCTCGGCCTCAGCCTCAGCCTGCCTCAGCCTCAGCCTGCATCAGCCTGAGCCTCAGCCTCAGCCTGCCTCAGCTTCAGCCTGCATCAGCCTCAGCCTCAGCCTCGGCCTCAGCCTGCCTCAGCCTCAGCCTCAGCCTGCATCAGCCTCAGCCTCAGCCTCAGCCTGCCTCAGCCTCAGCCTGCATCAGCCTGAGCCTCAGCTTGCCTCAGCATTCAAAATGGGGCCCGGGAATGGAGTTCTGGGAACTCGAAGAACACGAAGTGGCCTGCAGATGTCTCCGGGCATTCAAAATCATGCCCAGGAATGGAGTTCTGGGAATTCGAAGAGCACGAAGTGGCCTACAGTTGGCTCCACACATTCAAAATCATGCCCAGGAATGGAATTCTGGGAACTCGAAGACCACGAAGTGGCCTACAGTTGGCTCCGAGCATTCAAAATCATGCCCAGGAATGGAGTTCTGGGAACTCGAAGACCACGAAGTGGCCTACAGTTGGCTCTGGGCATTCAAAATCATGCCCAGGAATGGAATTCTTGGAACTCGAAGACCACGAAGTGGCCTACAGTTGGCTCCGAGCATTCAAAATCAAGCCCAGGAATGGAGTTCTGGGAACTCGAAGACCACGAAGTGGCCTACAGTTGGCTTTGGGCATTCAAAATCAAGCCCAGAAATGGAGTTCTGGGACCTCGAAGACCACGAAGTGTGTAACTGTTTGCTTAAAACGACTTCCGCGGGTTTTCCCCGGCACCCGCCCAGACCCCCCTGGGGAGTCAAGATGCTCTCTTTTGACACTACTAGAAACCTATCAGTCTTCGCTGTTAGGTAAAAATGGCTCCATTCCCCTCCGGGAAACGTGCATTTTTACGATATTCGCCGCTTCGGCGTCGACCGCGTCGAAGACGGCCCCGGAAGCCGACCAGATCGTTCCAAAACGGCCAAAGAGAGTTCCCAGAGGCCTCCAAGACGGCTCAAGAGGGGCCCTCGACTGTCCAGGAGGCCCCCAAGACGGTCCCAGAGGGCCCCGGGACAGCTTCCCCACACAGCCCAGAGGGGTACCCCACCCGACATTTCGAACCATCCTCCCCAAAAAGCACCCGGGAGACCCCAAGAAACCTTCAAGAGCCCCCGAAACAAAACCCACGCTGGCCCCACAGGTCCGCCAGGAGGCCCCCAGAGGCTCCCGAGAGCCCTCCCCCCAGAGGCCCTGAGGTACTCTGGCCGATCCCGAAGCTTCCGGACAACTCTCGGCATCCTGACGCCCCCAACGGGCCCTGGGACCGTCAAACATTAGGACGAAACTCCGGGCCTATGGAAATTGTCCGGACCTCGGGGCCACTCCAGGGGTCGTCGACGTCGTCGTCGTCGTCGTAGTGGTGGCGGTCGTCGTCGTCGTCGTCGTGATCGTCGTCGTCGTCATCGTCGTCGTCTTCGTCGTCACTCGTCGCCGCCCCTGTCGTCGTCGACGTCGTCGTCGTCGAGGATCACACGAGCGAAAACGAGAGCAGCAACACACGCGGCGCAGCCGTGACCAGAACCTGAGCGCGCGCGAAGCGCGCGCGTGGCTCTAGTACATCTATATAACTATGTATATGTGTATATATATATATATATGTATGTCTCTTTCCGTTTTTATTTTTCATTCAAAATCCGCCTGTAGGAGTACACGCCCGACCTAAGGCTGGCCTTTCTTCTACCAGGCCCGAGGAGTCCGGCCTTCGCCTGCGCACCCTGGGCGCCCCCCGGGCCTGGGTGCGCCGCCGGACAGCGCTGGGCCATGCCCCCGTGGTGGGGGGCGTCCAGGGAGAGGGGTCGGAGGCGACGATAGTCAGGAGGGGAAAAAACAAACAGACACAATTAATCGTCGATTCCAAAGAAAATATGGGAAAATATGGGAATTGGGGGGAAGACAGAAACCATGAAAATATAGGAAAATTTGGGGCATCTTTTTATTTGTGTGTATTTATGTGTGTGTGTGTGTGTCCCAGGGCCCCTTCAGATAGGGGCGAGTAGCTCCCCGCAGATCCTGGCGATGCGATTTTTTCCCAGCGGGCGTCTTCGCCCGGCCTCGGGCCCCGGGACCCTCACAGGTCGATCCGGCTCGAGACAGGGCGCAGAATCACGGGGCTCGGGGCTTCGGTCGCGACTTTTTCCGATGCGTGCATTTTTTTCGCAAAGTCGGATACAGTCGGGGCCCTGAAGAAGGAACCCTTTTTGTTGCGAAGGGGCTCCGTGTTCCCTAATTGTTTCGCAGCTTGCCTCAGGTTTTTCTTATGTTTTCGATGGGAGATCGAAGGTTAACTTATGGAAAAAAGGGGCCTCGTTCCGTATTTAGGGTTCCTTAGGTCAACGCCCCGACTGCATGGGGGTACACGTGTCCAGAGCCTCCGATCGCCCATGCCTTCGACGAGGCTCCTGGGCGAATGCGCGTAACGCCGCCTGCCCCTGGTCTATCCACCTCTGCCGTCCGCCACGAGAGGGGGGGAGAGGACCACGGGGGGATCTCGTGGCCAGGCCCTCCCAATCCCCAGTCCGCGCACATGCCTCGGGCCGTGGTTTGCGAACCCCCTTCTTGGACGCCTGCCTCTTGGCCTCCCCTGCGTCTTGCCCCCCCCCTCCTCCCCTGCGTTGGGGTCAGCCGGGGCTATCTCTGGGGAGCCCCGCCGGACCAGGAGGGCAAGGAGCGCTGGTATCAGTACTGCGACGTCACGCGCACCGGCAACCGTGACCCGAACAAGCACTCTGTGGAGTCCATGCGGATTTTCCTGGAGGCCTACGAGCGCGGGGAGCCGCCAGAGGTGCCCATCGCGAAGGCCTCGACGGATTGCCGCGTGCTCCGGCTGCGCGGTGTGCCCTTCCAGGGGAGCACGGTGGACGTCGTGTCCTTCCTCTCGGACTACGGCGTAGACGAGAGCTGCGTGCGCATGGGCTACTCCGCAGACGGCCGAAGGACAGGGGAGGCCTTCGTCGTCTTCAGCGACGCGGGGGTGGCCATGAGAGCCCTGGACGAGATGCAGAAGAAGGAGATCGGCGGCAGATACATCGAGCTCTTCAGGTCGAACGAGGAAGAGATGGCCGAGAACACGCACATGCTGGGCGCGGCGGACAGCGAGACCGCCAGGAAGGAGGCGCTCGTGCAGCGCGTGAAGGGCATCCAGCGCAGCAGCCAGGATGGCAGGGCGCGGTGGGAGGCGTACTGCGACAAGGTCCGCACGGGCAACCGCGACCCCCTCAGGCTCGGGGGCAGCGACGGGGGGTATACGGAAAAGGCACAAGGGGGGGATGCGTAGACCTCGAACGGTTGAAACGATGCATCGTTGACATCAGGGCGACGCATCGACAATGTAGAGACGATGCGCGGGAGGGTCTGCGTCGACGATGCATCGATGACAGATGGGCGATGGATCTGCCACTCGATGTCGACGCACCCCCCCTCACACCCGTCCCCCCCCATCGTTGCCCCTCACAGGCACAGCGTGGAGTCCATGGCGAACTTCCTCGAGGCCTACGACAGGGGCGAGGAGCCGCAGGCGCCCGAGCTCGACGGCACCGACGGCCGCGTCGTGCGGCTCCGGGGGGTGCCGTTCCAGGCCGGCGTCGAGGAAGTGGTGGCCTTCCTGGCAGACTTCCAGGTTTCGGCAATACTCAACCCTGAGATCCTGGCGCTGCAGTTTTTGCACAACCGGCGTTTTCCCACGGTTGGAGCCCGGGGACCCTCGCAGCTCGATCCGACTCGAAGCAAGTACGCAGAAAGATTGGGTCTAGGGTTCCGGTCGTGTCTTCTCGGTGGTGTTCTTTTTTGCACCGTCAGATCTCAAGGAACCTGTCCCCATCCCCGCAGGGCCACGGCACCTCAGCCTCGCCAGCACACTGCCCTGGTTGGGGATAGGCCTCTCGGAACCCGTACCTGGCATCGCTCGGGCGTGTGCATTTTTCCTGCGACGAGGACCATCGAGGAGCATCCTTGATCATTCGGCGAAAAAGCCACGCACGAAACCGACCAAAGAACACAGGGAATGGACGTCCGAGCGATGGCCAGCGTAGGGAGCAGCCGGTATCCCCACTTAGGTAGGGTGAATCGGCCAGTTGGGCCCAGGCCGCGCCTGTGGGGACAGGGATCTAATAGCGATGCACAAAAGGTGAACCAGTCGCAGGTGTTCCTGGGGTTCGGGCCCGACGGCCGCAAGACGGGGCAGGCCTACGTCGTCTTCGACACGACCGACCTGGCCGAGAAGGCGATCGAGGTCATGCAGAAGCAGGAGATCAGCGGGCGCTACATTGAGCTCTTCAGGTCGAGCACCGACGAGCTGAAGCAGGGCACCCAGGGGGGCTTCTCCGCCGAGGTCGCCAGCGGCTCGGCCTCCGCGACTGGCGAGGGCATGAAGGAGCAGCTCGTCGCGAACGTGAAGTTCATCCAGCGAAGCAGCAGCACCGGGAAGGAGTACTGGGAGGCGTACTGCGACGCCCTGCAGATGGGCACCAGGGACCCCCAGCGCCACACCGCGGAGTCCATACGGAACTTCCTCAAGGCCTACGAGCAAGGCCTGTCGCCCGAGAAGGCGGTGGTCCAGATCGCCAGCGATGGCCGCGTCCTGCGGCTCCGGGGGGTGCCGTTCCAGTGCGCGGTGGAGGACTTGTCGAATAGCAAAAGCGCTGCGTCAGTCAGTATCGTTTAGCCGACCCCCATCGTTTATCCGCATCCCCATCCCCATACAGACCCCCACCATCTCACCCCCCCAGTTGGGGGTATATCCCTCGAAACCCGTCTAGGGTCTAGGGGCGTAAATCGGCCAGTGGGGCCCAGGCCACGCCGTTGGGGATCATAGGGGTCGAATGCACGATGCTCAATAAGCATGAACTTTCGAAGCTCCGCGCGGATTTCTTGGCTCGGCACTGGACCCACTCCTGGGCGTGCGGAGCGCGACAGTGGCGGCGCTGGAGATGCCGCTACGGGGTTCCATCGCCGATCCAAGAAATCCGCGTGGACCTCCGACAGTTTATGCTTATGCAGTGCTTTCTTCTTGGAAGGAAGTGGTGGAGTTTGTACGGGAGTACGGGGTGGACAGGTCGATGGTGTCCCTGGGCCGCACGTCGGATGGCAAGTCTACCGGCGAGGCCTTCGTCGTCTTCCCGTCGAAGGGCGCCGCCGAGAGGGCGCTGGCGGAGAAGCAGAAGCAGGAGATCCAGGGCCGCTACATCGAGCTCTTCCGGTCGACATACGAAGACCGGGACCAGAGCACGGCCACGGCCGGCGGGCAGGGCTGGGACGAGAAGGACGAGCTGGTGGCCCGCATCAAAGGCGAGGGGGCGCCAGCTGCCGACACCCACGCCGGCCCCGGCTCTGGGCCTGACGAACGATCAAAACGCACCCATACCCATGGGGGGACGGAATGAGCTATGGGTGCGTGTTGTCGGATGGGGGTCCCCGCTCGATCGGGAGCCCCCCCAGGGGTCCGACAACCCGCACCCAGACCCACAGCCAGTCCTTCTTCCTCCGACCTCCCTATGGGTATGGCCAGCCCTGGGCCCCCCCCTCTCCTCCTCCTCCTCCTCCTCCTCCTCCTCCTCCTCCTCCTCCTCCTCCTCCTCCTCCTCCTCCTCCTCCTCCTCCTCCTCCTCCTCCTCCTGCTCCCCCTCCCTCCTCCTCCTCCTCCTCCTCCTCCTCCTCCTCCTCCTCCTCCTCCTGTGTTGTTCGTTCGCCAGGGCCAGCCCTGGGGCCCCCCGGGCAGGGCGCGCGGGCCTTCCCCGCCGCGCCGGCCAGGGGGGGGCGAGCGGAGACCACGGCCGTGGGCCTCCGGGCGGCCCCCGCGTCGCCACGGCCGGGCGCGGCCTGGAGAGCTGGTGCGCACTGCACCCCGGGGAGGGCGCAAAGCGACGCGAAGATCGGGGCAACATCGGATCGGGATGACTCGAAATCTCCGAGGATCGGCGGGTTTGGAGGATGCATCGGGCGCCGCGGCCGCTCCAGAGCGCTCCGGAACGCTCTGGGAGCGATTCGTCCCGATCCTAGCCCTGTTTCAGTTCGGGGACCGACCTGGAGCTGCCGTGGCGTGCCACCTCGCCCCGGGCGTGTGCCCCAGCCCTGGGCCGAGGGTCCAGCTGGCCCGGGCCGGTGCCTGTGGACCGCTGGCGCCCGACGGGCAGGGGTCCAGCGCCACGACGCCGCGGGCAAGGAGATGTGGTATGCCTTCGCCTGAATGTGTCCGCGCCCACAGCTTCGGAGTCGTGCCTTGGGCCCTCGAGTAGTGGTGGACATGGATTCGTGCCCGCCCGCGTGGGCGGGCAGGTATACAGATCTCCGCCGCTCCCCGAGCCCCAGGGACACGATCCCGCGGCAGTGGACATGGACATGTCCTGGCGGCGCAGGTACAAATACTGTGACGACTCGAAGATCGGGAACCGCGACCCCAGCAGGCTTCTTTAGCAACTCATGGGAGTCCTGTGGACTCGAAGCTCCGTCTTTAGAGAGCACTAGCTTGCGCTAGCGTCTGGCAATCGATGAGAAAGCGCCGACTTAGCGTTTATTAGCGTCGACGTTAGCCAGCGTGGACCCCAAACAGTATGTTTCTAGCAATCAATGTGGATCAATCTGTGTGGTGCAGTCTATGTGGAACAGTATACTGTAGGTGGTGCAATCAATGTTGTGTAATTCTCCTTGCCGAACTTGAAGTTGTCGACTCCACTGCTCGCGCAATCATCCCACCAACCCACCCGCAGCTTGGTTTGCAAAACCCATGCGGAAGCGATTGAGATGAGTGCTTGTTGTTGGTTGGTGCATCTCCGCGGCCGCGCTAGCCCGCGCATGCTCGCGCGCGCAGCCGCCAGCTAGTTTGGCGCGACCGGCGTGAACGCGGTGGCGTTGACCGCTCGGCGCATCCATGGGGCGCTTCAGTGCGAGTCGGCGACTTGGGCGGGCGCGGTATCATGGCAACGTCGACAAAGGTAGACACGACGATGATAGTAGCGATGCTGGCGACGATTCTGACAGCGACGACGGGGTAGCCAATGACGGCGCCGATGCCGATCACGCCGGTGACGATGACGGCGGTTTTGCGTCGGTGATGAACGTTTGGGAAAGAGTTCGACATGCGCGCGCGGCAGACGCGCTAGAGTGGCCAGCGCGGTATTATTCGACACGGATCGTGCCACGCCAGCACGCGCGCAAGGGCGTGCGAACGATGTCGACGATTCCGCATTACAGAAATGTTGAAACAAACGATGGTTTTTAGGATTCGAAGCGCGCGCGCGGGTATGATGTTCTTTTTTTGTTCGCAGATTTTGTTCGAGGATGTATGGTACGATTCGTATGGTTTCATGAAGCTCGGTCTTGGACTTGTTGAAACCACACTGTGTTGGGAATGATTTCGACCTGCGCGCGGTGGCCGCGCGCATGTGCCCCGCATGGTATTTGGCCCTGGCAAGCGCGCGACCGTTGTTGAGTGAGATCGACGTGCGCGCAAAAGCTGCCCAAGAAGCCCGATTTGACAGGAACGTTGAAAAACCATTTTTTTGAATGATTCGGCAAGGACGCGCGGGCAGACTGTTCAGAATTCGTGGGTGCGAACGTGTTTTTTTGTTGAACGCACAGTGTTGCTGGAAGGATTTCGACATGCGCGCGCAGCGGCCGCGCGCGTGTATGTTTTACAAAAGGGATTCGCGAAAAGTGCTTTGCTAGAACAAAAAATTTCACCGTATATTTTTGGTGCCAGGAAACTGAGGGGTCCGATACCGGCCTGGCTGGGATAGTATGAGTTCAAAGGTAGGATGGACATTGGGTCAGCATCGTATGTGTTTTGCGTCGGTTCCTGGGGAGTCGATAAGTCCCGGGGGGGGAGGGTGGTAGAACTTGTTTCTTTTTGGAAAAGGAGAACCTATGCGGAGAAACCCATGTGGCGCAATGTATTTGGTGCAATCTGCGTTGCGCAATACATGTGTATCAATAGATGCTGTATAATCTATGTGTAGTAGTCTGGGTGTAGCAATCTATGTGGTCCAGTCCATGCGGTGCACTGTATTTCTGTTCGCAGTGAGTTATCAATTCGCTTGCTCGCGCAATCATCCCACCCATCCACCCGTAACTTGGTTTACATCACCCATGTGGCGGCGTTTGCGTTGACTGCTAGGCGCTGGCTGTCGCATCGCTGTGGCCGCGCTAGCGCGCGCAAAATCGCGCGCAGAGCGGCCAACTAGTCTGGCGCGACCGACGCGGCCGCGGTGGCGCTGACCGCTGGAGGCTCCCCAGGCCGTGTCGCAAGCCGCGCTGGCGCGCGGGCACTTCAGTGCGAGTCGGTGATTCGGGCGGGCGCGGTATCATGGTGACGTTGACAACCGCAGATACGATTATGATCGTAGCGATGCTTGTGACGATGATGACGATGACCACGGCAGGGCCAGTGGCGGTGCCGATGCTGATGACCCCGATGGCGATGATGCTGTCCACGTGTCGGTGATGACGGTTTTGGGAAGATCTCGACATGCGCGCGTGGCCAGCGAACGCGATCGGCATGGTATTAGTTGACAGGGATCGCGCCCACCTCAGCAAGCGCGCAAAGGGCATTCGAATGTCTCCAGCATGCGCGCGCGACAGGCCCGTTTGGTCGCATCGGATGAACACGCTGGATAAATATGGTTCCCAGTAGAATTCGCAACAGCGCGCGTTTTTTTGTGTCATGTTGTGAAAATCATGTTACGAAACCATGTGTGTTTCATGTGTTTTCGGGGCACTCGATTCTGAATGCGTTGCGGAAATTGAGCTTTTCGACGGATTTCGGCATGCGCGCGTGACGACGCGGTCGTGTGCACTTCGTCACGTGTGTCTGTTGGCAAGGGATTCTGGATCATTGGCGCATTTTGATAAACGCGTGTGCTCGCAAAGTGATGTTCGTTGCGGGTGGTGTGTGTATGTGTGTGGGGAGGTCGAAACGGGTTTGAGTGGGATGGTCTGGATTCATGTTATGAAAGCCTTATGACTTGTGCCACCGGCCCAAAAAGACGACGACGACGATAACAACGACAACGACGAGTTGGTGACACTGCGAAATGTTCGGGGCATGGGGCGGGCAGTGCAGGGAGGACAAGGCCGAGGACGAGGAAGAGGAGGAGGATGAGGAACAGGAGGAGGAGGAGGAAAAGGAGGAGGAGGAGGAGGAGGAGGAGGAGGAGGAGGAGGAGGAGGAGAGGAGGAGGAGGAGGAGGAGAGGAGAGGAAGAGGGAGGAAAAAAAACAGGTGATGGGAGAGGAGGAGGGAGGAGGAGGAGGAGGGAGGAGGAGGAGGAGAGGAGGAGGAGGAGGAGGAGGAGAGGAGGAGGAGGAGGAGGAGGACGAGGAGGAGGAGGAGGAGGAGGAGGAGGAGGAGGAGGAGGAGGAGGGGAGGAGAGGAGGAGAAGAGGATGAGGACGACGAGGACGAGGAGGAGGAGGAGGAAAAGGTGGAGGAGGAGGAGGAGGACGAACGGAGGAGGAAAAGGAACAGGAGGACGAGGAGGAGGAGGAACATATACAAGGTATGGGATGGGGAGGAGGAAGAAGAGGAGGAGGAGGAGGAGGAACAGGAGGAGGAGAAGAGAAGGAGGATGAGGAGGAGGAGGCGGAGGAGTAGCAGTAGGGGGAGGAGGATGAGAAGGAGGATGAGGACGAGGAGGAAGAGGAGGAGGACGAGGAGGCGGAGGAGGAGGAGGACCAGTGTAAACCCAAGAGTCACAAACGATGTTGGAATACACCCTCCTCCCAATCTCCCTCTTCATAGGTCCCTACAACGGTTCACTTCCACAGAGGGGCCTGCCTCGTTGGAAGACAGCCGTTTGAAGATCCTGAGGCATGCCAGAACAGGTTTTTTTGTATTCCAACGCCACGGATGAACCTGACTGTTGCGTCTTGACGATCCGGAATCGTGCCAGAACGCCATTTCTGGGACCTCAACTCCGCGAGTCATCGTACCTGTTGCGCCCTCAAAATCGTGACTGCTGCCAAAACACAATTTCTGGTATGTAGATCATGGGAACCCGTGGAACTCTTGCAATTTTGTATCAAGTATGTTGGCGGCGCGAAGGCGAGAACCACATTGTGAAAAGGAGCCGCCCTCAATCCGTGAAGCTCTTGCAACGTGTTAAAACGAATGTGCACGGCGGTAGGGCGAGAGCCACGTCTTATACAAAACACGAATGTGCACCGCGGTAAGGCGAGAGCCGCATTTTGAAAACCACCCGCCGTCAATGCGTGAAGCTCTTGGAAATTCAAAAACGAATGTGCGCGGCGGTAAGGCGAGAGCCACATTTTGAAACTGACCTGCCCTCAATCCGTGAAGCTCTTGCATTTTGGATAAACGGTTGTGCGCGGCGGTAAGGCGAGATCCACATGTTGAAAACCACCCTCCCTCATTCCGTGAAGCTCCTGCAATTCTTTTTAAACGAATGTGCGCGGCGGTAAGACAGGAGCCACATTTTGAAAACCACCCGCCCTCAAACAGTGAATATCTTGTAAAGTTTAAAACGAATGTGCGCGGCGGTAAGGCGAGAGCCACATGTTGAAAACCACCCGCCCCCCATCGGTGAAACAGTTGCCAATGTTTAGGGTCGCAAATGGTGAGGAAGTCTCAAGCGAAACGCCCGCCCCGCCCTAAAAACTGGCCTCGGGGTGCGACAGGGAAAAGTTATTTATAAGGAGAAGGAATGGAGGAGGAGCGGCAGGTGGAGGAGGACGACGAAGAGGAAGAGGATGATGAGGAGGAGGACAAGGAGGAGGAGGAGGATGAGGAGGAGGAGGAGGAGGCGAAGGCAGAGGAGGAGGAGGAGGAGGAGCGGGCGGAGGAGTAGGAGTAGGAGTAGTAGTAGTAGTAGTAGTAGTAGTAGTAGTAGTAGTAGTAGTAGTAGTAGTAGTAGTAGTAGTAGTAGTAGTAGTAGTAGGAGGAGAGGAGGAGGAGTGAGGAGGAGGAGGAGGAGGAGGAGGAGGAGGAGGAGGCGGAGGAGGGGAGAGGACGAGGAGGAAGCAGGAGGAGGAGGAGGCCCTGTGAGGACGAGGAGGAGGATGGGGAGCGAGGGGAGGAAAAGGGGAGGAGGAGGATCAGGGAGGAGTAGGAAGAGGAGGGGGGAGGGGGAGTGGGGGGAAGGGGAAGTGAGGCGGAGGAGGGTGAGGAGAGGAACAGGAGAGGGAGTATGAGTAGGATTAGGGAGTAGGAGTTGGAGGAGTTGGAGGAGGAGGAGGAGGGAGGAGGAGGGTAGGAAAGTGCTTGGAGAAGGAGGAGGACGAAGAGGAGGAACAGGAAACAGATGAGGAGGAGGATGAGGATGAGGAGGAGGAGGAGGCGGAGGAGGAGGAGGAGGAGGGGGAGGGGAGGAGCGTGGAGGAGGAGGAGGAGGAGGAGGAGAGGAGGAGGAGGAGGAGGAGGACAAGGACGAGGACGAGGACGAGGACGAGGAGGAGGAGGAGGAGGAGGAGGAGGATGAGGAGGAGGAGGAGGAGGAGGAGGAGGAGGAGGAGGAGTAGGAAGATGAGGAGGAGAAGGAGGAGGAGGGGGAGGAGGACAAGCTAGGTGCGCTCGCGTCATATCTGACATCCTACCCCTCCCTCCCATCCCTTACCATGGCGCAGATCCCCTCTCTACTTGCACAGTCGGATGTCAAGCAGGGCGATGATCCCGAAAGGGTACGCGATGCATTGTAGAGCACGGCATGGCATGGCGTAGAAGAGCACCGCGAAGCGTAGTATCAACCTAGCATTGCATTGCATGCCGTGGCATGGCACGGGAAATGACGCCAGCGCTGCAGCGGGAGCACGAGTCGAAACGAGCGGAAGCGCGGAAATGAGGCCAGCGCTGCAGCGGGACCACGATTCGGAACGAGCGGAAGCACGCCGGAATCGGCCCGGGAAGCACGGAAATGAGGCCAGCGCTGCAGCGAGAGCACGATTCGGATCGAGCGGGGCCCGAAAGTGAGGACGGCGCCTCAGCGAGAGCAGCATTTTGGGAAAAAATGCATGCTAAAACTTAACTCCAGGGAAGGCTTTCCCCGGGCGCCAGAAGCAGAAATTCAGTATAAAGAAAAATGTGTATTAGAATGGCCTTTTTTCGGCGCCGCCTCGGAACTCGATTTTCTGGCGCCGGCCGGAACCGGCTCCGGACCCGGCCCGGGCGCTGGCCCAGGCGCCGGCTCGGGCGTCTAGCCCGGGCGCCGGCTCGGGCGCCGGCCTGGGCGTCGGAATCAGCCCGGGAGGCTTCCCGGGCGCCGGAAGAAGAAATTCAGCATTTTCAAAAGAAAAATGTGTATTAGAATGGCCTTTTTTCGGCGCCGCCTCGGAACTCGATTTTCCGGCGCCGGCCGGAACCGGCTCCGGACCCGGCCCGGGCGCCGGCCCGGGCGCCAGCTCTGGCGTGCAGCCCGGGCGCCGGCGGAAATGATGCCAGCGCTGCAGCGGGACCACGATTCGGAACGAGCTGGGCCCGAAAATGAGGCCGGCGCCTCAGCGAGAGCAGCATTTTGGAAACAAAATGCAGGCGAAAACCCAATTCAGGGGAAACCTGTGTGTAAAAAACAGTACGCGGGGGGGGGCGACTATTCCCAAGACGTCATCAGGGGAAGAGGGAGAGTAGTATTCATATTGAGTAATTGTGGAGGAGGAGGAGGAGGAGGAGGAGGAGGAGGAGGAGGAGGAGGAGGAGGAGGAGGAGGAGGAGGGGAGGAGGAGTAGGGATGAAGAAGAGGAACAGGAAGAGGAGGAGGAGGAGGGGAGGAGGAGGAGGAGGAGGAGAAGGAGGAGGAGGAGGAGGAGGAGGAGGAGGAGGCACAGGAGGGGCGGAAAAGGAGGGAGAGGAGGAGGAGGAGGAGGAGGAAATGAAAGGGCATGGGATAGGGAGGAGGAGGGGGAGGAGGAGGAGGAGGAGGAGGAGGAGGAGGAGGAGGAGAAGGAAGAGGAGGATGAGGATGAGGATGAGGAGGAGGAGGAGGATGAGGAGGAGGAGTAGGAGGAGAAGGAGGAAGAGGAGACGAGGAGGAGGATGAAGAGGGGAGCCGTCTGTCTTCTCGGGGGCGAGCGTTTGCGAGGCGAAAACCCAGGGGGTATGCCCCCGGCGGGGGAGTGCCCCCCCCCCCGGGACCCCCCCCCTGGGACCCCCCCCCTGGGTCCCCCCCCCGGGACCACCTGGTGGCTGTCTTTCGACGTAGTTGCGACATTGTTTGTTCGATCTCCCTTACGACGCCGGCGATTCAAAGGAAGCGGGTGCCTCCCACACACACGCACACCGACTGGGTGGGCGGATTTGAGATGAACGATGGGGCAACATCGTATGTAAACTGCACCTCTTCAGAGGGGAACGATAATCCCGGCCTTTGGGTCGTAGATCCGAACTCCTTGTCCGAAAGAAAAGTCGATGTGGTGCCAGTACGTTCTATCCGCAGTGGGCTGTCAACTCCACTGCTAGCGTAATCATCCCACCCACCCGCCCGCAACTTGGTTTGCATAAGCCCATGCGGCGGCGATTGCGATGTGTGCTTGGTGTTGGCTGGTGCATCTCTGCGGCCGCGCTGGCCCGCGCTTGCGCGCGCAGCGGCCAGCTAGCTTGGCGCGGCCGACGCGGCCGCGGTGGCGCTGACCGCTGGGCACTTTCCAGCGTGGCGGGCGCGGCATCATGGCAACGTCGACTACGGTAGACACGAGGATAATAGTAGCGATGTTGATGACGATGGCGACAACGACGACGGGAAGGCCAGTGACGGCGCCGATGCTGATCACGCCGACGACGACGACAGCGTCCTCGCGTCGGTGATGAAGGTTTTGGGAGGAGTTCGACATGCGCGCGCGGCCGACGCGCGATAGTTGCCAGCATGCTGTTCTTTGACACGGATCGTGCCCCACCAGCACGCGCGCAAGGACGTTCGAATGATTTCGACATGCGGCGCGAGAGGCCCGTGTGGCTGAATTGATTGACCTCGTGGTTTCCTTGAGAGTTCGCAAGAACACAAGCGCACGTTTTTTCGGGGGTATACGCATAACGGGGGACCGGGGGTGGGGGCCGGGAGCCACGACCACGACCGCAAGTGTGGGGCCAGGGCGTCGTTTTCTTTATGTTTTTTTACGGGGTTTCGGCGACCCGGGGCCAACAGGGCCCCAAGAGGTTGCAGGGAGGCTCCAGGAGGCCGCAGCGATGGCTCCAGACGCCTTTCAAGACGACTCCCATGACGCCAAGAAGGCCCCCGAAGGCCCCGAAGACGCCCCGAGAGGCACCTCGAGAGAGGTCCAATAAGCAAAACTCGTAGATTTCCTATGGGGAAACTGATTTTTTTGGCGTGTTCGCCTTTGGGGTGTCCACTGCGTCCAAGACGGCCCCAAGCTGGTGTAGGATGACCCCAAAAGGGCCCCAAGACGGCCCAAAAGGGTCCCAAGACGGCCCGAGAGGCCCCCAAGACAGCCCAAGAGAGCCCCAGGACGAGCCCCAGAGGGTTCCCAGAGGTGCACAAACATATTCAAACTCCGAGCTTTCGGCACCCAAGAGGTCTCCAGGAGGCCCCAAGAGGCACCCCAGAGGCCCCAAGAGGCCCCCAAGAGACCCCCAGGAGGCTCCCAAGAGGCACCCCAATAGAGCCCCAAATAAGCAAACATCGTCGATTTCATATCGGAAACGGATTCTTTTGTAGTCTTCGCCTTTTGGGCTTCCACTGCGTCCAAGACGGCCCAAGAGGCACCCACGACGGTCGAGGATGCCCCCAAGAGGGCTCCAAGACGGCCCACGAGGGGGCCAAGACGGCCCACGAGACGCCTAAACCGCTCAACAACGCCCCAAGTCGGCGCCCAAGACGGGGACGAGGAACCGAAAATGCGAGCCATTTGGCCCAAGAGGCCCCCAGTGGACCCCAATAGGCTCCAAGAAGCGCCAAGAAGCCCCAAGAGGCCCCCAAGAGACCCGCAAAAAGACAAAAAGAGTCCCCGAACACGCCCGAAAGGGCACCCCAATAGAGTACCAATAAGCAAAAATCGTGGATTTCCAATGGGGATATTTTTGGCGTGTTCGCCTTTGGAGCTTCCACTGCGTCCAAGACGGCCCAAGAGGCCCCCAAGACGGTCGAGGATGCCCCAAAGAGGGCTCCAAGACGGCCCACGAGGGGGCCAAGACGGCCCACGAGACGCCTAAACCGCTCAACAACGCCCCAAGTCGGCGCCCAAGACGGGGACGAGGAACCGAAAATGCAAGCCATTTGGCCCAAGAGGCCCCCAGTGGACCCCAATAGGCTCCAAGAAGCGCCAAGAAGCCCCAAGAGGCCCCCAAGAGACCCGCAAAAAGACAAAAAGAGTCCCCGAACACGCCCGAAAGGGCACCCCAATAGAGTCCCAATAAGCAAAAATCGTGGATTTCCTTGTCGTGTTCGCCTTTGGGGCTTCCACTGCGTCCAAGACGGCCCAAGAGGCCCCCAAGACTGCCCCACAGGCCCCCAAGAGGGCTCCAAGACGACCCCAAGAGGGTCCCAAGACGGCCCGAGAGGACCCCAAGACAGCCCAAGAGAGCCCCAGGACGACCAGGTGCACAAGCATATTCAAATTCCGAGCTTTCGGCCCCGGAGGCTCCCAGGAGGCCCCAAGAGGTCTCCAGGAGGCCCCAAGAGGCACCCCAGAGGCCCCAAGAGACCCCCAGGAGGCTCCAAAATAGAGCCCCAAATAAGCAAACATCGTCGATTTCCGATCGGAAAACTGATATTTTTGGCTTTTGGGTTTCCACTGCGTCCAAGACGGCCCAAGAGGCACCCAAGACGGTCGAGGATGCCCGCAAGAGGGCTCCAAGACGGCTCACGAGGGGGCCAAGACGGCCCACGAGACGCCTCAAGTCGGCGCCCACGACGGGGACAAGCAACCGAAAATGCGAGCCATTTGGCCCAAGAGGCCCCCAGGAGACCCCAAGAGGCTCCAAGAAGCGCCCAAGAATCCCCAAGAGGTCCCCAAGAGACCCGCAAAAAGACAATTATCCCGGCAAAGCAACCTAACAGCGATGTGTAGAAGCATATCTGAAAGCATTCCCCTTAAGATTCAGATGAAAATCCAGTTGTCGAATTCTGCTGTTCTCGCAGTCGTAGTCGCATTCGCGATGACAGTCGCAGCGGCAACGGCAGTCGCAGTCACAGCCTCAGCCTCAGCCTGCCTCCTCCTCCTCCTCTTTCTCCTGCTCCTCCTCCTCCTCCTCCTCCTCTTCCTCCTGCTCGTCCTCGTTCTCGTCCTCCTCGTCTTGCTCGTCCTCCTCCTCCTGGTGCTCTCTCCTCCTCCTCCTCCTCCTCCTCCTCCTCCTCCTCCTCCTCCTGGTGGTCCTCGTTCTCCTCCTCCTGGTGCTCTCCCCCCCCCTCCTCCTCGTCCTCCTCCTCCTCCTCCTCCTCGTCCTCCTCCTCCTCTTCCTCCTCCTCCTCCTCCTCCTCCTCCTCCTCCTCCTGGTAGTCCTCCCCCTCCCCTCCTCCTCCTCCTCCTCCTCTTCCTGGTCGTCCTCGTTCTCGTCCTCCTCGTCTTGCTCGTCCTCCTCCTCCTGGTGTTCTCTCCTCCTCCTCCTCCTCCTCCTCCTCCTCCTCCTCCTCCTCCTGGTGGTCCTCGTTCTCCTCCTCCTGGTACTCTCCCCCCCTCCTCCTCCTCCTCGTCCTCCTCCTCCTCCTCCTCCCTCCTCCTCCTCCTCCTCCTCCTCCTCCTCCTCCTCCTCCTCCTCCTCCTCCTCCTGGTACTCCTCCTCCCCTCCTCCTCCTCCTCCTCCTCCTCCTCCTCCTCTTCCTGGTCGTCCTCCTCCTCCTGGTCGTCCTCCTCCTCCTGCTCGTCCTCCTCCTCCTCCTGCTCGTCCTTCTTCTCCTGCTCCTCCTGCTCCTCGTCCTGCTCCTGCTCGTCCTCGTCCTCCTGGTCTTGCTCGTCCTCCTCCTCGTCGTGCTCTTGCCCCTGCTGAAAATGTGGCCCAGGAATGGGAGTTCTGGGAAGTCGAAGAGCACGAAGTTGCCTACAGTTGGCTACGGGCATTCAAAATGTGGCCCGGGAATGGAGTTCTGGGAACTCGAAGAGCACGAAGTGGCCTACAGTTGGCTCCGGGCATTCAAAATGTGGCCCGGGAATGGAGTTCTGGGAACTCGAAGAGCACGAAGTGGCCTACAGTTGGCTCCGGGCATTCAAAATGTGGCCCGGGAATGGAGTTCTGGGAAATAGAAGAGCACGAAGTGGCCTACAGTTGGCTCCGGGCATCCAAAATGTGGCCCGGGAATGGCGTTCTGGGAACTCGAAGAGCACGAAGTGTGTGACTGTTGCATCCGGCCCCCCAGAATGTGGCCCGGGAATGGCGTTCTGGGATGTCGAAGAGCACTTTGTGTGTGACTGTTGCATCCGGCCCCCCAGAATGTGGCCTGGGAATGGAGTTCTGGGAAGGCGAAGAGCACGAAGTGTGTGACTGTTGGTGAAAAACGAGCCCGGCTCATGCCGCCCGGAAACGCCCCAACACCTGCCCGGACCCCCCTGTGGAGTGATCTGTGAGCTCTTTTGAGTCAACTAGAAACCTATCAGTCTTCGCTGTTAGGTAAAAAGAGTCCCCGAACACGCCCCAAGGGGCGCCCCAATAGAGCCCTCCCCGGCCCCGGGTGCCACACCTCCCCATGACATCTTGGGAACGCTCCTGGTACTGCTCCCCCGGGCGTTCTGGGGGTCCTCCACAGCGCTCCGGGAGGGCCCGACACGCATCCCAGGAGCCCCCAGAATGCGAAAGGATGGTCCAAAACGCTCCCAAGCAGCCCAGCCTTCCGACAGCTCTCGAGGCTCCCAGGTAACCTCCAAGAGAGAGACCCCAAGAGAGGTCCGAGAGGCGTCCCGGGACGGCCCGAAGAGGCCAAAATCGTAGATTTTCATTAGTTTTTTTCCATGGTTTTGGCTTCTCGCGTTTTCGAGCTACCCAGAGGCCCCCAACACACCCCCGATCCCTGAGAGGCCCCAGAGAGACCCCGACGAGGCTCCAAGAACAGCCCAAGAGAGCTGCAAGAGCCGTCCCGAGAGAGCGCAAAGAGGGTAAAATCGTTGATGTCTCATGTTTTTTTCTAATGTTTTTCGCCTTCTCACGTTTTCCCGCTTCCAACCCTCGAAGATCGAGGATTTTGAATAAAACAGGATTCCCAGAACCCCCTCTTATTTTCAAAGTGGGACTCCTACTCGGGGGTCCTACACATCCCCTGACATCTGGCCGGTACCGCGCCTCCCGGCTTCCCCGGGGGAGAGCCCAAGTCGCCGAAGGACAGCCCATAACGACCCCAAGGAGCCCCCAGAACGTAAAGAACGGTCCAACACGCTCCCGCGCAGCCCGCGACACCCTTCGGACGGCTCTCCAGGCCTCCAGGAGGCCTCCAGAACCCCCAGGGGGTCGGAAGATCCAACACCCCTGAGGGGCCCGGCTAACAAAACCCGCGAGGCACAAACAAAAAACAGCGCTGAACAGCGCCGAGGAACTGGAAAAACATGGAAATCCCACAATTCCTGTTTTTTTCAAGTTTGGCCCCCGGTCTGCTCTTGTACAACAGACCACAATTCAGACCCCCCTCACCTACCGAAAAAGAACCCAGGAAACCTTTGAGGGCCCCAAATCGTTGAATACCTAAAGGAACTTAATGATTTCTGCGCTTCCGCGTTTCCCCTTGTATATGATTCCGAGGCTTGCGCAGGGCCTCCAAGGGAGTCCCTGGACGCAAGAAGCGACCAACATGAGATGACATGAGGTAGCCTATCAAGCCTAACTAGAACTTGAGCGCGCGCGAAGCGCGCGATGGTTCTAGTCAATCCATAGATGTGCATGCACATATGTATGTATGTCTGTATGTCTGTGTGTCTGTATGTCGGTATGTATATGTGTATGCAGATGTATATGTAGATGTTGACGCACATGCACATGCATATGTATAGGTATTTGTGTGTACACATATACATATATATATATATATACATACATATATATATATGTATGTATGTGTGTATGGTTTGGACATTGGCGTTGCAAAACCATGTGGCTTTACATGTTTTCGGGGCACTCGGTTTCGAAACCCAGAAGGATCCTCAGGTTTTTGTTGAAGGGTTTCGGAGTTTGCGCGCGTCCACGCGCGCGTTTGCACAGTGCTTATTTCTGCAAGAGGTTCTTGCGACAGCACGCGCGCATGGGCGTTCGAACGATCTACGATCTCGACATGCGCGCGCGAGAGGCCAGCTTGGTAGCATTTTATGGAGATGGTTGAACAACCTATGGTATTCTTAAGGTGTCGCTCGAGCGCGGTACACTTTTTTGTTTCTTCCAACTCTTGTTGCGATACCGTGTGTTTGAATATGTTTTCGGGGCATTCGATTTTGAAATCCTTGCGAAACCTCTGGATGCTTGAAGGATTTTGGCATGTGCACGCGACGACGCGCGCGTGTGCACTTCGTCTCATTTGTTGTAAGGTTTTTGTTGTTGTTGTTGTTGTTGTTTTTTTTTGGGGGGGGGGGGGGAATACAGCTGATTTTGGATAAAAGAGTGTGTGCGCATATTTTTTTGCAGAGGATGGGGGGTGGGGGCGATGCCGGCTTGCCTGGTACGAGTTCATATCTAGGATGGACGATGGGGCAGAATCGTAAGTAAATTGCAATACGAAAAGGGGAGTGGTTAACTCCGAGGGGGTCGGGGTAAATCTTAAAAGTTTACAGTAGAATCTATGTGGTACTGTTTATTCACCTTGCCGAAGTTGAAGTTGTCAATTCCATTGCTCGCGCAATCATCCCACCCACCTTGTAAAACCCTTGAAGCGGCGCCCAAGGGGGCCCCTATAAGAGCTCCAGGGCGTCGTCGTCGTCGTCGTTGTCGCATCCGTCGCCACCGCCGCCGCTGCCGCTGCTGCCGCCGCCGCCGCCGCCGTCGTCGTTGTCGTCGTCTTCGTCGTCGTCGTCGACGTCGTTGTCGTCGTCGTCGTCGTCGTCCTTCAGGGTCGGCGGTACCGGCCGTAAAGCCGTTGCAATCTGGCAAATGACGACGAGGCCTCCCTAGGCAACATCAAGGTGATCACAGGGGAGCCCCGGGAAAGCGGAAGAGTCGGTAGGAGAGAGAGGGGGGCATAGAAGAGGAAGGCGAGGAACGAGGCAGAGAAGGAGGTGGAAGCAGGGGATGAGGATGGAAGAGAAGCGAAGCCACGTGCTATATCCGGTGGGGAATAGTGCTTGAGGAGGAAGGAGGCGACGGTAGAGACAAAGGGAAAGAGAAAGAGGAGAAGAGAGACAGAGAGAGAGAGAGAGACACTGACAGAGAGAGAGAAAGCAACAACAAAGAGGGAGACACAGTGATATACTCTCATACATAATATGTATACATTTGTATGTATATATGTTTGTATACGTACATATAAACATATATATTTATATACAAAACGATTACCAGGAAGCGAGGAGTTATATATACTAGACAGGCGAATCGAGACGAAGTCATTGCGGGTCTCTGACACGCGTCGTGGATGGCTTTACGCCCTAGCTCGTTCTTCTTTGCTTTCTGCCGGCAACGACGCCCAGGAAGTCAACCAGGATATCTTGGGAGACTTTCAGAAAAGCCCAGAAGACCCCAGAGTGCCCAGAAGGAAGTCGCGAATCCAAAAACCCAGAGAACCGAACGCTACCGACGACGACAGTAAGCGTGTTTGTGTGTGTGTATATGTGTGTGCGCGGGTGTGTGTGTGTGTGTGTGTTTTGTGCGTGCGAGTGGTGAATTGTGGGTTTTCGGACAGGTTCTGCAAGAGCTCGCGGCCAGAAATGTTGAAGCGTTGTGTTGGACTGTACTGTTTCGTTATATGGCTTAACGAAGCTCGGCCTTGAAATTGCTAAAATACCAATCGGTTGGGGCAGACACTTTGATGATGTCCTAAGACATTCTGAAATTTTGGAACGATTTTTAACGAGGACGCCAGGCGTTTTCGTAAGGTTGAACTAGGATTGGGTCTGGAATGATTTCGACCCGCGCGCGCGGCGGACGCGCGCATCTGGCCCGCGTGGCATTCTGTGAAAGGTAACGCGCCTCGGGCCAGCGCGAGAGTGCTGTTGAAAAAGTTCGACCTGCGCGCGAAGTCTGCTCGCGCGGCCTGATTCGACAATGTTACTGGACAAATATCAGCTCTTCGAATGATTCAGCCAGCGCGCGCGCGAGCCGAAATTTGAAGAGTTTGATTGTTTGTTTGGGACCTTGCGTCTTCGCATGATTCATCGAAGCTCGATCGTGATACAGTTGAAAACCCATGGGTTTCGAAGGATTTCGACATGCGCGCGCGGCTGTCGCTTGTGCGTGGCCCGCATGGTACCATTTGACAGGGATCGTGGCTTATGGCCAGCGCGCGAATGCAGTTGATTGAGTTCGATGCACGCGCGTGCAAGTTGCCCGCGCAGCCCAATTTGACAGGAATGTTGAACAACCATGGGTTGTTTTTGTGGGATTCGGCAAGTGCGCGCGAGCAGAATTGTTGTAGTTTTTATCTGGGGAAGTGGAGCGTGTTTCTTTACTGCTTGGGGCATGACGGGCGTCATGGCCCCCGTCGCCCCCCCCCCCCCATGATGTGACACTCCCCTCCCCAGTGCGCTCCGGGCACCGCCGCCGTGCGCATCGGGATCCGCATAGGTGTCACACGAACCACACGCATAGGGTCCGGGGACAACAAATCCAACGAATCCACACCACTCTGTGGTGTGGTTCGTTGGACTGTTCTGTCAACAACCGATGGTGTTGGAAGGGTTTCGACAAGCTCGCGCAGCGGACGCGCGCATGTGGCCCGCATGGTACGATTTGGAGAAGACTCGGAAGACGGCTCATGTCAGATCAACGAAGGTGATCCGCATGGTATGATTCGACGAGGAGGAGGGCGGGGGGTCGATGACGTGACTGCGTGGGATGGTAAGAGCTCATATTTAAGATGGGCGAGTGTGCACAATCATATACGAGCAACAATGCGAGAAGGCGACGCGTTGACCCGGGTGGGGGGTGGGGGGTAGAATCTAGTATTCTGTAGAGAAGGAGAATATATGTAGAACTGTCAGTAAATGTCGAACAATCTAGGTGGTGCAACTTATGTGGTGTGCAACACATGTGGTGCATTATATGTTGTGCGGCGGCGACTGCAACAACATAGCCACCAGACCGCCATCCAGGCCCAGATGGCAGGTGGCGACGGGGCGGCGACGTCGAAAACATAGCCGTCAGACTGCCACGCAGGCCCAGACGACGGGCGGCGACGAGGCGGCAACGAGGCGGCGACGAGGCGGCGACGGGGCGGCGACGGCGACAACAGAGCCGCCAGACCGTCACACAGGCCCAGACGAACGGCCGGCGACGAAGCGGCGCCGGGTCGGCGACGGCTGCAGCATAACCGCCAGACCGCCACGCAGGTCCGGTTCCTCAGAAGAGAAGCGAGAGCCCCCAAGTGCAAGCACCGCTCGCGCAATACAGTCAGGGCGCTGAAGAAGGAACCCTTCTCGTTGGGGAGGGGCTCGGTGTTCCTTGATTGTGTTACAGTTTGGCTTGGGTTTTCCTGAGGTTTTCGATGGGACATCCAAGCTTAACTTTTGGGATCAAGGGGCCTCGTTCCTTATTTAGGGTTCCTTAGGTCAACGCCCCGACTGTATAGGGTCGACTCGCGTCGGTGAGCGTCGAGCCGCAAGAGCCAGCAAGATGGCACGGGAGGCCCCCGTGCTTGGCATCGCTCGGACGTGTGCAGTTTTCCTTCGGCGAGGGCCATCGAGGAGCATCCTTGATCATTTGGCGAAAAAACCACGCACGAAACCGACAAAATAACACAGGGAATGGACGTCCGAGCGATGGCCAGCGTGAGCCGCCACCGAAGCAGAGGCACTCCGTGGAGTCCATGCAAAACTTCCTCGCGGCCTACATGCGCGGCGAGGCGCCGGCCCCGGCCATCTCCGGCGACGGCCGCGTGCTGCGCCTGCGCGGCGCCGCGGGTGCCCGCAGAAGTGGCCCCTTGGCTCGGTGGGTGTCCCCACGGTTTCCTCCTCCTCCTCCTCCTCCTCCTCCTCCTCCTCCCGCGTGCTGCGCTTGCGCGGCTCCGCGGGTGCTGGCAGAAGTGGCCCCTTGGCTCAGTGGGTGTCCCCAGGGTTTCCTCCTGGCCAACCCGAAGGCTCCGACTAGCCCTCGATGTCTCCAGTGGGTGGGGTGGGGGGGGGTCGGGGAACCTCGAGCAAACACACGCACATGAAGCCCGTACCCCCCCCCAACCCCTAAATTCGGGTCTTCGCGTTGGGTTGGGGTGCTCTGGTAGGTAGTCAATAACTCAGGAGGGGAAAAAACACATAGACACAATTAATCGGCGATTCCCAGAAAATATGGGAAAATATGGGAAGTGGGAGGGAAGACAAAAACCCAGAAAATATGGGAAAATATGGGGAACATTTTTATTTGTGTGTATTTATTTGTGTGTCCTGGGGCCCCTTCATAAACATAATTTCTCAGAGTTTCGCGCGGATTAGTTGGAGCGGCCCCGGGCCGTCCTGGCGGCGCCTCCCGCGCTGCCCCCGGCGCGTTCCGCGCGCCAGGGCGGGGGGGGGCTCTTAGCACAGATCGATCCAAGAGATGCGCGCGGACCTCAAAGAAGTCATGCTCATGCTGTTTTGTGTCGTGGTTCTCGACGAGGCCTCCACGACCTCCAGAGATGCCCTCACGAGGCCCAGAGGGCCCCTAGGGGCTCCGAAGTGGCGCGAGAGGCTGAGGACACCCTAGGCCCAGTGGCTGTCCCCAGTTTTTCCGCCCTCCATTTCGAAGCCCCTCGGGTCCCCCTCTGGGCTGTGCTGGGCTGTGTGGGGGGTGTACTTGGAGGCCGTGGAGGAAGCTTGGGATCGGGCGATGGGATCTATACTCATATCCACTGCCCCAGGCCAGGCCATGACGATCGAACAACACGCACCCATACCCATAGGGGGGACGGAGGAGGCCATGGGTGCGTGTTGTCGGATGGGGGTCCCCGCTCGAATGGGAGCTTCCCCCAGGGTCCGACAACTCGCACCCATACCCATAGCCAGTTCCCCTCCGTTCGACCCGCCTATGAATATGGGTGTGCGTTGTTCGCTCGTCAAGGCCATGATATGCCCCCCTGGCCAAGGCAAGGGGGCGTATACACTGTTCGAGACAGTATTCTTCATCCATTGGTGATAACTCGTCTTGCGGGGGGTCGGGTCGGCGGGGGCGGGTAACAGTAACAGCGGCCTGCGTGTACGCTCCAAGGCGCGCTTGCAGCACCGGCCCAACAGTCGCCTGCGTGCACCACAATATTTATGTACACGACAACGCCTGCGTGCACCATAGCGCCTGTGTACACCAAACTCCAGAAAATCGTGGTGGGCCCCGAACGTTTCAATCTCAAGATGTACGGTTTTCTGGGCTGGAGCACGGTCCGCCTTGGTTTTTTTGGCCCGCAGAGCTTGCGTGCATCACAGCGCCCGCATAACGTGATGAATGTGCAACCGCAGCAGCTGTGTGCATCACAACGCCTGGCGACTGCGACCACAGCAATGCGTGGGTACACCACAAAGCCTGCGAGGTCCCGACCCAAGCTCCGGAAAACCGCGGTAGGCCCGAACCTATCACATTCACTATATGAGTCATTTGTGATTTTTTCTTGCCTGGGGCATGGTGCCCTTTATTTTTGGCCCGCAGTGCCTTCGTGCACCACAACGACGGTGTACAACACGATGCTTGCGCCACCACAGCAACCGCTTCACCACAGCCCCTCGCGCCTGCGTTAACCACAGCGCTTATGTACACCACATAGCCTGTGTACACCTCCAAGGTCCCGATGGGGAGGACCAACTCCAGAAAGTCGTAGCGGGCCCACAAACATATCGAATTCAATATGTAAGTTTTTGTGGTTATTGATCTCTCTGTCTCGGGAAACAGTCCATCGCAGGGCTTTCGTTCACCGCATCGCTGGCGTCGATGCTTCCACACCCACAGCAGCCGTGTGCGCCTCCTCTTCTTCTTCTTCTTCTTCTTCTGCTTCTTCTTCTTCTTCTTCTTTCCTCTCATTTCAGTGGATGGCTCTAAGGAGCTCAGTTAGGAACCGTAGGACCAGCATGGGGGTCCCTACATGGTCCTGGGGAAGCTGCAAGGATTCACGCCTGTGGCCTGCTCCCAGGCGTCACCTTTACGGGGGGGGGTTAACACGAGTGACCCCCAGAGCTTACCAAAGAACAATCGCCTCCTGGGCCCAAGGACAGGCCTGGCCAGGGCCAGCTGGTATGCATAGGTCTCGTCGCCCGGGGGGGAAAACTCGGGGGCATCTTGGCCGTGGGAGGAAGGCGCGTCCATATCCACGGCCCCCCAGGCCGGGGCCGTTGGTCCGCGCCCCCGTGGATGCGGGGCGCTTTCTCGCGGATGCCCACGCGGAGCGCATCCCTGCCACCGGGTCGTCTTGAAAGTCTGCAAGAGGTTCGCGGATTCGCATGGTCGAAGTCCCAGGGATGATGTTTTGGCATGGGTCTGGAGTGTCAAGACGCAACAGCCATGTTGATTCGCGGAGTTGACGTGCGCGATTGGGAATTGTCAGGACTCAACACTCACGTTGATTCGCGACGCTGAAGTCCAAGGGGTGGCGCTCCGGCAAGATGGATGATTCTCAGACGGTTTCCAACGGGGCATTCCCCGCAATGAAAATGACTTCTTGTAGGGCCCTGTGGATAAAAGAAAATGGAGGGAGGGTTTATTGCAACAACGTCGATGCGTCTTGGGTTTGCTCTGGTCCTCCCCGGGCCCCCAGGGCCCAAGACGCGAGGGCCTCTGAGCCGGGAGGCCTCTGCACCGCTCCCGGGGCCCGGGACGGGCCTGGCCGGGGGCGGGTGGATATGGAGAGATCTCGTCGCCCTTCCGGGGAGTCCTCGGGGCACTTGCGGCTGGGGCCCCAGCCAGGAAGCACCCTGCTTGCCTCCAGGGTGCCCTGGGTTCCTGGGGTTTCCATGGTTTTCGCCGTGGAAGGCGTGGCGCTCCCGCACCGAGAATCCATGGACGCCCTGGGGTCTCAGGGTTGGGTTCCTTGTGGAAGGTTTCTTGTGGACGAACCTCCACTGGAGGGGCCCCGACGTCCACGGGTATGCTTTTTGCCAAGCCGCTACCCCAGAGCGCCCGGCCGATTCCGCGGGGGCAGCATTTCGCCCCGGATCTTACGTTGCATCTTCGGGGGACCTCGCTTGTCCCCCAAATTGGTGTCTTTCCTTGTGCCCGACGCGGGCTCGATGCGGACTCGACGCAGATTTGGCGTGGATTCGACGCGGATTCGACACGGATCCGACGAGGCCGACATGGATTCGACACGGATTCGACGCGGATAGGGCCGCGACGGGACAGACAAGGTCCCCCGATGATGCAACACAACGGATCCCTTCGTCATCTCCCCAGGGCCCAGCAGCGTGCCCCACCGAGGGCCGAAATCCAGGAGCTTGCGCCGGACGGAACAAAAAACGTGTCGTGGGAGATTCCCTGATGTCCGACGTAGCGAAAAAAATTGCAACATCGCAGAACATTCGGGCGACGAGCTGTATACATATACACTGCTCCCTGGTCAGGCCCATGCTGAACCCAGGAGTTCTGTATACGCCCTCCCGGCCACGCCAGGAGGGCGTGGCGTATACACCCTGCGAAATGCTTAAGAAATCATGGGTTAAGAAATTCATAGTCGCAGAACTTGAATAAAAACCCAACATTTCTATTATAATATTAAGATCTACGTTGAAATATTAAGAATAATCGAGACTCTGGCCGAAAAAATAAGTTTTCTTAAGCATCGCATAAGGTGTACACCACTGCTGGGTTCAGGATGCTCATGGCCAGGGAGCAGTGGACATGTACAGATTTCGTCGCCCTAAACATCGCGCCCGGAGCCCCAGACCCCACCGTGCTGCGCCATCTTGCGAGCGGGATCGATCTGCGAGGCTCCCGGGGCTCGGAACAAAGGCGACGCCGCCCGGCTCGCAAACACTGAGACGCCAGGATCTCAGGGTTTGGGGTCCGAGGGGCACCTCCCGGCAGCGCCCCGAGGCGTGCCCTTCCAGTGCGGCACCGCCGACGTGGTGGCCTTCCTGCAGGGCTACGGCGTGGACGAGGTGCAGGTGGCGCTGGGCCGCGGCGCGGACGGCAGGCCCACGGGCGACGCGTACGTGGTGTTCCCGTCCCTGGAGATGGCGGAGACGGCCCTGGAGGATGCCGGCAGAGTTGAATCGGGCATGTCCCTCTGCAGGAGGAGTATTCGAAGGTAGTAAAAGAATAGTCCGGGGACGATCTCTCGACTATTTTTGATGATTTTCGAGTATAGTTTGACAATCTTTTCATTCTTCCTCCAGAGTCCGCCTGTAGGAGGACATGCCCAACCTAAGAGCAGTGGCGAAGCGTCCTGACTCGCTTTTTCGAAGGAGAAAAAACGCGAGAGGCATAATGTTTTGGCGCTGCGCGCGGACTTCCTTGATTCGCGCTGGGCGCCCCGTCGGCGCCTCCGGCGCCGCCCCTGGCGCGCTCCGCGCGTCAGGGAGGGGGTCCAGCGCAGATCCAAGAAATCCGCGCGGAGCGCCAACATTTTATTTTTGGTCGCGTTTTCTTTTACTTTATTATAGGCCCGGTCAAGAATGTTGTAAGAGCCTTTTGAGGTTGGCATGACATGTTCTTCAAACAAAAGTTCTGGACGAGACTGTCCTGTTTACATCAGTCGGTGTTGTGCTCGACGAGCACGGTTTTTCGTTCTTAGAAAATGTCGTGGCAGGCCTGTAGGAATGCTCGGACTGTCTGCCCCCGCTCAAAGGATCGGTCGGGCGGGTGGTGATGGGGGGTGACCTCCTGGGAGGTAAAGACACAAGTTCCCCAAAGATGCCCACTCGGGCTCTTTCTGGCCCCCTGCTGGCCCCTGAAGGAGGCCTGCTGGCCCGGGCCCTGAAGGGCCCCCTTCATGGCTTTTTTCTTCGCCCCCCCTAGGTCACCCCCCATGACCTCCCGCCCGATGGGAGTTGCCGACTCCGGCCACCACGAGACCAGTAGTGCGATGCTGGCACGGTTCTGTTGCAGGCCTTGGTGCCCGCAGAAGGCCCCCAGCCGCCTGCGATGCGGCTCGATGCGGAGCCCAATCTTCCCCACGCCGACGTCGCGGGTGCACCGCCGACGTCGCCGATGCATCGGTGATCCGGCGCAATCCTCCGACCCCAATCTGCCCTGATCCCATGTCGGAGACCGCCCGACGTTGCTGTCGTCGTCGTCCTCGTCGTCGTCGTCGTCGTTCTCGTCCTCGTCCTCGTCGTCGTCGTCGTTCTCGTCCTCGTCGTCCTCGTCGTCGTCATCGTCGTCATTCTCGTCCCCGTCGTCGTCGTCGTCGTCATCGTCGTCATTCTCGTCCCCGTCGTCGTCGTCGTCGTCGTCGTCGTCGTCGTCGTCGTCGTCGTCGTCGTCGTCGTCGTCGTGGTCGTCGTCGTCGTCGTCCTCGTCGTTGTCATCGTCGTCGTTCTCGTCCCCGTGGTGGTGGTCGTCGTCGTCGTCGTCGTCGTCGTCGTCGTCGTCGTCGTCTTCGTCGTCGTCATCGTTCTCGTCCTCGTCGTCGTCGTCGTCGTCATCGTCCTCGTCGTCCTCGTCGTCCTCGTCGTTCTCGTCCCCGTCGTCGTCGTCGTCGTCGTCGTCGTTGTCCTCGTCGTCTTCGTCGTCGTTCTCGTCCTCTGGGCCGTGTTCGGCCTCGGGGGGGGCCACCCGCGCCAGGCCGCGGGACCGGCAGAGAACGGCTCGGGGCGAAGAGCCACCCCCATCGGGAAGGGGTCGGGGCCTCGGGGGGCCCCGCAGCGAGGACAGCCAAACCCTCCACGACTTTTTTTTTACGAATCCTCAGAGGCCTATAGAGGTTGACCCCAACACCAGCATCGGCGGTGTGCCGCCACCGAGGGAAGAGGATCCCGATCCCGGTGATGGTATCAACGGCCCGGCTTCCGAGGGGGCCGCAGCACCACCACCAACACCAGGATCTAGGAGCATCTTCCCCCCGCGGAGGCAGCCCCGAACGGGCCGGACGTGCAGCTCCTGGGCCGGCGCTGGGCTCCTCCCCACGCCCCTCCCCCTCCCCCTCCCCCTCCTCCTCCTCCTCCTCCTCCTCCTCCTCCCTCCTCCTCCTCCTCCTCCTCCCCTCCTCCCCTTCCTCCTCCTCCTCCTCCTCCTCCTCCTCCTCCTCCTCCTCCTCCTCCCTCCTCCTCCTCCTCCTCCTCCTCCTCCTCCCTCCTCCTCCTCCTCCTCCTCCTCCTCCTCCTCCTCCTCCTCCTCCTCCTCCTCCTCCTCCTCCTCCTCCTCCTCCTCCTCCTCCTCCTCCTCCTCCTCCTCCTCCTCCTCCTCCTCCTCCTCCTCCTCCCTCCTCCTCCTCCTCCTCCTCCTCCTCCTCCTCCTCCTCCTCCTCCTCCTCCTCCTCCTCTCCTCCTCCTCCTCCTCCTCCTCCTCCTCCTCCTCCTCCTCCTCCTCCTCCTCCTCCCCCCCCTCATCCTTCCCCCCTGTGTTGGCGTCGGTGCCCCTCTCCAAGCACCCCCAACACCTGGGCGGTCTTCCTCGCCGGCCCTCGGGGGCCCGTTCTCGGGCCCCCTGCGGGGCCGTCAAAAATGGATATCCGGCGGGGAATTTCGGTCCCAGGGAAGGGGTCGGGGCCTCTGGGTTGGGCGCCGCGTAATGGGGGGGTCATAAATGGAAGGGTGGCGAGCGTGGTCCGAAAAGGTACCCAAACGGTACCTAAACGAGCCCCCTGGGGCTCTGGAGGGGCCCGAAAGGGGCACGAAAGGGGACCTCTTCTGACCCCCCATTTGTGACCCCCCCATTAAGCCACGCCCAACTGGGGCCGCGGATTTGGGAATTCGTGTCGGCGGATGTCGGGTTAGGGGGGGTGTGACAGGCTCGATCAGGGGGGGGGGGAGCTTTCGAGCGCTTTCGGGAGGGCTTGGGCTCCGTAGGAGTTTTTGGAGCGTCTGCGGGCGTCTTTCTCAGTCCAGAGCTCTTGGGGGGGCCAGAAGCGTCCCGAACGGCCGCCGGAGGCCCAAGCTATCCTGGCCCGGAAACGCGAGCGAGGTAGCGTGGTGGGGGGGATAGGCCCAGGGGGAACGCATCGACCCCCGATCGCCCACTGATTGCCGATAGAGGCCTGCTGGCCCACCCCGCCGAGGAGCGTGCGGTTTCGCTGGCGGGGGCCTGTCGCCGATCTATCGGCGACGCATCGCCGATTCCAGATCGAGATCCCCTCCTCCAGGAGCCAATCTGCTTCCATCGCTCCCCCTCAGAGGAGAGGCAGAAGAAGGACATCAGGGGGCGCTACATCGAGATCTTCAGGTCGAGCTACGACGAGTGGACGCAGGCCATGACCGTCGTGGAGGCCGCCCCGAAGGGCAAGGACAAGGGCAAGGGCAAGGACTGGGGCTACGATCCGTGGGCGGCGGACAAGGGCAAGGGCAAAGGCAAGGACTGGGGCTGTGGTGGCTGGGGGGACAGCGGCTGGGGCGATTACGGAGCCATGTACGGCAAGATGGGACCGTACGACAAAGGGGGGAAGATGGGACCGTACGACAAAGGGTACGACAAGGGGTACGGTAAGGGTGGGTGCGAGGCGGCACACGACTCAGGGTATGACAAGGGGGGGAAGAAGGGCTACGACAAGGGGTACCCCATGGATTACGACAAGGGCTACGGCAAGGGCGCCGCCGGCGAGGTCAAGGGCGGCTGCGGCAAGGACGGCTGCAAGGGTGGCGGCTGGGAGATGTGGGACGGCTACTCCAAGGGCAAGGCCGACTGGAGCGGCAAGGGCGACTGGAGCGGCAAGGGCGAGGGTTGGGACGGCGCTGGTGCCGCCAAAGGCTGGGCAGGGGCTCCTGGCGCGGCCGGCGCCTGGGGCCCGGAGGAGGCGAAGGGCTCGGGCAAGGCCGCAGGTCCGGACGCCTACGCGAAGGGCGGCAAGGCGCCATACGACCCGTGGGCGCCCCCGGGTGTCGGCGGCGGCGGGGCGCCCGCAGGAGGCTGGAGCTGATGGGGCATGCCGCGGCCGGCCCCGTGCGCCGCTGCGGCGCCGCGGCGCCCCCGCGCCCGGCGCCCCCTCGCTCGGATGCTCGTGCCGGGGGCCTCCCGGGGGCCCGCGCCCGGGGGGATCTGCTCCGCTCCGCTCCCGCTCGCCCCCAGCTCGGCGCAGGCTCGGCGGACGTGCGGCGCAGCACCGGCACGCGAGTGGAGCGAGTGGCTCCAGGGAGGTCCCCAGAACGAGCATCTGACCCTTGCGCATGCCCCGGCCTCTATCTTTCGACCGCGCCGCCGCGCGCCTCCGCCGTCGTCCACGTGGGTCCAGGTACTGCCCAGGCGGGGCTGGTGCGCACGGCAGCAGGCCCCCGCCGCGCTGGCGCTGCGGCGGCCCTCGGCGCAGGCGTTCGGGGAGGCACGCCGCCAGTGGCTGGGAGAGCCAGCCGATATCGAACGGTCTGCGTGTTCGCGAAGAGCATTTGGAGAAACAGAAACCTTGGGAGGTCCGCGCGGATCTCTTGGACCTGCGCTGGACGCGCCTGGAGGCGCCTCCGGCGCCGCCCCTGGCGCGCTCCGTGCACCAGGGAGGTCGCGCACAGACAGGCCCCCCCCAGGTAGGCTCGGCTGGCCTCGACAGGCCCCCCGCGTAGGCTCGGCTGGCCTCGACCGGCCCCCCCGAGCCATCCAGGGCAGGCTCCACACGGCAGCGCCCCGGGGGCGCCTGGTGCCCGAGGGCTGCGGTGCCGAGGCCGCTCTGGCCCACTGGGGGGAACCTGCCGAGGCCAGCTGGGGCTACTCCGGGGGGGCCTGCGGAGAGCTCAGCCGGGAAGACCTGGGGGGCCCGACTGTGCGCACGCCCAAGCTCAGCCACGCGCAGAGGGGGGTGGGGGGAGGGGGGAGGGCTTCTTATAAAAAGCACCCCTGCTTCTCAGAAGGCGCGGGCTTTGTGTATAGAAGTAAGGCCCGCGCCTTTTTATGACGAGCCAACAGCACACACACACACCCATACCCATGGAGGGGTCGGAGAGGGCTATGGGTGTGTATTATCGGATGGGGGTCCCCGCTCGAACGGGAGCGCTCCCCAGGGTCCGACAACCCGCACCCATACCCATAGCCAGTCCTCCTCCCAACGACCCCCCTATGGGTATGGGTGTGTGTTGCTCGTTCGTCATCTAAGAAGCAGCCCCCTTCTGAGAAGCCCTCCCCCCTCCCTCCACCCCCCTTGTGCGCGCCGCCAACAAGCCTCCACCAGCAGAGCGGCGATCGCCCAAGGCTGCCGGGAGCCACGCGGCGTCGGAGGCCAGCGCGCCAGGTCTGCCGCAGGCGGGCTCGGAGGATCGCGCCGCAGCGCCGGGGCATCGACGCTGCGGCGCGGTGCGGCGCCCGCCCCTTCTCCACGCCGACGTCGCCGATGCGTCGCCGATGCTCGAAGAACTCCTCGGAGTTCCGCGCGGATTTCTTGGATCTGAGCTGCGCCCCCCCCCCCCCCCCCCGGGCGGCGCCTCCGGCGCCGCCCCCGGCGCGCTCCGCGCAGGGAGAGGGGGGTCCAGCGCCGATCCAAGAAGTCCGCGCCGACCTCCAAGAAATTGTGTTGATGCCGTTCTTCGCTCCTCTGAATGCAGGCGATGCTCCGCGGGGGTTTGGGGGTTGTGTGTGGGGGGGGGGAGGGGGAGGGGGGACAATCCCCCCGACCTCGTTGTTGATGCCGTGCTCTGTCGTCCTCTTCTCCCCGGGTTGGGGAGAAGCCACCGTGACCTCCTTGCAAAGAAGGAGGCGCGCGCCGGCCTCGACGTGCCGGACGTCAGTGTAGTTCGCTGCTCCGCGAGGAGCGGGACAATCGGTGGTATAGCGATAAGGCGATGGGGCCCGGCCTGGCGCCGCAAGCTTGGCGAGGCGGAAGCTGACATGTGCACCACCAAGAGGGCCACCCCTGGCGCGGAGGTCCAGGGATGCCTCCCCGAGCTCAGCTCGGGAAGGCACCCCTGGAGCTTGAACATGTATCAGGCTCCAGCCTGGAGCCTGAACATGTATCGCGCACGACGCCGAAAAGCAGCGACGCCGCACCGCCTTGATGGCCCTCTTCCTGGTTTTCGATACTGGTGAAATGGACTTCGTTAATGAGATCATCATCGCAACCATCATCACCCCCATCATCACCCCCAATCACCATCAGCACCATCACCGTCCTCACCATCGTAATCATCACCATCGTCATCACGATCCGCCCGCAGCGTTGACTCTCGGCCTGGGCGGCCCCGTCAGATGCAGCCCCGAGCCCATGCCCAGACCGCGAATCGCCTAATTTGCCCAGACCCGAGCCCGAGCCCAGACCCGAACCCTGAGCTCGGCCGGGGCCCACGCCGACTCCGAGGCGGTCTCGGAGGACGCGCGTTCGGACTCGGACCCCGAGGGCCCGGATTCGGGCCCAGGCCCGGAGGACGCCGCCGAGTCGGGCGCCGAGGCTGGAGCAGCTGGAGCGTCCTGGGCGGAGTCGGCGGGCGCCCGTGGAGGCTCGGAGGGCGCTGGTTCGGATTCGGACTCGGCGGACGCCGGAGTCGGACGAGCTGGACTCGTAGCACGAGTGGGGTTCGGAGTCGGAGGACGCCACCAAGCTTCAACAGCCAGGGCGTCAACACACGAGAGGGGTAATACTGGAGGAAGCGTCATCGAACAGATCGAAGCAAGTTCTGGAGCGCCAGAAGACCACGTGAGCGTGTGCGCACAAATGAGATGTAGCCTGTGAACTGCCTGGAGACACAGATAGAGGTGGAGCGCGGCGTCTTTTGCGCAGAATCGAGCCGCGTGGGGGAGCACGACGTGGCTTGCGTTGGCGAGCGGCTCCGCCGCGTAATCTATTTTCGGGGGTGGACAGACCTCCTACCCTGGCACGTCGATTGAGGACTTGTCCGTTTTCGGTTTGCGAGAGGGCGTCGGGGCCGTCATTCTTGCGGGTCCAGGTCCGTCGGTTTCGGCCCCAGGCCGTTTTCACTAAGGGGAGGTCTACTAACGGGAGGTTTGTCCACCGCCGATCTCTGCGCCGCGCGCACAAAAGAGAGCTGCATGAGCGAGTCGGGCAGCAGCGCGGCGATCGCCAAGCGCGGCAGCAGCAAGCGCCACGCTGGCAGCAGAGGTCTCCGAGGGGGCGCGAGCAGCCCGGGCAGAGCGCCCGCGAGCGGGAGGCGGGCAGGGCGCCGGCGGCTCGGGTGCTCAGTGCCGCGAGCCCGGTAGGGGCTGCGACATCCCTGGCATCGCTCGGGCGTGTGCATTTTTGTCTCGGCGAGAACCGCCGAGGGCCATCCTGGACCATCGAGCGAAAAAAACGCACGCACGACACCGAAGCATGCACAGGGAGTGGACGCCCGAGCGACGGCAAGCATCCGCAGCCTCCGCCGTCCGAGCGCGCGACCCGAGCGGCCGTCGTCTTGCGGTGGCGGCCGCTCGCCTCTCTCAACCAGACGGCTGGCAGCGGCGCTCTCCAGTCCAGCGGGGAGCGCGCGAAGCTGGAGTCCGCCTGGCGCTACCAGCGCCTGGCGCCAACACCGAGGGGCAACTCCGGACTCCGAACGAGCACCATCGACTGGGCATCGCTCGGGCATGTGCACTTTTCTTTTTTTTCGGTGCAAAGCTATCGTGTCGATTCGACTCTCTGCGTGTGCGTGCGAAACAAGGATGCCGCCACACACTCCTCACATTCAAACGAATCCTCTCGACCAGAGCAGCGGAGGAGGAGAAGGAGGAGGAGGAAGAGGCGAGGCCAGCCTGAGAAAATCTGGACCGCCTTGGAGCACCTTGGTTCATCTGGGGAAAGGGAAGTACGCACGACACCAGACAATTGCTCGGGGAATGGGCGTCTTTTGCGCTGTCAAGTAGACGACAGTGATATGGCTGTATATTCTATAGGTTCACGCCACATCCGCCGACCCCTGTATAAACTATTGCGCCTCCAGGACTGCATTTCAAGAGGCTTGTCCGAATCATGACACGGCGCTCGACATCGTTTTTGTTGCTTCGTTGCTGTTATCGTACCTCTTGGTGCTCTTTTGTTGCCTTCTGGTGGCATCTTGGCCTTTCTGCAGGCCATATCCGGCCGCTTCGAGGCATCTTGAGCCAAGTCTTGGGGCCTTTCGAGAGGGGTCCCTCAGGGCCTCTTGGGGGGTTTTTGGGGCAGGCTGGGGGCGTCTTGGGGCCGAAGGCTCTAAAAGGTAAACTCTGGACTCCGTCTTGGAGCCGTGTGGGGGCCCTCTTGGGCTGTCTTGGGGGCTTCGTGGGCTGTTGTTGGACCTCTTCGACCCTTCTTGGGGGCCCCTTTGGCCATCTAGGGGCGATATTGAAGGTTTCTTTGCCCGTTGTGGACGCTGTGAAAGCCGAATCGGCGAGCATGCGAAAAATGCTTGTTTTTCGCAGGGTGGGCCGATTTTTGTTTCTTGGGACCCTCTTGGGGCGCATCTTGGGGGCCTTCTAGGGCGTCTTGGCAGCTTCGGAGGCCGCCTGGAGGCCATCGTGGGCGTCCAGGAGCGATATGTCGGCGAATCGTGGCCCCCTGGGACCGTCTGGGGAGCGTTTTGGATATTTTTTGGTCAGTTTTGGAGCCCTCCGCTCCCCCGTGGCGCGTTCGGTCCGGGGTCGCGCTCGGCCCGGGGGGGGGTCAAATTGCCAGTTTGGGGTCCCTGGGGGGGGGATTATGGGGGATGCTATATCTGTTCGATTGCAACCTTCACCCTTCCCCGCGCCACGCCCACTTCGGCTCCGCGCAGAGCGCGTCGGCGCTTCCGGGCTTGAAGGACAAAGTCTATCTGCCACTAGAGTCAGCAGAAGACCAATTGGGGCATGTGCCACATACCGTTCTCACTTTCTAGCCACACAGTGCCTCTCGACACACTGGGCGTCGTCACGTATGCAGACACATCCCATAGGGGTGGACACGTCCAGAGACAGCGCGGCCGTTGCGTTCGGCGCAGTGCCGTGTCGGAACCAGGGATATCTCCGTCTACTGTATGGTCCTGTCCTGAAGGAAGCCTTGGCATCGCTCGGACCTGTGCCTGTCTCCCTCGGCGGGGACCACTGCGCAGCATCGTGGGGCCCCTCTCGAAACGGGCGCGCGCGACGTCGAGAACGGCGCGGGAAACGCACGTCCGAGCGATGGCGTCCAGGCGACGAGGCCAGCGGCGCCCCTGTCGCGCGGGGCCCCGCTGAGAAAGGTCGGCGCGCACGCCGCGCTGGCAGCGCCTGCCGCACCGCCCACGGGGCGCGCGGGCCGCCGCAGAGCGCGCCCGCGGCGTGCCGGGTCTTCGTGCGGGCGCGCCCGGGGACGTCGGAGGCCGCCAGACGCGTCGGGCGACCGAGAATTAAGATTCGGAGGAGGAAAAGGTACCCATACCTCTACCCTCTCCTCGTTTTCCCCTTTTTGGGCCTCCTGGGCGGCCCTCTTCGCCACTGCTGGATTCGCCTCGAAATCCTGGTCAGAACGCACCCCTGGAGAGGTCTGGGGAGTAGCAGTATCGGTACCTTTTTGTCTCCCCAAATATGCACATGCACCGATGCTGGCCAGGCCCCGCCTGGCCCCAGGACCGGTGCATGTGCCTTCCCGGCAGAGGCATGAGAGCGCATGCACCGATCCTGGGCCCAGGCTGGGCCTGGCCAGAATCGGTGTATGTGCAGCAGTTCTCTTTCCTCGAAGGGGCTCGTTGGACCAGGCTGGTCTCGCTGGACCTGGGGCCGCCACGGCCCGACCGGAGGCCCCACAGCTGGGCCTGAGGCGCCCCGGCCATCGAGATCACCCTTCTCGAGCCAGACCTGTCCGCAGTTCCCGAGGAGACGGGCGCGCGCTGCGCCAGTCACTGCGCGTTGGCCGCGACGGGGCGCTGCTTGCTGCGGTCAGGGGCGCGCGGCGCTGAGGCGCGGTCCGCTGCCGCGGATGCCGCCGCTCTCGCCGCTCCGCTTCTTCACCCGGCCGCCCAGCCCGCGCCCCCGGCCCCGCTCCGGGGTCCCCACGCTTGCCCACGACCAGCGTGCCGGCGCGGCCTGCTCAACATGGCATTGCTCGGGGACGTCGGCGCCGCGGGCACAGTGATGCCCGGCGGCGCGGCCGTGCAGAGCGTGCGAAGGGCGCCGGCTCGGCCGGCCCAGGGTGGCAAAGCCCGGCCGGCACAGTTTCGTACGTCGCTCCGGCGTGGCCGCGCTGCCAGGTGTTGTCCAGCGCGCCGGCGCGGCCTGTGGAAAGCTTGTGGGCGCTGCCGGCTCGGTTTTGGCCGAGGCGTCGGCGCCTCCAGCCTGGCTCCGCCGTGCGAGTCGGCTCGGTTGCGCGGCTGCAGATCGCGCGGGCGCGGCCCTGACCTCGCGATCTGGACCGGCGGGCGCGGGGGTGGGCGCGCGGGCGCCCGCGCCCTGGGAGTTCCCCAGCCGATGTTCTCCATTTCGAGGGTCTGGCGTGGGCTTCTTCTCATTGGTGCGATGCCTCCGTGTCCGTCCTCCTTCCTCCCCCGTCCCGCCGCCTCCCTGTTGCATGGCCCACGCATGGTTTGTTCAGACCCACTCGTGCATTCCGAGTGCAGCACTCATGTTAAGATTCACTCGCGCTCAGACTCACGCTGAGACGCAGCAGCCTTGGGTCGTCTTCCTCTTGTCCAGAGGTCTTCGGAGGTCCTGTGGCTTCTGGCTGCCCCCCACGAGGCCCCCATAGGCTTCTCCGGAGGCGCCTGAGGGGATCAGGAATCCCAGAAAGAACCACATTCTTGGGTCGTAGAGGCGCCGCGCAACGGCGGTGGCGGATACGATTGTGGCCGCAAAAGGTTTTGAGGACCTGCCCTCGCGGGCGCGCGCTGGGGCGGCGGCGGTGGCAGCTTACGCCGCGTTCCGCCTTTGGCGCGCCCGCGCGTTGCCGGCCGCGAGCAGCTTCGGCGATGTCTGCATGCGGCGGAGACCTCGGTCGCAGTTCGAGGGAAGGAGTACGATTACTCCAGATTTTGTAATAAAAGGGGGGGGGGGTCTGGACCCTCCAAGACAGGCCATTTCAGACCCCCCCCGTGGGAGAACCCTCCAAAACATCGTCCCCAGACCTCCCCAGGCCCTCCAAGATGGCCTGGAAGAGCCCCCCCGAAATGAGACCCCCCTCCCTTTATTACGAAATCTGGAGTACCATAGCCAAGACTTCGCGGGATCTTGTCGACGCCGATCATGGTCATGGTCCATGCCGGGCGTTGCCGATTCGCGAGGATGATCCACGAATTGACGACGACCAAGATGGACGGATGCCAAGGCCGACGCCGACGTTTCCGCGTTCGGTGTTGGTCATGGTCCTCGTTCTCCTTCCCTCCAGTAGTGTCCTAGGCAGAGGGAACGTCCTCCCACCTCTGGCGACTCGGAGAAATCGCGCCGGAGGTTTGTCGTGGTTTCGTCGTCAGCAGGCCTTTTTGCAGGCCCCAGGGCCGCCACTTGGGACGACCAATCGGCCCGGGAAGGAGCCGTCAGCCCAGGCGCTCACGGATTAAAACAGCGAGTCCGCTGGAGATTTTGATAGACATTGCCACCAACCATGCCAGTGGGGCACATGCCGATCCGATCGATCCAATTGGATGCCGAGTTTTTCTCAGCTCGATCCGATTCGATTTTGATATCTTGGCGATTCGATTCGATTTGATACTGCCTCCGTGTCGATGCGGCCCGATCCGACATGCACTCCGATGCCAGGGGTTTCGTTAGTTTCCGACCATCATGCATCGATTCGTGACGAGAATCGGCGGCCAGCTCGGGGTGGAAGTGAGAGGGGGCGGGCCTTCCTCTCAGAAGGTTCCGAAGTGTTCTGGCCTTCTGAGAAGTTTTCTAAGGCTGCACGGAAGACGCAGAAAGCTCTCAGAAGGCCAGGGGGCTTCTGAGAAGCCCCGCCGCCTTCTGGCAAGGCCTCCGCTTCCTGACTTCCCGCCCTCGCTCGCCGCCGTGAGAAACTTTCACCAGCGCCGAACATATCCGTACCCGCGCCCTCGCGGTCTGGGTTGGGGGGCGCGATCCCGCGGATGCGCGGTCGCACGGATACGTTCCGCGCGAGGCATCCGCGAAATCACGCCCCGTGGGCGCAGGGTCGCGGCCCACTGGCCCGGCCCATGAGGCCGCGGATGCGAGTACGTTTCTCGCGCACGAAATCCCCTGCAGGGAAGGGGTCGAGACCTCTTTGGGCTCGCGGGGTCATAAAATCAATCCGTTGGAGGTCTGGCAAGACTTGGTGGTGGTGGTTGTCCATGGTGGAGGTTGGGGCGTTGGTTGAGCAACGTGCCCACGAGGCTTCAGACCATGGGGGATGCATTATCTGATGGGGGCGGCGGCGATACCCATGGCCAGGCCTCGATTGGTGTTCCAGCAGCTTCCAGACTCTGGAACTCCTTCTCGAACGGTTCCCTCTCTGATGCCCTCGCCGTGCTTTTCCTCTCTCTCTCTTCGCCCTCCTGCCATCGCCCTGTGTCACTCGTCCATCGCGCCTGGTGCGAGGAGGCGATCGGAGGCTGCTGCCCCCCCGCACCGCCCGAGCTGTCGCGGAGGCGCTCGGCCCATTGCTTGGAGAGGACGCTGCGCCGCTCGTTTGTCAGAAAAAGGGCCGCGGGCGGGGGGCCTCGCCACGTCCACGGCCTCGCGGTCCGAGCTCCCCGGCCGCAGCGCGGGGACCTCGCGGTCCGAACGCACCCCGCCAGCTCGCTCGGCCCCCCAGCGCGGCGCTGCACCGCAGGCGAACTGCACGACGTCGAGGGGCAGACGCGTCAGCAGGAGGCAGAGGATGAGCAGGAGCGGGGGAGGAAACCGATGCGTTGGAGGAAGGTGAGGAGGAGGAGGAGGAGGAGGAGGAGGAGGAGGAGGAGGAGGAGGAGGAGGAGGAGGAGGAGGAGGAGGAGGAGGACCCGTGTAAGCCCAAGACGCATCAGCAATGCTACATTCCACCCTCCCTCCGAGTTCCCCTTCGCAGGGCCCTGTATGAGTTCATTTTCACTGCGGGAAGTTCTCCATTGGAAGACAAACGTTTGAAACTCGTGAATTGTGTCAAGACATTTAGGGCGTCAGCATTTCGAATAAAATTGTTTGTTCCGTACAGAGAATCCGAAATCGTGCCAGAACGCCATTCTTGGGACTTCAGCGCCGCAAATCGACGTGACTGTTGCGTCTGAAAAACCGAAATCTTGCCAGAAACCATTCCAGGGACTTCGGCTATGCGAATTCTTGGAACTGTTGTACACTTTCAAAACTCATGTGCGCGGCGCTAACGCGAGAGCCACATCGTGAAAAAGAGCAGTCCTTCATCAGTGAAGCTTGTGCGAACTTGTTTGACGAACGTGCGCGGCGCTATGGCGAGAGTCGCGTTTTGAAGGATGGCTGCCCTCCACCCGTGGAGCTGTTGCACACCTTTACGACGAATGTGCGCGGCGCCAAGACGAGAGCCACATTTCGAAAGCCACCCGCCCTCCATCCTTGAATCGGTCGCAGATGTTTACAATGAACAGGCGAGAACCGCAGTTTGAAAGCGGACCGTCTTCCATCCGTCAAGCAGTTGTAACTTTCGAGTTTCAGGATCACAGGTGTGAGGAATTCTAGGCGAAACGCCCCGCCCGCGCTGCCGGCCGACACGTCTCGGGGATGCGACAGGGATGAGTTGCTTAGATGTGCTGGGAGAGTTGCTTAGGGGTGTATCGGGATTAGGAGCTGGATCGGGGGGGGGGAAGAAGAGGAGGATGAGGAGGAGGAGGAGGAGAAGGAGGATGATGATGAGGAGGAGCGGGAGGAGTTGGGTGATGATGGTGAGGAGGAGCATCATGATGTGGAAGAGGAGTAGCAGAAAGAGGGTAACGAAGATGGAGGTGTCGGAGCATAGTTGCGGGGAGGATACTATTACACCCAAGAAGTATCAGCGATGCTGCAGTTCACCTTCCCGTCCCAAGTCCTCTCCCAATTTGTCCCCACAAGCTTCGCTGTTTCAAGGCGCGAAGCGCCCCCCCCGCGAACGACGAGCGTCCCGTGAGCCGTGGGAGCTCAGTTTGGAAAGAAATCGCCCTCCATTTTTAGAACCATCAGGGGTATGACAAGGCTGGGCGATCAAGTTATCTTTGCGCGCCCTCGGGACGTCTTGCGGGCCCCTTGGAGTTCTAATGGGCCGTCTTGGGGCGATCTTGGGGGCCAATGGGGCCGTCTTGGCGCGTCGGAAGCCCGAAACGGCGAGAACGCTAAAGTGACTGCAACACCTAATGCTCATCAAGGATTGTGGCCTCCTGAATGCCCTCGTGGAGTCTTTTTGAGGAGGTCTCGGGAGGGCATCTTGAGTCGTCTTGTGGCCATCTTGTCCGTTTTGGATGCCATTTTTGCCCTGTTGGTGGCCATCTTGGAGGCCATCAGTGCCTGTGATGCGGATGGCGAGCGTTTATGATTTTTCATTGTCGAAACAGTAGAAGCTTTAGCACACCGTGCGCCCCTGTGACAAGCACTGGCGGCTGCAGATCTAGCGGCCTTCGGCTCATCCTGCCACCTTGCCGAGGTTGTAGGTCAGCGCTTCCTGGATGCCTGGGGGTGTCTTCTGGGATGTCTCTTGGACGCCTCTCGGAGGCGGTCTTGGGGGTGTCTTGGGGTCTTTCGGGGGCCTGTTGCGGTCCTCTTGAGGCCTGATTTGGGCTTCTCGGGGGCCTCGTGGGGCTTTTGGGGGCAAGCGTCCCCGCCACTCTTTTTGGCACACCCCTCACACGGTTCGTGGCCCCATGGGGAGTTCCACCTGATGCTTCAGTGGCGACGTTCACATGCGTCCCCGCCACCCATTTTGTCACACTCCTCACACGGTTCGTGGCCCCATAGGGAGCTCCACCTAATGCCCCAGTGGCGACGTTTCCATACGTCTCCGCCACCCATTTTCGGCACACCCTGTACACGGTTCGTGGCCCCATAGGGAGCTCCATTGAAGGCCCCAGTAGCGACGTTCCCATGCGTCCCCGCCACTCATTTCAAGCACGCCCACTTGTTAACTATTTTTCGCGCAGATTTGGTAGCGTTTTTAGGCTCGTCGCTGTGGATCCCATTTTTCGATGTTTTTGCTTTCTGGTAACAGCTGTTCCTTGTCGTCCCTGCTGCCTTCGCTTCCGTCTCCTTGTTTCTGCCGCCCGTTCTCGGGGGCCCCCAACATATACATACACCACCACCACCTCCCTCCCCCCTCCCTCTCGCGGGAAAGAGGAGAGAGGAGGAGTCGACGTGCGTGGTGGTGGTGCATATATTCTTTGGGCTCTCACGTTCTCCCCAGACCCCCGACGTCATGATTTTTTCATGACGCGACCCCCAGAGGTCCCGACCCCTTCCCCGGGACCGGTTTTTCATCCTGAGTCGTTTTTTGACGGTCCCGAGGCCCGGTAAGGGCCCCCAGAGGCCGAAAGTAGCGAAAAACCTCCCGTCGTGATTTTTTCATGACGCGAGGGGGTCGGGGTCCGTCTCAGAGCTACGAGCGCCAACCACTCCCTGAAACACCTGTCGAGACACCGGTCCAACCCCGGCCCGAAGCAGGCCCGAAGCAGGCCCGGTCGCCCCAGGAGGGGCAAGCGGCCATCGGGCCCCGAGGCCCGACGCCCAGGGCAGCAGCGAGGGCAAGGGAGGAGCCAAAGGATCCATGAGATAACGATAGTACCCCTCGGTCGTTGAAAGTAGGTACGGTAGGTTTGCGTCGTGTCGACCAGCGGCGACCCCAGCGCGGGCGTTCAAGGTTGAACGCCGCCGGCGACCCAGAATCGATCGATGTTGAACGATCGGACGTTGCGGCAGCGGCCGATCGTTCAAGGTTGAACGATCCCTGCGGTGTCAAAAACCAACGCTGGGGTCGGCACGACGCGAACCTGCCGTATTTTTGGATTCCCAGATTCCAATCTACTTTCAGCGCCTTCCTACTTCAAGAGTCGAGTGGTTTTTTCCCTCTTCCCTCCTCTTCAGGAGGCGGGGCGGAAACCCGATCTATTTCCAACGCCTTCCTACTTCATGTTTCTACCCACTTCTTCCGACCGATGGGTAGAGGTATGATGTGGAGGCCTGCTCGCCAGGAGGAGCAGCCGAGGACGTCGTCGACGGCAATGTTACACGATGCAGCCAAGTGATCTGACAAGCGCTGAGAAACGTAAGGAGCAACGCAAAACCAGTGCATCGTTGCATCGTCGTCTAGTGTTCTACGAGCGATTAAACACTGATGGCCAACACGCCGGGCATATTTTAGAAATGCCAAGTTGACGACGATGATGATGATGATGCTGACGATGACGATGATGATGATGATGATGATGATGATGATGAGGATGATGATGATGATGATGATTGCGATGATGCTGATGATGTTGATGATGATGATGATGCTGCTGATGACGATGAGGATGCTGATGCTGCTGCTGATGATGATGCTGTTGATGATGATTCTTCTTCTTCTTCTTCTTCTTCTTCTTCTTCTTCTTATTATGTAACCACCGTCGCGTTCTTTAGTTTCTCGTTATCTGCACGCCATCCCAAGAGGTTCCGCATGGGGCCGCACTCCTGAGGCTTGAGCGCCCCGTGCACCTCCGAGTGTCCTGGGCGTCAGACGCCAGCTGAGATGATGACCCTCATGTGAACTGCCCAGAGACTTTGACAGTCGATATTCAGCCCGCTGGAGCACGTCAACGAGTTTCACCGCTTGCTAGCCCACCCTCTGGATGCCTTTGAGCTTCACCGACGACCCAGAACACGTGCAATGAACGGGACTATAGTGAGAACCATTCTTGTGATAGGAGTTGGTGCCGTGCTCGCCAACTCTTGGATACTCGAGTCGGCTATCGTTTGATGCAGCGTTGAAAGGGAATATGCTTCACCCCAATGATTGAGTAGCCGTCCCACTTTGAAACGAAGATGTCGATACCATATTTGCAATAGTGTATAATGGTACTCCCCCAATGCTGTCATGACACTTACACCGCCCATAACCATTGAACACATTCAAATTATGACATATACGCCAATTGGTACCGCCAACTGCCGATTGAGAACGCTCAAGTCAGAGTCCAAGTCGGTGTCCTCTCAGTCAAGGTTCGTGATGATGTTCCAGTGCTTGGTGATGTGGTTGAAAGGGACGGTGGAGTCTTGTGTAGAGTTGCTGGTGAGGAACTCTCCCGTGGTCTTGATAGCCCTGAGATCGTTGGGCCACAGGGTTATGATCTTTTCCGTCAGCTCCTCAAATGTCCCATGAAGGATCTGGATCTTGTTGCCGAGGCGTGCCTGTACGAGCGCCTTCTGCATCGGGGAAAGAGCGGGGGCTGGTGGAGGGGCATCTCCGCTGCTCCCTGCCGACAGCTTCTGCGGCTAGGGCTTAGGCTGCTTCGGCGATGTCCTTGGCTCCCTACTCGAGGTGGGAGGCGTGGGCGGGAATCCCAGGGTAGACTGGGGCACCAACCCGGCCTGATGCTTGATGGCTTGTATCGCTTCGTCCATCTGGCGACGCTGATCTGCTTGAACTGGGCGAAACTCTCGGAACTCAGGGCAGTGACGCATCACGACATTCTCGGCGCGGGCGACGCGGTCCTCGATGCTAGACTCGGAACTGGATGATGTGGGACGGCGCCTGCGGGAGCTGCGATCACGGTCACGATCGCGGTCAGCACGCTGTTTCTGCCCGCGCAGGTCCCGTTGGAAACCTTGACGGTCCTTCGGCTGGTAGGGGTCCTTCCATGCACCGTAGGGCTGGCCGCCATTGCTGAACTGGCCCGACTGGGTACCTTTCTGCTTGCCCATCTTGGGCGTCCCAAAGCCCTCGCGTCCAAGAAATTGATGGAGCGACCGCCAAGAGGCTCGAGCCAGGAATACTGGTCGCATAGGTGGTGCTGAATACAGTAGCTTACGCAGTGGCTCAACTGGATACCCTTCTTTGTGAAACTCAACGAATCACTCCATGAGAACGATGTACGTGACAGCCGGTGACAGCCCAGCAGCCCGTGCTTGTGCAAGTTTCCCCAATCGCGTAATTTTGAATTTTGGCAACGCCATAGGAAGAGCCCCCAACCACGGTAGTACACTTGATGCTTGTTCTTCACCGCGTGGACTCCGAAGCCAGTTTCGATTGCCTTTTTCAAACCTACGATAGAGATTGCCTAAAAATATGTGAGTCGAGATGAAACGACGTGCCTGAAACTTGACAAGACCACGATTGATGTACATACATTTCAGCACAGGTCCTGTGATCATGGACTTGACGAAGTGTGCGAGGCATGGGGAGCAATAGAAGAACGAGCAGATAGCGATACCGTCAATGTATCGTAGCCACTGGATGAGGCCCTTGATGAGGTGTGGGTCGACCCCTTCTCTTTTTTGTCGCCCTGAGTCGGAAAGGAAGGCGTACTCCTCGGCCGCGAAACGTGTGGAGACGGCCGCGGATGAAACTGCCCCTCCGATACTCAGACCCAGCAGCTGCACGATAATGTCTCCCACGGCGACGAGGCTGATGGAGATTGCTGCGAAGAGGGCCAGCTCTGGGACTTCAGAGGAGAGGTCCACCATCCTCGAGACCACGACCTGGTCCCTGAGCACGCCTCGTACTTGGCACCCCTCTGGATGAAGACATTATTTGCGCCCTTCGCCTTCTTGGGTGCTTGCGATACCCTTTGCCAAACTTCAAGCTTTGCGCACATTTGTAGACATGCGGGCGCCTGGCCCAGATCTCTCTCGGAGATGCATCGCCGATTCCAGGTCGATGTTTCCTTTCCCCTTCCCCCCATCCCTGAGCCGGTCCCCCCCCCCTCCTCCTCCTCCTCCTCCTCCTCCTCCTCCTCCTCCTCCTCCTCCTCCTCCTCCTCCTCCTCCTCCTCCTCCTCCTCCTCCTCCTCCTCCTCCTCCTCCTCCTCCCTTGTCCAAGCAGCCAATCTTGAGGCCTGTATCCACAGAGCAGCCGCACCTTACGCAGGACATCTCGCCACCCAGTATTGTACCAGGTCTCCGACGACCGTGTGTGCAACGAGGTAGACCATGTCGGTGCACCCCCAGGGTAGCCGCGCTCTGGCGGGCGCCGCCCGCGGGGGTGCCGCCGAGGGGTCAGAGGAGGAAGAGGTGCCCATGCCTCTGCCCTGCTCCTCCTCCCTCCTCCCTCCTCCCTCCTCCCTCCCTCCTCCTCCTCCTCCTCCTCCTCCTTCCTCTCTCCTACTTCCTCCTTCCTCCTTCCTCCTTCGTCCTTCCTCCTTCCTCCTTCCTCCTTCCTCCTCGTCCCCCGCCTCAGAGTATGCGGTGGACCGTAGCGTCCAAACTGAGTCTGTCGCTCGATATGTTGGAGGCCTCCACGACCGCCCGTACTTCGCGTACGCCTAGAAAGGACGACATGAATAGCACACGTGTCCAGCACGCGTCGGACACATGCGTGTCCTCGGTCTTGAATGTGTTAGGGCAGTCGCTGTCGCAGCACACCGACTTCACGAGGCCGAGCAGCACTGGGGCGCTGACCTTCCTCGTGTGGTGGCGCGCCCGTGGCCGCGGGGGCAGACCCACGAAGGCCCGCGTGTGCAGTACGAAAAGCCAGGGCAGCTCCCCGAGGCAGGTCAAGGTCGAAGACGCCACGTCGATCCATCGCGCGCTGGGCTGCTGAGGGACGGGTCGCCGCGGGAGGATAGAGGAGGGAGGCGAGGAGGGAGGAGGAGGAGGAGGAGGAGGAGGAGGAGGAGGAGGAGGA
>CAUYUJ010007202.1:82500-117972 GCA_963575745.1 Prorocentrum cordatum | reverse complement strand
CGGCGATCTTCCCGTCGAGGTTGAAGGTTTTCGGGAGTCTTCGTCGATCCTCGGCGATCTTCCCGTCGAGGTTGAAGGTTTTCGGGAGTTTTCGTCGATTCTCGGCGAATTTTCCAGTCGAGGTCGAAGGTCTTCGGGAGTCTTCGTCGATCCTCGGCGATCTTCCGGCCTCGGGGTGCCCTCCAGCGGCTGCGCCTCGCCGACAGCGTTTTCCGGGGGCGCCCGGGTCGTCCCGGAGCGGCCGCCGGGGGGCCGAGGTGTGACCCGGAGGCCATGGGGGCAGCGGCACGGTGGGGACTGGCGCCCAGTGTGCAGTTTCGCAGGCCTAGAGGTTGACACCAACACCAGTATCGGCGGTGTTCCTCCACCGAGGGAAGAGGATCCCGATCTCGGTGATGGTGGTAATATTCTGGCTCCCAGAGTGACAGAAATATTACCACCAACACCGAAATCGAGGATCATCTTCCCCCTGTGGAGGCAGCCCCCTGTGTTGGTGTTGGTGCCAATTTCCGGGCCTCCCACAGTTGACGATCCAGGCGTCCACAATAAGGAGCGGGTTGCCGAGCTGGCCGCTGGCGGTGCCGACGACCGCCAGCGGGTCAGAGTTATTGCCCACCGGGCCGATGGAGGTGCCCAGGACGAGCGGAATCACCAGCAAAGTGGAGCCATGACGGTGGAGGAGGAGGAGAATTGCGGAGGAGGATTGCGGAGGAGGATGCTGGAGGAGTGTGCCGGAGCAGGGGTCGCCAAGGGAGGAGCTGGAGACCAGGATGCAGCCTTTCGCCGTCCCTGAGCCCAGGCGGCCCCTGCCACCGACGTTGGCCAGGTGCACGAGGACCTTCGCGTCATCGTCGTCGTCGTCGTCATCGTCGTCGTCGTCGTCGTCGTCATCGCCGTCGTCGTCGTCGTCGTCGTCGTCGTCGTCGTCGTCGTCGTCGTTGTTGTTTCTGTCGTCGCCGTCGTCGTTTTCGAGGCTTGCTCGGGATTTTGGAGGCTTTCTAGACGTTCAGCCGTGTCAAAGAGGTTGGGTTGTTTCCGAATGTGGACGCCGTCATCGCCGTCGTCACCTTCGTCGTCTTCATTGCCGTCGTCAACGTCGACGTCGCCGTCCTCGTCCTTGTCGTCGCCCTCGTCCTCGACCACTTCGCCGTCGCCGTCGTTTCGTCGTCGAGGTTTTCGGACATGGTCGGAGATGTTCGAAGCCTTTCGGTGGTTTTCGGCTGGTTTTTGAGATGCTTGAATTTTTATCCAATTACGTCGTCGTCCTGTTCGCTGTTCGCTGTTCGCTTTCGTCGTCGTTGTGTTGTCGTCGTCCGCTTTCTTGTCGTCCTTGTCGTCGTCGCGGTTCCTGTTTTTGGCGTCGTCCGCGTCGTCCTCGTACTTCTCGTCGTCGGAGTCGGCGGCCTCGCCCTCGTCCTCGTCGGCTTTAGATTCGTCGCTGGCTCCTCATACTCCCTTGGGGGTGGGGAAGATGCCAAGCACGCCCCCCTTTCCGTCCTGATGTCAACGCTTCCTCTAGTGGTTTGCAGCAGCAGTGATTCCGCAGTCGGTGGGCGTCTCGCCAGCAGTACCATCATCATGAACAGCATCATCACCATCATCAACACCACCGTCATCATCGTCGTCGTCACCATCGCTACATCACTCAGCTCACACCGCACACATACTGCGCCACGCAAGCTGCGCCGCACCGCGCGCTCCGGTAAGCTGGTGCCGCACAGTTTGTGCCACGCAGCCTGCGCCGCGTACACTGCACCACGTAGATGGCACCACGTACTCCAGATTTCGTAATAAAGGGAGGGGGGTCTCATTTCGGGGGGGGGTCTCTTCCAGGCAATCTTGGAGGGCCTGGGGGGGTCTGGGGACGATGTTTTGGAGGGTTCTCCCACGGGGGGGGTCTGAAATGGCTTGTCTTGGAGGGTCCAGACCCCCTCCCTTTTATTACGAAATCTGGAGTAGCCTGCATCGCACAGATTGGAACGCGCAGCATACCGGACCACACGATCTGGGGCCCACGTTGGCCAGCATCCTCCAGGGTGCCTGCGCTTGCGGCCCGCTCTGGCCGCCCTGTGGCCGCCGTGGCCGCCTCGTCGTCGCCGCTGCGCCGCCGTCCGCCGCCCCGTCGCCGCCCGCCTGCATTGCTTCGCGTTGCTCTGCGCTGCTTCGCCTGCCTTTGCGCTGCTGCGCCCGGGCTTGCGCGGCTTCGCGTGGCTCTGCACGAGTTGGCGCTGCTGCGCACTGCTTTGTCTGGTTTCTGCGTGGCTGTTGCACTGCCTTGCGTCACTTTTCATTGCTTTCCGTCATTGCGTTGCAATCGCAGTGTTTTGCAGTCGCAGCGCGTTGCCCAGGCTTGCATTGCGTTGTACTGCTTTGGACTGTTTGCGTTGCTATCATTTCTATGTCGTTCTTTGCATTCATGTGCATTGCTTTGCATTGCTTTGCATTAATGTGCCGTGCTTTGCAATGATCTGCATTGATTGGCATTGCTTTGCGTTGCTTGGCATTGCTTTGCACGGCTTTGCTTCGTAACGTGTTGCTTTGTTTTGCTTAGGTTTTTGTTCATTGCATTGTTTTGCGTCGCTTCGCATTGCTTGACATTGCTTTGCACATCTTGGTGCACCACATTGGTTGCACAACCCGGATAGCACCGCGTAGATTGCAAGGTCAGGTAACAGTGTTGAATGTCCCAAGCGAATGGTCTACGATGTACGCGTCCATTCACCACCACTACCTGTGTTGGTCGGTGAATGGCCCCGCAGCATCTTGACGATGTGTAGGCGGATTCGCTGGCAGCGGGCCACCCTGCTGGCGCGAGGGCGACGACAGCTCTGCGCAGGAGCAGCGCGCCGAGCAGTGCAGCTGGGACCACCTACGCGCCGAGCACGGCGACGGTACCGTCACGCTGAGCGCGGACGGCCAAGCCGGAGACGGGCAGGATGGCGAGGCCAAGCATCACTGCGGCGCGCATCAGGGCACGGAGCAGAGGGGTTCCTCGAGATCCAGGGCCTGACGCTGGGGTTTCTGCCGGTCCCTGCGGGCAACGACGAGGCGGGCGAGGACCAGCTGGGCAGCCTTCTGGTGGACGTTCGCGCCACGTGCAGAGAAAACAGCAGACGGCAGTGAGGACTGCTACCATCCCGCTGATCCTCCTGATCATCAGCATCGCCATCCTCGTCATCTATGGAAGAGGGGGGTGAGCTCCGCACGACGAGGAGAACCTTCGAACGCCGCCGCTGCCTCGCTGCCAGACGCCCCCGGCAACTTCCTGGACCCCCCCCACCAGCCCGACAACGTGTAAAAGCGCGAAGCGCCAGACAACGCACGGGAGCACCTGGAATAAAAAGAGCATGACACCAGGCCAACCGCGCTTCGCGCGTCTCGGTCTGCGATGCGCGCGGAGCGAAGAGAGGCGCGGCGAAAACCATGCGAGGCTCTCTGGAGTGGGTCGCACAACTTCTTGTCATTCCGCGGGAGCGCGAAGACGATCGCGCTTCGCGCGTCGCGGATTCTGCGCCAGAGCGGCTGCCCTGCTCCAGGAGGGCGGCGCGAGGGCGCGGGCGGCCCGCAGACGGCCCGCGTGTCGCGCACTCTCTTGTGGCGCGAGGGGCGCCAAGCCCGGCAGCCTGGTGGAGAGAGCGCGGCAGCCTCTTGCCGAGGAGGAGGAGGAGGAGGAGGAGGAGGAGGAGGAGGAGGAGGAGGAGGAGGAGGAGGAGGGGGAGGAGAGGGAGGAGGGGGAGGAGGCGGAGGGGGGGGCCACGCACATATAGCATCTGTATGCTGGGGTCGCGCCGACCCGTGGAGCAGCCGCGCTCCCTGGGCCGGGACGTGCGCTCCGCCGGCGGGGACCTCGTCGGCGGCGAGGCAGGGGCAGTCCGCACCGGCGTGCGGCGAACCGGGCCCACCGACGGGCGAGTTGTCCGGCGCGCAAAAGAGGAAGGAAAAGAGAGACGAGGGCGGCCGCGCGAGGGGAGTCTGTGGGAGAAAACACACGCTGTGCGAAAAAACACACACACACACACTGTGGGAAAACAAAACACACACGTGGGGGAACAAAAACACACGTGGGGAAAAACACACACACACACAACAAGAAAACACACACAACAAAAGAAACAACAAAACACGTGCGTGTGTGTTTTTCCCACGGGGGGGGGGGGGGGGGAAGCGCCCAGACGCGGACACACCCGGGCTGCGCCCGAGCGCGTCCCGCCGCCGAGCCCGGGGGGCGCAGAGGACGCCCTCAGGGAGCTCCTGGGCGGCGCCCGCGCGGCGCACCCGACGGTGTGGGGGCCCCAGGCGCGTTGGGCACCGTCGTCGTCGTCGTCGTCGTCGTCGTCGTCGTCGTCGTCGTCGTCGTCGTCGTCGTCGTCGTCGTCGGAAGCCTTCCTCTCCCTCCTTCTCCACTCCTGCTCCTCCTGCCCCTTCTGCTCTCAGGCACGGGCGGCTCGAGGCCCCCCCTGCAGGAGTTCTGGCCCGTCAGGCAAACATCAAGTCGGGCACCGCGCTTCCACGGAGTTCTCGAGGGGAACCCCGCGCATGCGGCATTTCGCGACGTTGCAGCACCCGATTTCGATTCGATCGATCCGATTCGATCTCGATTATTTCAATCAGGTATTTGTGAAAGCTCGGTTGGTGGGCCTTTTGCATGTCGGATTTGGTATTCCACATCTAACGCCGAACATTTAGTGTGCTAGCTCTGGTGATTGCAACTTCATTGTTCGAACCTGCCCTTCGACATCTTCTGCAGACACTCATGTGAATGGTCTCTAGCTTGGCTTTAACTCGTTTCGCTTTGCGAGTTTACCATTTCCATTTTCATGTTCATTTCACCTGCTCCTCCTGCTGGTTCTACTCCTTTTCTCCTCCTCCCCCTGCCTCCTATTCCTTACTCCTCCCCATTCCGAGGGGGCGGAGTCGGAAAGTAGGGATGCGGGGTGGGAGGAAGAGAAGGGAAATAACGAGGGGAACGAGGAAGAGGGGGGGGCGTTTGGGGTTTTGCTGCTCCACACGTTGGCCCAGCCTGGCGCGAGCCCTTTCCGGAAAACAGGACTGGGCCTCGGTGTTACCAGGCCTGCAATTCGGGACGAGCCCTGCCTGGACGAACATCGGCGTAATAATGGAGGCTATCTGGATTGTTTTGTTGACAATGGGTTGGCCATTGTCATCATGATGAGGTTGAACGAGTAGGAACAGGAAGGGAGGACGAGGACACGCAGGAGAAGGAGAATGTGGATCTCGAGGCGGAGTTGGGGAATGATGATGATGCTGATGCTGATGATGATGATGCTGATGATGATGATGATGACGATGATGGTAATGGTGATGATGGTAATGGTGATGGTGATACTAATGACTTTGGTGCTGATGATGATGGGGATGCTGATGAAGACGATGCTGATGATGCTGATGATGCTGATAATGCTGACAATGCTGATGATTCTGGTGCTGATGCTGATGGTGATGATGACGATGATGATGGCGCTGGTGATGATGCTGATGATGATGGTGATGATGATGATGATTGAGGTGGTGATGCTGATGATGCTGCTGATGATAACGATGATGATAGCCCTTATGATGAGGATGCTGCTGCTGATTCTGATGATGATGCTGCCGATGATGAGTATGATGACGATGATGATGATACTGATGCTGATTATGAAATTAATGCTGACAGTGATTGCGATGGTGATGAAGATGATGATGGTAACGTTAATGCTGATGTTGACGATGATGATGGTGATGGACATGAACGGTATAATAATGATGCTGAGTATAATGAGGATGATGGTTATGATAGTGTTGATGAGGGTGATGATGATCCTGCTGCTCCTGATGAGGATGAGGATACTGATGTTGCCGCTGATGACGATGATGATGATGATGATGATGATGATGATGCTGATGATGATGATGATGATGATGATGATGTTGGCGGTGGTGGTGATGCTGCTGATGATGTTGGTGATACCGATGATGATGTTGATGATGATGCTGATGGTGATGGTGATGGCGATTACGATGATGATGCTGATGACGACGATGATGATGATGCGGATGATGATGATGATGATGATGATGATGATGATGATGATGATGATGATGATGATGATGATGATGATGATGATGATGATGATGTGAATGCTGATGCTGATGATGCTGCTAATCACGATATGATGTTGAATATGAATGTGATCTTATTGATGCTGCTGATACTGATGATGATGGCGAAGATGATTATTCTGCTGATGCTGATGATTACGAGGATACGAAAGCTGCTGCTGATCGATCATGCTGCTGATGGTGATGATGATAGCGGTGGCGATGCTGATGCTGATGATGCTGGTGATAAGGGTGACGACGATTATGCTGATGATACTGATGATGCTGATGATGCTGATGACGATGATGAGTGTGGTGGTCATGATGATGATGGTCACGAGTATGCTGGTGCTGATGATGATGATGCTGATGATGATGATGTTGATGATGATGACTGGTAGTGGTGGTGGTGACGATGCTTATGATCATTGTGATGTTAATGAAGGTGGGGAGGATGAGGAGGAGGAGAAGGAGGAGGAGGAGTCGGAGGAGGAGGAGGAGGAGGAGGAGGAGGAGGAGGAGGAGGAGGAGGAATGAATCATACACTTTTGTGAAAGGGGGCAAGCGACAGCAACGCAGTACGAGCCATAGGTGGTATACAGTGGCGAACGCAGTTTTGCACACCCGAGGGGCAGGCAGAGGTCAAGAAAGGCTCACGGGCCCAAGCAGCCGACTAGACGACAGCAGACACTGCTGGACGCGAAACGGTTGAAATGTGTGCCCTCGGCGCAATTCGTGCACACCAGGGGTAGACTCAGGCCTCCGACGTGATGCTTCCTTCTGCCTCGACGTCGGTCCCTCCCCCAGGAGCTCTCGACCCCACCACCGCGGCTCTTTCGGTTTTTGCCGCGGATCGTTGTTGGGATGGCCGCAGGGACTGGGCCCTGGAGCTCGAACTTTGAAGGAAGCGTCTCCGACACGTTTTCTGTCTCGAGACGTTTAGGCGTCTGGGAGGAGGAGGAGGATGAGGAGGAGGACGAGGAGGGATCGAGGAGGATGATCGAGGATCGAGGAGGACTGAGGAGGGACAGGAGGGAACTTATCGAGGAGGAGGAGGAGGAGGAGGAGGAGGAGGAAGAGCAGGAGGATCGAGGGTCGAGGATGGAAGAGGGGAAGGAGGAGGATCGTGGAGGAGCAGGATGGAGGTCGAGGAGTGTCGAGGAGGGACAGGAAGGATATTCTCGAGGAGCAGGAGGAGGAAGAGGAGGAAGAGGAGGAGGAGGAGGAGGAGGAGGAGGAGGAGGAGGAGGAGGAGGAGCAGCAGCAGCAGCAGCGAGCACATGGGGAGACGCGCCGTGGTCGGGACAGAGGCGGCGGGAGAGGAGCTGGACGCGCCGAGGCGCTGCAGTCTCTCACCGGCAGACGCGAGAGAGGGCCCGCAGCGCAGAGGGCCCAGGGGCCGCCCTCGCGGCACGTGCGACGAGCCCTCCCGCCGTGAAGGCCCGCTGGGGGCCGACGGCGGCGGCGTGCACGTCAGCCCACAAGCGTGTCGGGGCTGGGATCGGAGGCTTCTCGCCGTGCTCTCGGGGTGGCGGCTGGGAGCGACATGATCTGTGCGCCAGTGGCTCTGGGGCTACTTTCCAGAACCTGCGGACCGTCGTAGAGACTGAACAGCAGAGATCGATGCGCGGCCTCCGAGAGAGAGAGAGAGAGAGAGAGAGCCGCATCTCATACATCCGATGATCTCGCCAGCACGTTGCAGGACGCGGCTTTTTTAGTGGCCTGGGGGGGGGGGGCATGTCCCCACCGTGCTGGGATGTGGCCGCGGCAAGTCGGCAAGTCTGGGGCGCTCTTCCGAGCCAGCTGGCGGTTCCAGAGCCTCGGTCGCCTCACGCACGCAGGCCCGTGTCCGTTGCCCAGAGGCGATGCCAGGCTTGGCTCTACGTTCTGTCCGAACGACAGGCGCCGCCACCTCGTCCTCGGGCCTCCCAGTCCGGGGCAGCCCCCCGACCCCCAGGGGCGGAGGCGCAGGAGGAGGAGGAGGGTCAGGCCCAGTCGAGGAGGCGGAAGGGGCGACCGTGCCGCGGCGCCTTGCGCGTCGGAGCCTCCTCCTTTCAGCCACCAGCAGGCGTGCCCCCCCAGGCTTCTCCCGAGGCTCGGCAAATGGGTTCCGTGCGCAGGCCTGGCTCACCAGCAGGTCCCTCAGGGGGCTTGGGGGTGCGTAAAAGGAGTTGTCTCCTCCCTTCCCTGGGGGTCAAAAAGCCAGGCCCTCGGTTGACGCAGGCAAGTCAACTGTCTGCGCTCATCGCACTGGGCCCGCTTGACATCTTCTGGCGATGTGGGTGTTGCACACAGTCATGCTTCACACAGTCGGAAACGGAGGTGTCGTTCGTGACAGCGTCGGCTGCCCCGTGTGGTTGGTTGTGGCAGGTCCTGATGAGAATCGCCGGCCGCACGCCCACACGCTGGAGACGTACAGGACCAGGGGTGTCCGATAATGTGGGCATATTCAGTCCTGGACCAAAGGGTGCGCGACAAGGGCTTCAACGCGGGTGCACAGTATGTCCTTTATCTTGCAGTGATGTGAGTATGTGTGGCAAACTGCTAAGAGGTGGCTTGCTCCAGGGGGGCCCCAGGATCCAAGGCTCGGCGGACAGTGCACACCGCCCGACGATGCAAACCCATGCCGAGAAACACTCCTGGGTGCTCTGGGTTTCTTGGGTTTCGATGGTTGTGCTATGGGGAGCGTGGCGCCCCCACACCAAAAGCCCATCTACGTCCTGGAAGGTTCCAGGATAGGGTCTTGTTGTGGAAGGTTTCTTTTGGTCGAGCTCCTGTCGCACGGGCGTCTACGTCCAGCGCGCGCCCGCGCGAAGCGCCGACAGTTCTTACGCGCCCGCCCGCTCCACGCAAAGGGGTCGGGCCTCGCACGGCCGAGCGATGCGCTCGGCGCCCCGCGGCTCGGCCCTGTGCCCCGCGGTGCGGCCGTTGCCGTTGGCGCTGGCGTCGGCGTGGCTTTCGAGCCGGCGGGGGCTGGCGGTCGGCACCTGCGGCGAGCACTGCCAGAGAGCCGACGCTCCAAAGAAATTGGAACGGCTGGATTTTTTTGCAGTTGTCGGCCTCTGGGGGCCTTCGCCGGGCTGCGGGAGCTTGAAGAAGCAAGTCAGGACGACACGCCGGCTTCGGGGAAGTGGTCTGGACCTCCAGGGGTCACGCGTCGAAAACAGTGGAGCGGAGCAGCTGGATGTCTGGGTTTGAGGTGTCCCAATCCATGCTGCCACTTGCCTCACCGTGTTGAGAAACGCTTTGTGCGCGTCCTGGGGTCGTCTCTGGCGGCGGGTGCGGTGCGGGCCCACGTTTCGCAGCAGTACCAGCACAGTCACTGCTTCTCTTGGTAAATGTAGCCTCACCCTGAGCTGGGCGGGGCTGCGTACAGGAGATCTGTAGTGTTTTTGGTTTCTCTGCGTGATCTGCCAGCACGTGCCACACAGTTTTCCACAATTCGTTGGTGGGCCTCCTCGGATGTGTGCACCACGTCGCGCCGTTCCGAAGTCCATCGAATATGCCCATACAGTCATTTCTGAAATGCACTGGTAGCTGTCCGTTGCGTAGCGCCTGGATAACCGCAAAGAGTTCAGCCGGTGGTACAGATTGTTGGCGTCCAGGTCGAGCACCGAATGCAATGCAACGCAACCTCGTTCCCGTCATCATAGCAATACTTCAGCCAGCACGCGCTGCTTCTGGCCAGCCAACAGGTGAGATTCCAGACCCGTCCGTGTAGGTATCTCCTGTCCAGGTAGCTGTGTGACCTCCATGCGCACATGACCAGCTCTCAGTCTGACATGGTGGCGGTATCAGTGGCAACATATCTCATATCTCATGTTGTTGAGCACGCATCTCGCCTCCTCAATAAAATGTGCATCCACCTCCACTCTCTCATGATGTAGGTTGGGACAACTCCAAAGTCTGTGATGCAGCGTGTCAGGGCAGCCCTGGCAGTACTGGCATAGGTCATCATTTGCAAATCAATATTGGCGCAGTCGTGACTGCGACCACTGACCTCTAATGATCGTGGACCGTGTCGCCCTCGCCCTTGCCGATAGGTTCCACTTCGTAGCAAGCTCCCTCGGCGCAAGCAGTTGCTGTCGCGGCGCTAACCAATGCCCACATTCATGTCTTCTAGCTGGAATGCCTTCTGGCGCGTGATCCTGTTGTCGACTCCATTCTTCCCATGTGATACCCGTGAGCCGTGAGGGTAAACGTGCAGGCGTAGACGCCGTGAACTTTGTGTCAGTATCCACACGTACAGTCGGGGCGCTGAAGAAGGAACCCTTTTCGTTGGGGAGGGGCTCGGTGTTCCTTGAATGTTTCAAAGTTTGCCTCGGGCTTTCCTGAGGTTTTCCACGGGAAATCGAGGTTGAACTTATGGGAAAAAGGGGCCTCGTTCCTTATTTTGGGTTCCTTAGGTCAAGGCCCCGACTGTACTTATGTGACGGCGTCTTTAAGTGCAAGCGCAATTGCCCCAATGCATCTCGCCTCGTTGCCAGCAACTGGGTGGGGCCCCCACGTGGGACCTCCGACGAGGCGCTACACGAACTGAACTCCATCTGCCCTTCCACGGTAACGAACAACACGCACCCATACCCATAGGGGGGTCGTTGGGAGGAGGACTGGCTATGGGTATGGGTGAGGGTTGTCGGGCCCTGGGGAACGCTCCCGTTCGAGCGGGGACCCCCATCCGACAACACGCACCCATAGCCCTCTCCGATCCCCCTATGGGTATGGGTGTGTGTTGTTGGTTCGTCGCGATAAGCGTCTTGCTCTGGAAACTCATCGATGGAGTAATCGCAGCCGCCCTCCACGCTGGAGATGAGCTGGACGTACACAATATCCAACCTGTCGTTTGCTCTCTCCCGGGAACGCGGCGGGCCTCTTGATACATCTCTCCCCACACGTTCAAGACAGGGGAATCCTGTATGGGGCCTTCAAGTGGATGGCATCCGACAGCAGAAGGAGATCCTTTTCGAAAAGCTGCGGGACGCCGCCATGGCGAGAACCTTCAACCTTTTTTGGGGCACGCCTTCAAGTAGCATTGTCCAGGGCGATGTGGCGTGGCTGCCATCAAGGCATCGTGGTAAGAGTAGTACAAGCGGCTCCCAGGTCACACGAGGTGAGCCAGTAGTCTATGTTCATGTCGGTGCCCTTGGCCGACCTGCAGGTGTCCTCCTCCTCCGCCTAGCGTAGAGAAACAGGCAGCAGCTCGCCCAAGCCTGCTTGCACATACTCTCGGGGGCTGATGTTCCAGTCCCCTGCAACAGTGAAAAGCTTGTTCATACACCTTAGATGTCAACGTGTATGGTTGTAGACTACTGCCGAACAGTTTCATGCGTTTCTTCATTTTACGGTACGCTGAGCAACGTCGCGAGGATGTGAGAGCGCACGAAGATGCTGGAAAACCCTGTGGATAGCCGTCGGCATGGCGATAGGAACGCGTTCCAACTATCTCTCGTAGACGATGCCTGCGCTTTCTAGAGACGTTCCTGATCCAAGTGTAGCTCTTCAGTACACACGATATGGATACCCTTGGCACCCTCCGTCAAGAAAAGACCTGCATGCCTCCCAGCACGATCCGTTGGAGATAGCTGTTCCAATATCTCGCCGCCTCGTTCCTCTGTCTGCTCGCCTTCGCCTGGTCGCCGCCAGCGTTCTCCCAGGCGCTGCGGTCTGGGTCCGCCTGCACGGCCTGGCTGTCCCCCTGGTTCAGCGGGATGTGCTGCACCCGAGGGACGCAAAAAGGCGCTGCCTGCGAGCCCGCTGGGGTGCCGTGCGCAGCCGCGGTAGAGGCCGTCGGGGACGCGATGAGGCCGATATTCGCGACCTGCTGCTCGATTGTGGCGAGGAGCTGCCCGCCGTCGAGGTTGGTGGTACCTGCCCTCGCCTGTTGAAGTACCGCCTGGAGTTGTTGGTCTGCCGCTGATGCATTTGCCACCTCCTTCCTGCTGCCTTGCTGGGCCGCTGTAGCTGCCACCGCTGCTGGGGCCTGGGCAACCTCGGCATGTATAGCGGCCACCTCCGTGTCCAGCTTCTGCAGGTACTTCCGTTCGTTTTCCAGGTCCGACTCAAGCTGCTCTACGTGGCTGGCCCTCGCGATTCGCTCAGCGTCTTTGGTTGCCACCCTATCTTTAGCACTTCTGAGAAGATCTGACGGGTCCATCTTAGCACGGATTGCGGACTCTGCTTTCTCACACCCTGTTCTGGCTGCGATGACCTAGTCGTGCTCGTCGCCGTATATCCGACGCAAGGCTTGCCACGCCCTCTTGGATTTAGCCAGGTCCGAGTCCTTGGTCTGCCCCCCCTCAATCGTGCTGAGGAATAGGATGATTACCACCAGGATCTTGCCAAGGGGGCTGCTTGGGGCGGGACGGTCTGCGACTGGATGCCCTCCTAGAAGGCGGCGCCTTCGACTGCGCCGGGACAAAGCAGGCCCTTCGTTGCCCCGTCCTCATGCCCAGCACGCAGCTCTGGAAGGGCAGTTCGATTTGGATCCGCACTGTCTGGCAGCCTTGCTTGCCCAGACCCTGTCATCCTCTGCCGGCACCTTCGCACCTGCCTGACGTGCTGGCTGGTCGCCGTAATGAGCGCGCAGGAGGCGCCCGGCAGCTGCCTCGCGCAAAGCCTCCCTCGGAGGGAGCCGCTGCGCCGCAGTCGCTCACCACCCACCAAGCCACCCCAACCCAACCCGAAGGTCTCAAATTGACCTCCATTTCCAGTGGGGGGGGGGTCGGGGAACATCGAGAAAACACATATGGAACCCGTACCCCCCCAACCCGAAATTTGGGTCTTCGGGTTGGGTTGGGGTGGTCTGGTAGGTAGTCAGTCGCCTGTGCCAGACGCGAGACGGCGAACGCTGCCTCGCCGCCGTCGCGATCGCCCGCGCCCGCCTGGCGGGCTGGGGCCGAACGGATGCGCCCGCGCGCGCCCCCGCGCGCGCTGGATCCCGAACGGCGCCTCGAGGAAGAGGAGGAGGAGGGGGAGGAGGAGGAGGAGGAGGAGGAGGAGGAGGAGGAGGAGGAGGAGGAGGAGGAGGAGGACCGAGGATCGAGGATCGAGGATCGAGGATCGAGGATGGAGGATGGAAGAGAAGGAGGAGGAGGCGGATGAGGATCCAGGAGGAGGATCGAGGACCGGGGAGGATGCACACCTGATCCCGTGATTGCGAGGCGTGGAGCCTGCTCCACTGCCTGGCGGGGAGCCTGCCCGCGCACGTGCCGGCGCAGACGCAGCGCAGGCTCGAGACGCTGGTGGCGTCGCTGCCCGAGATGCTGCCGTGCGGGCGCCGAGCTCCCCGCCCGGCGGGCCAGGGCATGGCCGGTCCTCCCCCAGATCTCCGACGACCTGATTTCTTCACTCCCGGCGTTCCTCCTCGATCCAGGCCCTCGGGGGCCGCCTGCGGGTCCCGAGGCTCTGAGCAATCCTACTGGGGCGAAGCGCCGCTCCTGGGGATGCGATCGGGGTTCCCGGGGCCGCGGATGGACAGAATAGTACTCAGAGCGTGACTTACCTCCCCCGCTTTCGCTTCCAGGCAAAACCAAGCCATACCACGCGCCTCCTCGTCAAGCGGCCTGACCAGTACAGGCTGCAATTTGGCATCGTTTGGTATCTCTTGGAAGCGAGGGTGGTCAAAAGCGAGGTAGGTTTGTTTTCCCTTTCAGTACGGCGGACGTCGGGGATGTCTCCAGGCGTCGCGAGGGAAGCGCGACGGGCCTCTCGAGGATCTGTTGTGATTCTGGAGGCTTTCCTCGGGAGCCCCCTGGGCATTCGAGAGACGTCAGGAAGGGAAACAAAAAAACACAGACACAATTATTCGTCGATTCTCAGAAAATGTGGGAAAATATGGGAAGTGGGGGGGAAGACAAGACAGAAACCCAGAAAACAAGGGAAGATATGGGGAATCTTGTTATTTGTGTGTATTTATTTGTGTGTTTGTGGGCCCCTTCAAGACGGCCCGTTGCGGAAGGCGGGCCGCAGTCTGTTGGGGCCGGAAGCTCTGTGCCGGCCCAGGGCGTGAGCCAGGAGGAAATAACACACACAGACACCAACACCGATTCCCAGGAACATGCGGCACACAAATGTGAAGTGGAGAGGAAGACGAGAGTCCAGCAAATATGGGAAAGCATGGGGAACCCTGGGGTTCGTGTCTATTTATTTGTCTGTCCCTGGGCCCCTTCAGTGAGGCACGGCGTCGGTACGGAGAGTGTCATGGCCTCCCTCCGCTCCGGCCTTCCGCCCCTCACCCTCCGCTCTTCGGAGGCCCGAGAGGCGTGCGCGGCCGGATCCGGCTTTCGCCGCGGTGATGATGTTGATGATGCTGATGATGATGCTGGTGATGCTGATGATGATGGTGGTGGTGAGGATGCTGCTGATGGAGATGCTGGTTCTGCTTTTGCTGACGATGATGATGCTGACGATGATGATGATGCTGATGATGATGCTGCTGATGATGATGCTGCTGATGATGATGACAATGATGATGCTGCTGCTGCTGATGATGATGACGATGATGATGATACTGATGATAACGATGACGATGACGATGATGCTCACGATGATGACGATGATGATAATGCTGATGACGATGATGATGGTGATGTTGATGATGATGGTAGTGGTGGTGATGATGGTGGTGATGGTGAGGGTGAGGGTCATGGTCATGGTCATGGTCATGGTCATGGTGATGGTGATGGTGATGGTGATGGTGACAATGGTGCTGATGCTGATGCAGACAGGGAGTAGGAGGAGGAGGAGGAGGAGGAGGAGTAGGAAGAGGATGCGGAGGGCGAGGTCAGCATGAGCAGCATGACAGGACTACACTGTTCCTTGACATCCAGATCATACCGGGACCACGGAGAAGGTACACACAGTCCTATTGCGGCTCCTCCCCTCTTCACGCCCGCGCGCCTCCCGCTTCGCCGGAGGCTCGGCGGGGGAATGCGACCCCGCGTAGGATGAGGAGAAGGGGGAGGAGGAGGAGGAGGAGGAGGAGGAGGAGGAGGAGGAGGAGGAGGAGGAGGAGGAGGAGGAGGAGGAGGAGGAGGAGGAACGTGAGGAGGAGGAGGAGGAGGAGGAGGAGGAGGAGGAGGAGGAGGAGGAGGAGGAGGAGGAGGAGGAGAGGAGGAGGAGGAGGAGGATGAGGAGGAGGAGGATGAGGAGGAGGATGAGGAGGAGGAGGAGGAGGAGTACCAGAGTGAACTCTGGATGTACCAACGATGCTGTAATGCACTCTGCCGTTCCGATGGAGTGAATCATACAGGCCCAGGAGTGAGCCGTAAATCATCTTTGCAAGGAGGAGGCGAATGAGGGGGAGGAGGAGGAGGAGGTCCTGAGCTGAGTCTGAGTGAATCGACTCGCGCAAGACGGAATAATATGGATCCTCCATTCCCCAGTGGGGAGATTGCGGAGGCCGACAGCTCCAAGAATGGGCTGCATACCCGAAGCCGATGCCGACGACGGGGTACACCACCCTCGCGTCGGAGGCGGTGAAGGCGGGCACGACACCGAAGAGCAGCACGAGCACGCCTCACTCCAGCATCGCGGGGACGCCCGTGGCGACGAACAGCGCCACGGATGCAGGCGGCGCAGGCCGCCGGCGTCGCAGAGGACCCAGAGCGACTCGTCCGCGACAGGGCTCGACGCCCGCGCCCTGAGCCGCGCGAGCGGGCCCGCGCGTCAGGCGCCGCGGGCGGCGGGGCAGCAGCACCAGCAGCGGCCGCGTGCGCCAGAGGGGCCACCGCTTCCGCGGGCGGCGCAGGCGCCGGCTCCAGCACGCCCGCCCCCATGGCATGGCCACCTGCCCTGCCGGTGGCGCCGCACGCGCAGCCCCGTCCGCCCGGCCGTCGTCGAAGCGCTCGCGTCGGAGGAGCGGCCCAGCAGGCGCACCGCCGCGGGCCCCCGCGCCGCCGCCGGCCACGACCGCGAGCGGGCGTGCAGCAAGCGCCACACCACCCCGCTCTTTCGGCGAGTGTCGCTCCTCCTCCTCCTCCTCCTCCTCCTCCTCCTCCTCCTCCCCGTCATCCCCTATCGCATCCTTGTCCTCTCTCTCTCTCTCTCTCTTCCTTCCTCGCCCCCATTTTTCCCCCTCCCCTTTTTCGTCTTCCGCCTTTTTCCCCATATCCTAAGATGGGGTTCTTGTTATTTCTTGGACGCCGCCGACTCCAGTGAACAATTACTCACTGCGTGGAGCTCCCCGTATGTGCATCTCATGCTTTACTTTATGCCGTAGTGAGCGTCTGTTCATGAGTGTCTGACTATAAGAGCGCGCCCATGTGGGCGACAGGCCCGACGAAGACAAGTTAACCCTCATGCCAGCGAGTGAGTACGAGTCAGAATGAGCTTTGAGTATGATTGATTATGAGCCTCTTCCTCCTCACTCCTCCTCATCAGCAACCAGGCCGTGCCCTCCTCAGCCCGCGGTTGCTTCGGATCTCCTCGAATGTGTATCTGGTTTAGGATAGTTGGCAGTGGGATGTGTAAAACGAAAGTTTAGCCACATAAGGCCATATGTGCATGTCATGTTGTAGGATAGTGCCACGCTGAGCATTTGTCCATGATAGTTGTTTGCTCTACGAGCGCGTCCATGTGAGCGACGAGCACGTGCGCGTGCAGCGCGGCTGCACATCCATCACATGCACGCATTCATTCACATGCATGTGCCCGCAGATCTTTTTGGCCAAGGCAAAGAATTCCGTTGGCGCCGCGTCCGAAGCACCAGGGGGAGTGCGAATGGCAAGTGCTTCAAGCGGCTCACACATCCTCCAAATCGGTTGTAATCGCAGACGATGCTGGGCACCGAAACAGGCAAACCGCTTGAGACACCCCCACAAACTGGCCGCGAACAGGCCCGTGATATACCCCCTGGCGGCTCCCCTCAGGAGTGCTGAAACCAGCGCCCCGGCTGACACATCCTCCAAATCTGCTGTAGACGCAGACGATGTCGGGCACCGAAACAGGCAAACCGCCTGAGACATCCCTGCAAACTGGCCGCGAACGGGCCCGTGATATACCCCCTGGCGGCTCACCCAGAACACAGACATACTCATGCGCAGACTTACTCATACTCAGACTTACTCATACCCAGACGTACTCAGACACAGACTTACTCAAACCCAGACCTACTCATACACAGGCCTACCCATACACAGACTTACTCGTACTCATACTTACGCATGCGCAGACCTACTCATACTCACACTTACTCATACCCAAACGTACAAATACACACAGTTACTCATACGCAGACTTACTCATTCTCAGACTTACTCATACCTTACTCATACCCAGACGTACTCATACACAGACTTACTCATACTCAGACCTACACATACTCAGACCTTCTCATCGTCTGAGTTACCCAACGCACGGCAGATTTCGAGGATGTCTCAGGCGGGGCGCTGGCTTCAGCACCCCTAAGGGGAGCCGCCAGGGGGTATATCACGGGCCTGTTCGCGGCCAGTTTGTGGGGATGTCTCAGGCGGTTTGCCTGTTTCGATGCCCACCATCGTCTGCGTCTACAGCAGATTTGGAGGATGTCTCAGGCGGGGCGCTGGTTTCAGCACTCCTGAGGGGGGGCACCAGGGGCTATATCACGGGCCCGTTCGCGGCCAGTTTGTGGGGATGTCTCAGGCGGTTTGCCTGTTTCGGTGCCCGACATCGGCTGCGTCTACAGCAGATTTGGAGGATGTCTCCGTCGGGGCGCTGGTTTCAGCACTCCTGAAGGGAACCGCCAGGGGGTATATCACGGGCCCGTTCGCGGCCAGTTTGTGGGGATCTCTCAGGCGGTTTGCCTGTTTCGGTGCCCAGCATCGTCTGCGATTGCAGCAAATTTGGAGGATGTGTCAGTCGGGGCGCTGGTTTCCGCACTCCTGAGTGGAACAGCCAAGGGGTATATCACGGGCCCGTTCGGAGCCAGTTTGTGGGGATGTCTCAGGCGGTTTGCCTGTTTCGGTGCCCAGCATGGTCTGCGAGTACAGCAGATTTGGAGGATGTCTCCGTCGGGGCGCTGGTTTCAGCACTCCTGAGTGGAACAGCCAGGGGGTATATCACGGGCCCGTTCGCGGCCAGTTTGTGGGGATGTTTCAGGCGGTTTGCCTGTTTCGGTGCCCAGCATCGTCTGCGAGTACAGCAGATTTGGAGGATGTCTCAGGCGCGGCGGTGGTTTCAGCACTCCCAGGACGGGACCAGCAAATTGCTGTTCCCTTGGGTCGTGCTCCGGCACGTACCCTCTGGGACGCACGGAGGACGGAGTCGAGGCAGGAGTCGAGGCGTGCTGCTCCCTTGGGTCGTGCTCCGGCACGTACCTTCTGGGACGCACGGAGGACGGAGTCGACGCATGAATCGAGGCGTGCTGCTCCCTTGGGTCGTGCTCCCGCACGTACCCTCTGGGACGCACGGAAGATGGAGTCGAGGCATGCTGCTCTTTTGGGTTGTGTTCCGGCACGTACCCTCTGGGACGCACGGAAGAGATTGCAGGAATTAGAGGACCTGGAGCACACTTTCCGTCCATTGGAGTCGAAAGCGCGGGGAATGCTGCCGTTTTTCCCGACCTAGGCTCTGCCTAGAAGGGTTCTTATTTTCTTTGCTTAAAGGGGCCGGGCAGTGTAAATCGCCCCAGGCGGTTCCCCCGGGGAACCAAGCGAAAGCAACAGCAAAGGTAAAAGCAAACGCGCGGTTCCCCCAGTTGCGCTCCCTGGGTGCCAAGCAAAAGCAAAAGCTAAGGCAAACATGAGGGCAAACACGAAGGCAAAGCAAAACCATTGCATAGCATGGCATAGCATGGCATAGCATAGCATAGCGCAGCATCGCATAGCGCAACATCGCATAGCATAACATCGCATCGCCTAGCCTGGCCCAGCATAGGATTGCGCAGCATAGCATATCATAGCATAACATCGCATAACATAACATAGCGTATCACAGCATAGCATAGCATAGCGCAGCACAACCTCCACTAGTGCTGCTATAGCATTCGGCGGTTCTGGCGCTACTGCTGCTGCTGCTGCTGCTACTACTACTACTACTACTACTACTACTACTACTACTACTACTACTACCACTACCACTACCACTACTACTACTACTACTACTACTACTACTACTACTACTACTACTACTACTACTACTACTACTACTACCGCTACTGCTACAACTACGACGATGAGGAGAAGGAGGAAGACGGCGTTTACCGCTCCTGCTAATGTTGCTTTCCTAGAGGCTCCAACTCCTAGGTAGGGTCGCACTGGGATAATTTTGGATATTGGTTTCCGGGGATTCTTGCGCCCGGGGAGCTCCTGCCGTTCGCAAGTGAAGATGTTGTGAGGCGCGACTATTTGGTTTTCTATTGTTTTTCAGATGGTGTTTTTTTGGGGGGGGGGGGCGTTGTTTTCGGACGGCGCTGGCGCTGGATTTTGCAAACCATTGTTGCGGCCGAGGTGAAGACCCGATGCCAATTGCGGACGGTAAAGCTGAGGTGCAGGTCGCGAGGTGCCGCTTGAAACACTTGCCGCTCGCACTCCCCATGGTGCTTCGGGCGCGGCGCCAACGGAATTCTTTGCCTTGGCCAAAAAGATCTGCGGGCATATGCATTTGAATGAAAGCGTGCATGTGGTGGATATGCAGCCGCGCTGCACGCGCACGTGCTCGTCGCTCACATGGACGCGCTCGTAGAGCAAACAACTATCATAGACAAATGCTCAGCGTGGCACTTTCCTACAACATGACATGCACATCTGGCCTTATGTGGCTAAACTTTCGTTTCGCAGATCCTACTGCCAACTATCCTAAACCAGGTACACATTCGAGGAGATCCGAAGCAACCGCGGGCTGAGGGGGGCACGGCCTGGTAGCTGAGGAGGAGGAGGAGGAGGAGGAACGAGGAGGAAGAGGCTCATATTCAATCATACTCAAAGCTCATTCTGACTCGTACTCACTCGCTGGCATGCGGGTTCACTTGTCTTCGTCGGGCCTGTCGCCCTCATGGGCGCGCTCTGATAGTCAGACACTCATGAACAGACGCTCGCTACAGCATAAGAAATATGATATGCACATACGGGGAGCTCCACGCAGTGAATATTTTGTCCCTCCCGCTCTCATATTCGTCGTCCCCGGAGGCAGTGCGGCAGAGACCTGCAGACGCACTTGGCGCAGCACCCTACGGCGCCGCACCTGGAGACCCGTGAGGGCGCCGTCCGGTGGATGATTGACCTGCACAACCTGGTGAACAAGGACTCCGTCGGGGGCCAGGCAGTTGGAGGCATGTGCAGGTCTGTGGCCTAGCAGCGCTGATTCTGGCGAGCAGGAAGGGGGGGTTGAGGTCCGAGGTGTTGGGTTCGAGGGAGTTCTTGTTTTGCCGTTCGGCTTCCAGGGGCCGTTTTCGGGCCCCGGGGCCGGGGACAGTGAAACTCTGCTCCGGGGCGACACACCTCGCCAGAAGGACCTTGGGAAGGGTCCGGGGGCGGATTTTGAGGGGATCTGTCCGTGTCGACCCTTTCTTGACCGATCCTCTCGTGGCCCATCCAATTCAGGCCCTTCAGCCGCCTCGGACCAGAGAAGCACATCCGAAGCGCAGTGGCCTGCGGTTTCACTGCCTCCTGGGCCCTTTGCTGCTGCCTCCGCTCTCGCTCTTTTTTCTCCTTCCCCCGTGCCGCCTGCTCCCTCTCCCGGCTCCTGCTGCTCTCCGCGCGTCGCGTGGCGCTCCGTGTTTCTCGCCTGGCTGCCCAGGCAGTGTGCTTAAGGCGGCCGTGTCCCTCTACAGGAGGAATATTCAAAAGTAGCCAAGAAATAATCAGGGGGCGATTTTTTGACAATTTTTCTGGAAATTTTGGCGCATGTTTTGTCTCTCTCTCTCTCTCTCTTTCTCTCTCTTTTTTCATTTTAATTTTTCGTCTAAAATCCCCCTGTGTGGGGGAATTGCCCGACCTAGCAGTATGAAGCACGACGCATGGGCATGGGGCTGCGCTGCGGAGAAACGTGCGAGCATTTTCTCGGGGCGGAGGGCAAAGGGTGAAGTCTGAAATGCCGTTTCGATTGATTTTCGAGGTGTGAATCTGCAAGATGTGAATCACGAAACGGATCGATCTGCGAGGCGCAAAGGCCCATGTGGATTTCACCCTGGGCCCTCCACCCTGAGAAACTGCTCAGAATATGCATTTTTGCGGGAGGCACCGGGAGGTCCGCGGGAGCCAGCGGAGGTGAAGCAGGGGCTGCTCCGGCAGCGGAGGGCTGGTTGAAGCTGGGGGAGCGAAGTATGCCCTCGCCGACGATGCTTCTCCCCTCATCCCCGAGCTCCGCGAGAAAGGCCGGCCGTTCAGAAAAGGGGGGTTGGCCTGTGGGATAAACCCTCTAGGGGGCTGTTCGGACGCACCCTTATCGAGGATGGGCGCCCCCCACCTCGTATGACCCAGGGCTGGGCCCCCAGCTTGTTCGGTCCAGTCGAAAACCCCTCCAAGGTCGGGGATTGGGGTCGCCGTATCCCGCGCTATGCCCCCCCTGGTGCTGCGGGAGAGCCGTGCCGGCAGGGCACAGGCCGAAGGCGGGCCCGAGAGGCCGCCGGCAGGCCCATAGCTTCTGCAGGTGCGCGCGCGCGGTCGTGTGTTTGATTCTTTTCGTAGGCCCTGGCGACAGCAGGTGGGCACTCCGCATGTGCACTTTCGTGTACCCGCGGGGAGCCCGTCGTTCCATGGCACGGATGCTCCCCCCCCCCCCCGAAGAAATGCACGTTGTTTTGGACTCGGGGCTGCCAGACCGGGCCGCATCACCGAGCACACGCGTCGACCCCCCCCCTGGACATCTGGGCGCGGTGTGCGAGATATCACGCCGGGCCCTCTGGCCTGGCACTGCGCTCGGGGCCCCGACGGAGCTCGAGACACGAGGCGAACACCTGGACGGCCCAGCCAGCACAGGCAGGCAAACATCCGGAAGGTCCAGCCAGCACGCGAGGCGGCAGCAAGGTGGCGACAAGCGGCGACACCCGGAAAGCCAAGCCAGCACACGAGGTGGTGATGAGGCGGCGACGGGCGGCGACCCGGCGAGCACCAGGCGAAAATACGAACTATTCAAAGCGACGTAAGAACCTGCAGTGCAAGCGCTGTCTGGGGAACAATCGGAGGTTCCGACCCCGTACTGATGCGCGGTTCCTTGAGCCAGGTCGACCCGTGACGGTCCTGGGCCCCGAATTTGGGTTCACACGTCCGTGGTGCCTCACGACGCCGTGGTGCCTTCCTTTGTCTCCTGACGTTGCATTTTCGGGGAACCTCGCCTGTTTTGGAAATTACCGTCGTCTCTTGAACTGACCTGGTTGGGCTGATGTGGATCCGACGCAGATTCCACGCGTCCGACATGAATCCGACGCGGATTCAAAGCGGCTAGCGGCGCGATGGGGCCGACAATATTCCCCAGAGATGCAACATGACTTTTCCCCTCCTCCTGATGCCGCTATTATTTGATATACACGTACGTACATCGACATGTCGATGTCTACGCATCTGGGCCAAAGTGGGCCCCTGACGGTGTGTTTCTAGCAATATGTGTGGTGCTAGCTGTGTGGAACAACCTATGTGGTGCAACATATATATATATATATATATATGGAGCTATTTATTTATGTTCGCAGTGAGTTGTCAACTCCACTGCTCGCGCAGTCATCCCACCCACCACCCACCCGCAACTTGGTTTGCAAAACACATGCGGCGGCGATTGCGATGAGTGCTTGGCGTTGGATGGTGCATCTCTGCGGCAGCGCTAGCACGCGCATGCTCGCCCGCGAAGCGGCCTGCTAGTTCGGCATGACCGACGCGGCCGCGGTGGCGCTGACCGCCTGGGCATTTCCCAGCGGGCACTTCAGTGCGAGTCGGAGACTTGAGTGGGGGCGGTATCATAGCGACGTCGACAACGGTAGACACGACGATGGTAGTAGCGATGCCAGTGGCGATGGTGACAAAAGGCGACGGCAAGGCAAGTGGCGGCGCCGATGCCGATCACGCCGGCGACGATGACGGTGTCCCCGCGTCGGTGACACAGATTGGCTGCATTTAAGGAATTTCGTAGGATGGTGTTCGCTAGAATTCGCAGCAACGCGAGCGCAGACAGTTTTGAAAATGGATGTTGCAAAGCCATGTGTTGTTTAGAAGTTGTCGGGGTATTCGATTTTACAAGCCATGCGGAAATTGAGTTTTTGTTGACAGATTCAGGCTCGCGCGCGCCAAGACGCGCGCGCGTGCACTTCGTTTTGTTTTTGCTGAAGGTCTCGTGCGATAGCACGCGCGCAAGGGCGTTCGAACGATTTCGACATGCGCGCGCGAGAAGCACGTTTGGCAACATTTTATGAACAGGTTGAAAACGCACGGTTTTTCAAGAACCTGTAGGCTTGCGAGCGCAGTTCTGTTGTTTGTAAATTCGTTCTGCAAAACCATTTGTTTTCATTCGATTTTGAATTCTATGTGGATACCAATGTTTTTGAAGGGTGTCAGCATGCGCGCGCGACGACGCGCGCGTGCGCATCTCGTCCCATTTGTTGCAAGGGACTCTTGACAAAATAAATGGTTTGTGATGAACGAGTGCGCGCAGCTTGTTTGCTGAGGATGAGGGGGCGGGGGGGTCGATAGCGGCCTGCTTGGGGTGATCGGAATTCTTGTTTTTTCTCCGGATGGACGATAGGGCAGGGTCATATGTAAGTTGCAATACGGAAAGCGGGGCCTTTAATCCCAGGGGATGGTGGGCTAGATCTTAATATGTTCAATGAAGAGAAAATAAAACCTACGTGTTGCAATTCGTTTCTGGTCCCAGTGAGTGGTCAACTCCATTGGTCGCACAACCATCCCGCCCACCCACCCGCAATTTGGTTTGCAGAACGCATGCGGCGGCGATTGCGATGAGTGCTTGGCGTTGGCTGGTGCATCTCTGCGGCCGCGCGTGCTCGCGCGTGAAGCGGCCAGCTAGTTTGGCGCGACCGAGTCGGCCGAGGTGGCGCTGACCGCCCAGGCATTTTCCAGCGGGCGCTTCAGTGCCAATCGGGGATTTCCGCGGGCGCGGTATCATGGCATCGCCGACAACGGTAGACACGATGATGAACGTATCGATGACAGTGGCGACGATGACAACGGCGACGGCAAGGCAAGTGACGGCGCCGATGCTGATCACGCCGACGACGATGATGCCGCCTTCTCGTCGGTGATGAAGGGCTTGAAAGAGTTCGACATGTGCGCGCGGCCGACGCGAGAGAATGGCCCGCATGGTGTTATTTGATACGGAACGCGCGCAATGGGCGTCCGAATGATTTCAGCATGCGGCGCGAGGGGCCATTGGGGCCGAACCGAACGACAATGATCAAACACCAATGGTTTTCTTCTAAGGATTTACAGGAACGCGAGCGCATGCCTTTTTGAATGGATGTTGCGAAGCCATGTGTGTTTATATGTTGTCGGGACACTCGGTATCGAAATCTTTTATCGTCGCTGTTTCTTTGAAATATTCGGCGCGCGCGCGACGACGCGCGCGCGTGTAATTTGTTCAATTTGTTGCGAACGGTTCTTGCGACAGCGCAAGCGCCAGGGCGTTCGAACGTTTGGTAGCATGTTATGAACATTTTGAAAGCGCATGTTTCAGAATCCGCAACAGTGCGGGCGCTGTGTTGTTGTTAGTGTTTAAAATGAAAACAGGAGAATCGGTTGCGAAACAATTTGTTTTTTTTGTTGTATGTTTCCGGGCGCTCGGTTTGGACGTCTTTGCGACAGTTCAGGTTTTTGCAAGATCGCGGCATGCGCGCGACGACGCGCACGTTCGCTCTTTGCCCCATCGTTTTGCTAGTGTCTTTTTAATGATTGCGCGCCCGCACTGGTGTTCGAATGATTCCGGCATGCGCGCGCGAGGGGCAGGCTTATTCGCATGTGATGAAAATGTGGATATCGCTTGTAGGTGCCCGAAAAGATTCGCAAACATTCGAGCGCATTTTTCTGTTGTGAGAATATTCATGTTGTGAGACGATTGGTTGATTTTTGTTTTTGGTGATTACATCCGATTGTGAGATTTTTTACGAACCGAATGTTTCTGAAATGTTCCAGCATGCGCGCGCGACGAAGCGCTTGCGTGCATATCGTCTCGTCAGTTGCGAAGGGTTATTCAAACAAAAACTGGTGCAATGGATGAGGGGCATGCCGTTACGGGTTTGGCAGGGGTCATATTATGAACGAGTGGTGGGGCATAATCGAATGAACTTTATCCGTTCGCAAGGGGTGCGGATAATCCACGGGGTGGGTCATCCGAAATCTCGTCCAGGGGAACATGATTGGATCAATCTACGGTGTGCAATATATGTCGTGCGATCCATGTTGTGCTGTCCATAGTGCGCACTCTATGGTGTGCAATAGATGCGGTGCATCCTATGCGGTGCAATCTGTGCTCTGCACTACACGTTGTGCCTTATTGTTTGACAGGTCTATGTTGTGCATCATGCGTGGTGCAACCCAGGTGGGATATATGTACGTGATGCAACCCACGTTGTGCAATATATGCGTTGCAATCTGTATGGTGCAATGTTTGTGGGCCAGTATTTGTGATTCCGCAATATATGTTGTGCAGTCTAGGTGGTGCAATTTATGTTGTGTGTGTGTGTGGTGCAGTTTATGCTGTGAGCGATCTATAGGCGCGCCGCAGGCGTGATTCTTAGGTGCAATCTGCGTGGTGCAACCCAACGTCGCCGACGAGGCGTCGACGAGATGGCGATGGCGACCACGATGCCGCAAGACCGAAGACACGGCCCAGACCACGGGCGGCGACGGGGCGGCGACGGGGCGGCGACAGCGACCACATAGCCGCCGGACCGAAAACATGGCCCAGTTCCCTCAGCAGAAGTATTAACCCCTAAATACAAGCATTGTATGGAATCTATATATGTACATATATGTATATATATATATATGTATATATATATATATGTATATATATATGTATATATATATATATATAAAGATATGTGTGTATAAAATCGTCCAACTGATGTGCTGCAATCTATATAGACGAACCTACGAGTTGCAATATATCTTGTGCAATATATGTGGTGCAATCGATGTGATGCAATCGATGCTGTGCAATATAGGTTGTGCAATCTATGTGGTGCCATCTATATTGTGCAATCTCTGTAGTGCAATCTATGTTGTGAGCAATCATTATACGCGCAGCAGGTGCGAGAACAAATTCGTGCAACCTGCGTGCGACGTATGCGGCGCCATCCAACGTCGGCGACGGGCGGCGACGAGGCGGCAACGAATTGGCGACGGGGCGGCACCGGCGAGTACATAGCTGCCAGACCGCCTACACTGCCCAGGCGACGGGCGGCGACGAGGCGATGACGGGGCGGCGATGGCGAGTACATAGCCGCCAGACCGCCCACACGGCCCAGACAACGGGCGGCGACCAGGCGGTGACGGGGCGCCCGCCAGACCGCCCTCAAGGCCCAGTTTCTCAGAGGAGAAGTAAGAATTACTAAATGCAATCTATGTGGTACAATCTATGCTGTGCATTCTATGTGGTGCAATCTATATGGTGCAATCGCACTTGGCAATCTATGTGGAGCAACCTATGTGGTGGCGACGAGGCGGCGACGGGGCGGCGACGGCGACAATATCGCCGCCAGACCGCCACACTGGCCCAGACGACGGGCGGCAACGAGGCGGCGACGGGACGGCGACGGCGATAACATAGCCGCCAAAGCGGCACACTGGCCCAGACGACGGGCGGGGTCGAGGCGGCGACTGGGCGGCGACGGCGACAATATAGCCGCCCGAGCGGCACACCAGCCACATTCCTTGGACCAGAAGAGAGAAGCCCTGAGGGCAGGCACTGTTTGTGAAATTTGTAGATTCAAGTTTATATGCCTATGTGTGCACTTACGCATATGTGTATTTCAGGTGCGTGTATCTGCATATGTACATGTACATGTCTATGTTTAAGGATCTGCTCTTATGCGCTTGTACATGTAAGTATACATACATACAGTGTCTATGCAGGTGTTTCGATTCCGTCGATTTGACATTCCGTGCACGTGCAAAGCTGCGCACGCTCATGTGCACATGCATCTATGTTTTTGTTATTGCGTACTATATATATGGTCCAGGGCTTGGGCCCCCCCCACCCTCCCCCCCAATGCTGATGCCATTGGGCCCCCCCCCCGCGCGATGGTCCCCCCCGCCCCCCCTGTGGGCGTGGCGTGGTGCTGCGCTGCGGTGTCTCCCTCCCCCCCTATGGATGTGGTGTGGTGCTGTGGTGGTTCAGAGGTGGGCGTGGCGTGGTGCTGCGCTGCGGTGCCCCCCTCCCCCCCCCTCTGGATGTGGTGTGGTGCTGTGGTGGTTCAGAGGTCGTCATCGTCGTCGTCGTCGTCCTCGTCGTCCTCGTCGTCCTCCTCGTCCTCGTCGTCGTCGTCGTCCTCGTCGTCCTCGTCGTCGTCGTCGTCGTCATCGTCGTCGTCGCCGCCGCCGCCGCCGGCGTTGTCGCCGCCGCAGCCGTCGTCGTCGTCGTGGTCGTCGTCGTCGCGTCGTCGTCGTCGTCGTCGTCGCAGTCGTCGTAGTCGTCGCCGTCGCCGTCGCCGTCGCCGTCGTCGTCGTCGTCGTCGTCGTCGTCGTCGTCGTCGTCTCTGGGATCATACCATCTGGGGGGGGGGGGGGCCCGAGGAATCCTGGGACCATACCATCTGGGGGGGGGGGGCCGTGGGCCCGGAGCCTGGGATCAAATATATCTATGTATGCGTATATTTGTATCTTTGTATTCTATGTATGCGTATATTTGTATATATTTGTATATATATATAGATATGTATATATAGATGTGCGTCTATTTGTATATATATATATATATATATGTATATTTGTATTATATGTGTGTAAAAACAGTTTCTCGGATCGAAGGAGGCGGGCAAGCCGGTGCTCTCCTACGAGGACGCCCTGAGGGCCACCCGCAGGCATCCCTTGCGCATGGGGATGCCCAGACACGGCCCGTGCCCCATGCGAGAGCACGGGTCTGGGAGAAGAGGGTGAGGGACGAGGGGAAGAAAGAGGGTGATGAGGATGAGGAGGAGGAGGAGGAGAAGGAGGAGGAGGAGGAGGGAGGAGGAGGAGGAGGGAGGAGGAGGAGGAGGGAGGAGGAGGAGGAGGAGGAGGAGGAGGAGGTGGATGGATGGATGGATGGATGGATGGATGGAACGCTGGGGGGGCGATGCGTCTCAGTGCGACGGCCTGCTCATCTAAGGGCGATGCTCTGCCTTATGGAGTGCCCCCTGCGTGACACTTGAAAGCGGACGAGGGGCTAACGCTTCTATACCGCAGCCTAGCCCGCTGAAGTGAGAGACCTGCTAGCCTCTCGCTCCAGTGGACCGTCGGCAGGGATGCATAAGCATGATCCCACCGCTTCACACCTCGGAAAAATAAGGCTCCTCCACCTGCCTCCTATGGGGCGCGGGGAGGAGGACGACGCATCAGCCTGTAAGCGTCTGCTACCATCTCTCTCGCTTTGCTGCTACCTGCTGCTGCCATGCGCTCCAAATTAGCTAGAATGCTAGGATCACTCGAAGCATGCTGCGAAACGATAGCTCGAGCAGGGGGAATAGTCGAGGACGAAGAAGAGGGGAGGCTCGGAGGCACAGGAGTAGGAATAAGAGTATACTGGATTGGCTGGCATCTGGGACCCCTGGAACCCCTTGACTCGCTCGGCTGGGCGCCATCTCCCCCACCTCGGGAAGATGTCGCCTGGCCGCTGTCCCCCTTTTCAGGAGTCCCGTGCCTGTCTGCTGCACTATCTGCTGGCACACTGCTGGTTGGCTCACCGCTCAGCGATCCAGGTTGGCGCGGAGCTGCCTCTCCACCACCCTGACGATCTCGGACTTCGGCGCCTGGCCCTGCATCTTTTCCGCTCCGTTCTTCTTCATCGCCTGCAGGAAGGCGTTGCGAACCTCCTCGATCCTGAGGCCCTCCTCCATCGCGTCGCCGCCCTCGAACGGGCTGACGTCCGCCCACTTGTTGAAGTTCACCGTGACCTTCGTCTGCTTTGTCCATATCGTCTGTGTTTTTGTCCTCCGTCATGCTGACCTCCTCCTTCCCCATCTTTCTAAGGCGTCTCGAATGCGAGCGGACGATGAGGACATCGGTAGAGCAGCATTTTACATTTTTCTCGGTACCTTCCACAAATAGCAGCCAATCTCTCCCATCGTCGGGATACCATTCACAGAATTCTTCGCTGAGAATCGCCAGCAACTTCAAATCGTCCTGGACCAGCTTCGCCCACGGCTTGCTGTCGTGATAAACTCTACTGCAAGAATCAAGTCTACTTATACCCTCCACCTCCTCCATCAGCGTGTTACCGTATATTGATGCAAGAACCTGTTTTGCTGCTTCTGGAAACCTCCCGCAGCTCTGATATCTTTTAACACGTCGAATAAAAAGCTCCGTGGCCGTGTCGTTGATGCTCCAATACTCGAAAACCTCGAACGTGCTCATCGATTTTGTGTTCCTCTCAGGCGTGACCCAGCTGCAGTTTCCCCCGGCTAGACTTCTTAGCAGCTTAATCATGATTCTGTTCAAGTGCGCGTTGTGCTGCGGTTCAAGCACCATCGTAGTCATCCTTGAAAGGGCCGCCCCCTGAACCAAACTCTGAAACATCAACCTTTTTGGTTTCTTTAGTTCTTTTGCTTTCGAGAAAACTCCTCCTTCTCTCCAAGCTCGATACATCGCCTCGCCCCTCCGCCTCACCTCATCAGTGATGGTCCCGTCGGCTGCTAGGTAGGGCCCTAGCATTCTCATGTGCCTCTGGACCTCGCCCTTGACGCCATGCTGCTTCTGATGTAATCGGCGCATCGTAGCTTGAGCTCCCGTTCCTCGCAGACCGACAAGGTGGTGTGTTTTATCAGCATTCAAGTGATAACCTCCTTCTGACATCCCCTTTTCCAGCTGCTCCGTCGCGTAGTTGATCTTCGATGCCGCCTCTTTGACGCTCGGAGTGCCCAACCAAACATGTGTGCGCGTCACATCGTCCATAAAAGTGGCCAAACCAATATCAACTTCCTCTCCTGTCTTCATCGTCGGGCTCCTTGTCCTCAGCAAACCGTAAGTGATGTCCTGTTCCTTGAGATGCCCGTTCCACTTGTCAATTAGGGGGTTGTAGCAGTCATTGAAATCTCTCGGTGCAAGACAAAAACCCATCTGGCTTCCACTTTTCGGCATCAGGCTAATCTCCTCGTCGCTGCCTCTGATAACCATTGATGCGTGCTCGAAAGTTCCCACTGCAAAAGGAAAGTATTTCTCCAAACTCTGACTTCTCGCAACTTCTTCCAACTTCTCTCTTGAGGTAAATCCAAAAGCGCTCGTGCAATCAACGTTCGTGGTGATGTGGCTATGACCCAATGATAAAATGCGCCATCTGCAACTCATCGTCGTAATCAAGGCGTCCTCTCGACACTTCTTCCCAAGCCCTCCATGTGCCCAATAAGGTCTTGTAATAGCTGGAACTCGTTTGTGAATGCCGCTGTGGAAGCCCATCGACCAGGTGCAAAAGCAATGCATCACACGGCGTCCAAGGATGCCTGGCTTCCCGTTACTCCTGTCCATGCTGAATGATGATGCTCTTAGACAATCAATCAATCGGTACGGCCTCGCAAGTCCTGATCTTAACCATATACTCCGAGTACCTTTTCTGGAAAAGCTCGGCTTTGCAACTCATCACCTCGGTGCCAAGTCCCGCTCTGAAATGTCTTCGAACAATCAAATAAGCTGGTAGTACTGCTTCTGCTGCTTCTCTTTGAGGGTTCGCTCCCAGCGCCGATCCTGGTATCCAACCCATCTTCATCAAAAGAGCCCGGCCTTTGTTGGTCTGCGGAACCTCTGCGTCTTCCGCGTTCTGTTTTCTGCTCAAAACCGCTGCCACTCTCTCGCTGGCTTCGTTCGGGTCCTTAATGTTCTCCAACGGTTTCTCGATCAGCAGCGCCATCTCACTTGGTAAACCCCATGCTGGATACGCTCTGCGCTTGCAAGTCTTTCTCAAATATCGTACTAAAGCTCTTCTATCTTCGCGTACATCTTCCATCAACTCTGCATCCACAAATCTGGTGTCACCCTTGCCGTCGTTGCCGACTCCCAAGCAGTACTCTTTCTCCATTTCTGAATAATCAATAACTTCTGCTTTGAGTCCTCCATCTTTGCCGTCTTTCTTCAACTCACTGCCCCATTCCTGCGCTTCCATATTTGTTCGCGGTGAGTAAAAATATCTCTTGCGTGGTCCACGTCCAGTACCGCTGTATTGACAACGTAAGGCATGTAGTTCTGCAAAGTTTCTTTCTTCTGCTGCAGTGCACATCGCCTCCACCAGCTCAGCTTTTCTTCGTTTGTCTCTAATATCTCTTTCACTTTTCAAGGTCGCCGTGATCTCTTTGAGCTGGGCCTGAATCCGCTCTAACTCCTCGTATGAACTGTGCCCCATCGCCTGCTTCAGGTCCCTTCGCTTGTCCAACAATTCCATTCGCAATTGAGTAGCTGCGACCATTCATTCAGGTTGAACTTTAACTCCCTGTGGAAAAATCTCCTCCATGGCCTTGTTCACAGATCCTCGAAGAATGTCCCACATATCATCTGGCGTGTGTCTGTTCTTTGCTTGCTGCCATCTCTCCTCCTCAATGTTCTGCTGCAGCTGTTCGATCCGTTGAAAAAGATCTTCGCGTAAACATTTCGAGTGCCCTTGCGTAAACATTTCGTCAACTCATTTCGGTCAATTCGCACTGGCCAGCGCTGCCCTCTCAAATAAGTATTGCAAGTAATAACCAAGGCGACTGGAATAGGATCTCGTTGTTCGAGATGCCGTATAGGTTGAAATCGTCGTCCCGCAATTGGTAGTGTTCTGCATTATTTGGTTGCCGCTGTTGCTCCGTCTGGTATCATGGTATGGTCGATTCGACTTTGCCCTTTTTCTCCAAAACAAGTGCTGCCCAGCTCGCGGACGAAAGTCGTCTGAATATGAAATGTGTACTCAAGTATGTGCGTCTAATCTCTCTCCCATTTCCATTCTCGATCTTCGGTTCGCATCCTCCGATCGCCGTACCTTTCGTAAACTCAACTGCTCCAGTAGGGCCCCGAGCCAATCCAAAATCTGAATTACAGTCTGCACACCAAATAATCGTCGTGATGCGTCCATGTCGATCACATATATTTTCCACCCAAGAAGAAATGCGCTTCGCCAACTCGTCATTGGTCTTCTTCCCCACTGGCGCGTAGTACGTTCCAATTAGAAGAATGTCCATCTTGTCCAGCTTCAGTCGTATTGCTGCCGCTCTTCCTCGTAGTCCCAGTGGTGGGTGGTGTATCTGATTAAGACATGTCCTCGGCAGTTGATTCGACAGCAGGAAGCTGATTCCACAACTGTTGTTCATCCAGCAGCTCCGTCTCCATCCACAGTGAATTGCCCAATGATTTGGTAATTGCTGTTTTGCTGCTGGGTGCTTCCAATCTGCTGTTCTCTTCGTGCCCGTCAGCGTGATCAGCTGCCACTTCTTCAGCTCCCTGCTGATGTCCTCGCACCGCTCCCCCCATGCATGTTGTGGATTATACTGTACCACTCCAACCATATGACAAAGGAAGATGGTGAGCACCTCGCCGAACAGCATCGCCACGCATTCGCTCACCTGCGCAGCGCCGCCATCCCTCGCGGTGCCTTGTGTCGCGTCCCTCGGGGTTGGGACTCCGATACCCCTGAAGAATGTTGGCTCCTCCCGCCAGCTGGCAATCAAGCCTTAAGCCTGGTACGCCAGCTGGAGGAGGAGGAGGAGGAGGAGGAGGAGGGAGGAGGAGGATGACAAGTAGGTGATTTCAGAGGGTAGTCGGGGATTCTTTGAGGGGGCGAGGCTCTAGAGGGGAGGAGGGGGAGGAGCGTCTTCGGGCTCCTCGCTCGGCGGTTTCCCCGCGTTGTGTGGTCTTTTTCAGTTTGGAGCCTGCATTTTCGGAGGCAGGTCAACCCCTGCCTTCTCACTCCTTCCTTCCCCTTCTCTTTCTGCTGATAGGCCGGGATTGAACCTCGGGGCGAGCTGTGTCTATCGCATCCGTCTCCTCTTCCTCCCTCCTCCTCCTCCTCCTCCTCCTCCTCCTTCCCCTCCTCCTCCTACATTCAACTTCCTTTTAAACAAGTTCGTCTTGTCGCACTGCCCGGCGCGTCGGCAGGGCGTTCTGGACGCTCCGCTGGAGGACTGTCAGGAACGCGCGATCCCGAACAGTCGCATGCCGCACAGTTCCACGGACGGAGGGCGAGCGGTTCTCACCGTGTGCTCTTTGCCTCCGTTCGGCGTCACCCCAACGTGCTTATACTGTGTGTGCGTCGCCTGGCCGGATGTGCGTCGTGGCGGACGCTTCCTGGCCACACCGCTCGGGAAACGATCCACTACAAGATGGGGTGTACTATATCTTTGGGTCGGACGCGCGCCTCCCAGGAGAACATCGAGCATCGGTTTGTCTCTGTGCGTCCCATCCGTGCCGCGCACACCGGTCTGAACCGTTCGAAGCAGTCACAAGCATGGAGGGCTGACCGTTCTCAAGCTGTAGCCCTCGCCCTAGTGCCGAGCATGATGCATGTCTTGCTCCTGCTCTGCTCGTCCTCCTCCTGCTCTGCTCCTTCCTCCTCCTGCTCCTCCTGATTCTTCTCCGCCTCCTCCTGCTCCGCCTCCTTCTCCTCTCTCCTTGCTCCTCTTGCCTCCTCGTTCTCTTCCATCTCTTTTCCTTATACCTAACTCATCTATGTCGCACCCCCAGACGTTCTGGTACGGCGGTCTGGGCGTCTTGCCGGAGATTTACTCACCGCTTATAACCCTGAAGCGTGGGATTTGCTACAGCTTCAAGAATGGAGGGCGGCATGTTTTCAAAATGTGGTTTTCGCTTTTGCGCCGCAGATGTTTGCCACAGTTTCGAGGATGTAGGGCGGTCATTATTAAACTGTGGCTCTCCTGTCGCGCTGCGCCTATTCGCTTGAACATTGTGCCTCAGCTTCTATGATGGAGGGCGGCTCCTTTTCAACATGTTGTTCTCGCCATAGCGCCGCGCACGCTCGTCTTTTAAACTGCCTCAGTTTCAAGGGCTCGTTCGGTTGACGTCCCAGTAATGGTGTCCTGGCACGGTTCATACTTGTCAGGACGCAACAACTATGTAGGTTCGTGATGCTGACGTCCCAGGAATGGCGCTCAGGAACGATTTAGGGTTGCCAGGACGCGGCAGTCATGTTTTCATGTTGACTCGCGGGGTTGGGGTCCCAGGGTTGAGGATTCTCAGACGGTCATCTTCCGATGGGGCACTTCCAGGAATGCTATCAATTCTTGTTCAAACCTTTGACGAGGGCCCCTGAAGGGAGGGACTATTGCAGCATTCGGGATGGGTCTTGGCTTTACATCTCGAGGCGTCCTCGCTGAGTTCGTTCCCGCTGTGCGGATACCAGCGGATTCCAGCGAATTCCCTCCTTCCCTCCCCCTTAGGGGAGGGCACGTGCCCACACCGCTACCCTCCCCTCGTTTTTCCCCTTTTGGGCATCCTGGGTGGCCCTCGTCGCCACTCACCGCTGGATTCGCCCCGAAAGCCTCGTCGGAACGCACCTCGGGAGGCGTCCGGGGAGTGGTGGTATCGGTACTTTTTGGTTTCCCCTATCCCCTTCTTTCCTCTCCGTCTTCTCCTCATCGCCTCCCCCCCTCCTCCTCCTCCTCCTGCTCCTCCTTTTTGACGTTGATCAGACGTGAAGGGCCAAGCTTGTTGCATCGATCCTCCTCCTCCTCCTCCTCCTCCTCCTCCTCCTCCTCCTCCTCCTCATCGCCGCCCCTCGCGACTCTCCGCCTGCGCTGGCTGGCTCTCCGCGCAGCGCTGCAGAACAGGCCCACTGGTGTCCGATGGGCGGTTTTCAAGTTTCTAGCAGGAGGCTGACCCACAGCGGCCCGAATGCACGTCACCCCAAACCAAACGGCCAGGTGTGTGTTTCGGTTGTCCTGACGACGATGCTAGAGACGATCTCCGCAATCATACCACATGTAGGTCGGCCTTGTGGGCAATGTGCATGCCTCGCTTCCGTGCCCATGAGTCAGTCCTGCACCGTCTAGCGTTAGCTGATGTAGCAGAATACCAACCAGACAGCCCAGAATTCTCGTTCGAGGTTACTATAGATCGAATGGCAGACTTGCGTCAACTGTATGGTGTGCTTCGCCACCAGACTGGCTCTGGCCCCGATCATGTGCTGCGCTGTCTCCGGATAGCACGCGATCGCTGGGCGTAGGGTCATGGACGTCGCACCCCTGCAGCGACGTTCGCTCCTCCTCCTCATCGCCTCCCCCCTTCCCCCCCCCGCCAGGCACACCTGCGGCACCCCCGCGCAGCTGCAGCATGCGCC
>CAUYUJ010007202.1:77500-80000 GCA_963575745.1 Prorocentrum cordatum | reverse complement strand
GATGATGATGATGATGATGATGATGATGATGATGATGATGATGATGATGATGATGATGATGATGATGAATGATGAGGCTGATGAGGCTGATGATGTTGCTTGGGCACGTGATAAACATAACGTCCCGAGGCAACCAGAGGGCAGGAGGAGCGACAATCCCCCCGTTGGCCCCCCCCCACCCACCTGCCACGGACGACCGAGGAGCGAAGGCAGGCCGCCGTGGTAGACTGCGTCCCCAGGCCAGCGCGCATGCCGGCATGGATCGGCAAGCTTCGGGCGCGACGCGGCAGGGCGCCCCCTCTGCCAGAGCCGTGCAGACACTGCACACACCACATGCCACAGTGGGAGACATCGCAGCAGAGGCGGGCGCAGGCGCAGATTGGAACGCACGCTGAGGTGGGGCCCCCGCCCTCCTGAGAAGGGAGGCAGGGCTCAGAGGGCTCGCCGCGGCCTCCCGCGCCTGCGTCGGCTGCCCTCGTACCTCTGGATGGCCGCCTCGGCCTCCAGAGCACCCAATTCCACTTCGAAGTCGCGTAGGCGCTCCGAACACCACGAGAAGGTCACGAGGGCAGCGGTGACGAAGGCGCTGGTCATCCGCCCAGGGAAGGCCGCGCTGCTCAAGACCAGGAGCTCCGCGTACACGTAGACGACCGTGGCGCTTGGATGCTTGAGCGCCGCGATGGAGCGGAGCAGCCAAGTGTGGTGCGTGAGCCACGCTGGCATGCGCACCCCTAGCGGCTTACCCGTTCCAGGAGCCCACAAGGGCATGGGGACGGTGTCGATCTTTTTGTCCAGCATGCGTGCGCACTCCATGCAGAACCCCACGACCATGTGCAGAGACTTCCACACGCCCGCCTAGACGGAGAGAGCAGCGCCACGCACGAAGCACATCTTCCGCCAGCACGCTGCGTACCGCGGTGCGGCGCGCCCGCGCGCGGCGGTGGCTAGCCGAGGTCGCATACGCTTGGGCGACACAGCAGCTCCACCATGTTGAAGACGTAGTCGACGTAGCCGAGCACGCAGCCGAAGACGCCGCCCCAGCGGCGCCGCGTCAACATGCACGAGGGAACCTGCGCATAGAGTGCAGGCTTGGGGCACACGCGGCCGAGACCTTCGCGGGGAACTGATCCCCGCGCCCAGTATCCGGTCTGGGCCCAATCGGCAACCTATGATGACGATGATGATGATGATGATGGTGGTATTGATGGTGATGATGATGATGATGATGATGATGATGGTGATGATGATGATGATGATGATGATGATGCTGATGATGATGATGATGATGATGATGATGATGATGATAGTGATGCTGATGATTATGATGACGTTGATGATGATGATGATGATGATGATGATGACGATGCTGATGCTGCTGCTGATGATGGTAAGCATGAAGCTGATGATGGTGATGATGCTGATGGCGATGGTGTTGATGAAGATGTCGATGATGCTGCTGCTGATGGCGATGATGATACGACTGATTATGATGCTGATACTGCTGCTGCTGCTGATGATGATGATGATGATGATGATGATGACGATGGTGATGATGAGGATGATGGTGTTGATGATGGTGATGGTGACGGGGATGTTGATGTAGATGCTGATGCCGATGCGGATGCTGATGCTGATGGTGCTGCTGCTGATGCTGGGTATGATGATGCAGGGCATGATGATGGCGGAGAAGGATGATGAGTAGGGCGATGATTGGGATGGGGACTGGGATGAGGGGTGGGATGGGGATGGAACTGGGGATGTGGAAGATGCTGATGATGCTGATGATGACGACGATGCTGAGGATGATGATGATGATGATGATGATGCTGATGACGATGCTGCTGATGATGCTGCTGATGATCATGATACTGATGATGGTGGGGAGGATGAGGACGAAGATGATACTGGTGAAGATGCTGCTGATGATGATGCTGATGATGATGAGGATGATGACGGGGACAATGATGATGATACTGCTGATGAATACGGCGATGGTGATGATGATAGTGATGACCATGGCGGTGACGATGCTGATGCTCATGCTGTGATGCTGATGATGAGGCTGCTGACGATGCCGATGATGATGCTGCTGCTTCTGCTGCTGCGTATGACGATGATGTTCCAGATGTTGATGATGATGATGCTGATGATGATGATGATGTGAATGATGACGATGATGATGATTATGCTGATGATGATGCTGATCATGACGATGACTATTATGATGATCCAGACTTTGATGATGAGGCTGATTATGCTGTTGTTGATGACTATGTATGTGTTGATGCTGATGGTGATGCTGCTGCTGATGATGACTACGATGTTGACTACGATGATGATGTTGGTGCTGATGATGATGCTGCTGATGATGATGACGATGATGATGACGACGGCTATGGTGAATATGGTGATGCTGCGCATCTCGTGATGAAGATTGTGATGGTGATGAAGATGCTGAGTATCATGATGTTGATGTTGTCGTTGTTGTTGATGATGATGA
>CAUYUJ010007202.1:70000-72500 GCA_963575745.1 Prorocentrum cordatum | reverse complement strand
CGTAGCACCCCGCAATTGCGGATAAGAGTGAGGGGGTGGGCGCGGGCGACGCGGGCGTCGAGCCAGCGGACCTCGTGGCCCTCGCCTTCCCTGTCGATGGCGCCCTCCTCCTCCTCCACCTCCTCCTCTTCCTCGTTTTCCCCCTCCTCCTCCTCCTCCTCCTCTCCCTCCTCCTCCTCCTCCTCCTCCTCCTCCTCTTCCTCCCCCATCCCGATCCTCCCCCCTCCTCCTTTCCGTCGTCGTCCTCCTCCTCCTCCTCCTTCTCCTCCTCCTCCTCCTCTCCCTCCTCCTCCCTCCTTTCTCGTCGTCCCCCTCCGTCCCCCCCTCCTTTTCCTCCTCGCCCTCGTCCTCGGCCTCCGAAGCTTTGGCTTGTTCAGTGAACGTAGTTTGGGTCGCGGGCGGATCGCGGGCTCTCCACCTCCACCTGGAAGATATTCAAAAACAGCCCGCCGCAGGCGCCGAAAATTTGGATTTGTACACTGAACGCGGTTTGGGTCGCGGGTGGATCGCAGGTTCTCCACCTGCAGCGAATGCAAAAGAAGCCCGCCGCAGGCGCTAAAAATTTTGGGTGGGTCGCGAGGTGGGTCGCGGGTGTGTCGCGTGTGGGTCGCGGTGGGTCTTGGGTGGGTCGCGGGTGGGTCGCGGGTGGGTCGCGGGGTGGGTCGCGGGCGGGTCTCGGGGTGGGTCGCCGGTGGGTCTCGGGGTGGGTCGCCGACAGAAACCCGCCGCAGGCGCCTAAGTTTTGGCTTGTTCAGTGAACGTAGTGTGGGTCGCGGATGGGTCACGGGCTCTGCACCTCCAACTGGGAGGAAGTCAAAAACAGCCCGCCGCAGTCGCCGAACATCTTAATTTGTACACTGAACGCGGTTTGGGTCGCGGGTGGGTCGCAGGTTCTCCACCTGGAACGACTGCAAAAGAAACCCGCCGCAGGCGCCGAAAATTTTGGGTGGGTCGCGGGGTGGGTCGCGGGTGGGTCGCGGGTGGGTCGCGGTGGGTCGCGGGTGGGTCGCGGGTGGGCGCGGGTGGGTCGCGGGTGGGTCGCGGGTGGGTCGCGGGTGGGTCGCGGGTGGGTCGCCGGGGGGGTCTCGGGGTGGGTCGCGGGGGTCGCGGGGTGGGTCGCGGGTGGGTCGCGGGTGGGTCGCGGGTGGGTCGCGGGTGGGTCGCGGGTGGGTCGTCGCGGGTGGGTCGCGGGTGGGTCGCGGGGCGGGTCGCGGGTGGGACGACGACAACAACAAACAACAAACAAGACGCAACAAGCAACAACCAACAGCAACCACCATCACAACAACAACAGCAACAGCAACCGCAACAGCAACAGCAACAGCAACAGCACCAACAACAATAACAATAACACCAACAATAACAATGACAATAACAATACCAACAACAATAAGAAGCTGCATCGCGAAATTCCGCTTGAGCCACGCACCCAGGGACAGTGAATGACCATTCGGTTCAGCCCCCGCACTCATATATATATATATATATATATATTTATATATGTACACCCATATATATATACACATAATATATATATATATATATATATATATATATGTATAACCAGCTTTCCCGGGCCTGGGGGGTGGGCAGGCCCATTCCCCCATGGGGGTGCCGGGGCTCCCAGCGGGGCGGGGAGGAGGAGGAGGAGGAGGAGGAGGAGGAGGAGGAGGAGGAGGAGGAGGAGGAGGAGAAGGAGACCGAGGAGGAGGAGGGGGACGACGACGAGGACGACGATGAGGACGAGGATGGAGACGAGGACGAACGCGAAAAGGGAGAAAGAGGTTAGAACCTGAGCGCGCGCGAAGCGCACGTGGTTCTAGTACTCATACTATGTGTGCGTCGCCCCTCCAGGGGCTACGCGCGCGCGAAGAAATCTTATCCAAGCCCCGTGGCGGGCGCTTTCTGACCATATCGCTCGGGGAACGATAAACTACAATATGGCCATACTATATGTTCGGGTCGGGCGCACGCCTCCAAGGAGTAGTTACATGCAGCACTAGTATGTTCTTGTGTGCCAGAATCCAGGGAAAGTGCGCGCCAAGTCCGAGCGCCACGTCAGGGTTTCCGAATATCAGGGGCAACGATATGGGGCAATAAGCATACGTAGGGGGGGATGCATCGACCCCCAATCGCCCATCGATCGCCGATAGGGGCCCAATAGCCCCAAACTGCCCAGGAGCGTGCGGATTCACTATCGGGGGCCTATCGCCGATTTTTCGGCGATGTATCACCAATTCCAGGGCGATGCGTCCCCCCCATGCCAGTCCCCCCCGACCGCTGCATCTCAGACGAGCATCCAGCTGGGAAGCGCGATGAGGAGGCGCTGGGGGGAAGGGGAGGAGTCGCAAGGAGGAGGAGAAGGAGGAGGAGGAGGCGGAGGAGGAGGAGGAGGAGGCGGAGGAGGCGCGAGGAGGAGGAGGAGGAGGCGGGGGAGGCGCGAGGAGGAGGAGGAGGAGGAGGAGGCGCGAGGAATAATAATAATAATAAGAAGAAGAAG
>CAUYUJ010007202.1:27500-65000 GCA_963575745.1 Prorocentrum cordatum | reverse complement strand
GACTACATACGTACATACATACATCCATACATATGCATCCACAGGCTGAACGTTTTCCTCTTGGGGTTACACATTAGACAGCACCACTGGATCCAATGGGATCCGTGTCTAGGTGTGTAACAGTTTTGTGGATCTTATTTCGGTGTTGCGCGGTTTTCATTTCCCGTGTGTGTGTGAATTCAGCAATGGATCCGTTTAAATTCCGGGAGTAAATTTCAAAAGCAATCAATCTCCTAGACCCACAGGAAACTTGATCAACGGGGCACTGCACGTGAGGCATCGTGCTATCACTGGGGCTGTGGCTTTGCAGACCACTGCTATGATTCTACGGGGGAAGGCTTTTCCAAGGGTGAAGAGTGGAGGAGGGAGGAGACAAGGGCAGGGGAGAGGAGGAGAGAGGGGGACGGAGGTGGGAGGGGGATACAGGAGGGCAAATGAGGGAGGAGGGGGAGAGGGAGGGGGGAGGGAAGAGGAGAAGGACGAGGAGGAGGAGGAGGAGGAGGAGGAGGAGGAGGAGGAGGAGGAGAAAGGAGGGAGGCGGAGGGAGGAGGCAGGAGGGGGGAAAAGGCGGGAGGAGGGAGGGGAAGAAGGGGAGGAGGAGGGAGGACGAGGAGGACGAAGACACGCAAATTGTCAAGGTCGGAATTTCGAGCGCCACAGCGGGCCCAGCCACCTCCCTTAATCGCTCCTATAACATGTGGGTGTTCGAGCGACACAGCGGGCCTGGCCATCACACAAACTTCTCCCATAACATACGGTTGCTCGAACGCCACAGCCCAGCCCGGCCCGAGTCGAAGCGAGCGCGACTTCGCAGGGCCTACCAAGGCTTAGCAAGGCTGGCCAAGTTTTAGCAGGGTTCAGCAAAGCCCAGCTGAGCTTAAGGTTTCGTAGGGTTTACCAGGGCTCAGCAAAGCTTCCGAAGGCTGAGCGAGGCTCAGCAAATTTTAGCAGGTCTTTGCAGAGCTTACCAGGCCTTAGCAGGGCCTAGCAAGGCTCGCCAGGGCTGAGCAGAGCGTGGGGATGTCTATCAAGGCTTACTCTGGACAGGGCAATCGCCGCCCCCCTTGGATCCGCGGGGGGGGGGGGGGGGGGCACGCGCTGTCGGAACGGGTGGTGTGGAGGGGGGTGGGAGGAGGAGGAGGAGAAGGAGAGGGAGGAGGAGGTGGAGGAGGGGAGCACGAGCCTGGCTCAAGTGCTCGCGTGGGGTCGGCCGCGCGCGCCTCGCACGTGGGGTGGGGCTGCTGTCTGGCTCCGACGCCGCCCTGCTGGAGGGCGCCGCCGTGCGGGCCGCCTGTCGAGGCCAGGGCCTCGCGCCGCTCCGTGGCCACTGTTGTGCGCGCGGCGGTCGCGGCTGCTGCCTTCGCAGCCGCTGCGCCGCTTGGCGCGAACCTGATGCGCCGTCTGTCGCTGCGGCGGCCACGGCGGCGCGTCGGCGAGGGCGCTGGCGCGTCGGTGAGGGCGCCGACGTCGACGTGCTGTTCGACGTGCTGCTGATGCGCCAGCTGCTGGCGCGGCGGCCGCCGCGGCGGACGGCGACGGCATGCGGGCGGACGGCTCCATCGAGGACGAGTGGGCCGACGCGCCCGCCGCTGCCGCGCCTTTGGCCCTGCCCGCGGCTGGTGCGCGGGTGCCCGCAGGTGCCGCCGTGGCGCCCTCCACTCGTGAGTCGCCTGGAGCAGGGCTCGGCGGCGAGGGGGAGGGTGCCATGCTGCCCGCGGAGGGTGCGCCTGCGGCGGCTGCTGCTGCTGGCGCGGAGGTGGAGTGCGCGGCGGGCGAGGCCTCGGTCAAGGCTGCGCTGATGTCCGCGTGGGTCAACGCGCCTGGAGCCCCCCACTTTGTGGGCTGGCCTGTCGACCGCCCCCGCGCCTGGCTGGGCCAGGCGGTGGAGGCGCCCGGTGCCGGCGCCCGGGCGGCGCCCGGGCGGGGGGGGAGGCAGCGGAGGGGTCGGCGATGATGCGCTTTCCCGTGGAAGGGGGCGCGCCGCCTGCCCCTTCCCCCTCTCCCCGCGCATGGAGTCCGCCTTCGGGGCGCTCCAGCACGTCGCCTTCTGAGGCGATCGAGCGGCGAGTTGCGCTGCTCGCGGTGGCGGGAAGGAGTCACTTTCCGTTCAGGCTGAGTCGAGGAGGGGGGATGGGCAAGCTCCGTCGGAAGGTTACTCGCCCACTCCTCCATTAATATCTCACCCAGAGTAGCGACTCACCAGGATTCTCCATGACTTAGCAAAGCTTAACAAAGCTCAGCTCAGCAGGGCTCAGCAAAACTTCGCACGGCTTAGCAAGACTGACCAAGGCTTACTAGAGCGTAGCAAGGATCAACATCATCTGGCAGAGCTTAGCAAAGCCGGGCGTGTCTTTGCAAAGCTTACGGGCTTGCCTAAGGGGTTACCAAAGTTTAGCAACGCGTAGCACATATTTCCAGGGCGTGCCAGGGTTTACCAGGGCTGAAGAGGCAAACCTGGCAAACGAATGGCAGACAGAGTTGGCTAGTGAAGATGATGACGCACTGATGGCGTAGCTTAGGAGTGTGAGAAGAGAGAGATAGAGAGAGAGAGAGAGAGAGAGAGATGTATATGTAGAGAGATGAGAGAGAGAGAGAGAGAGAGAGAGAGAGAACAATACAGAGAGAGAGAGAGAGCGAGATAATGAGATATATAAATAAGAGAGAGAGATAGAGAGAGAGAGAGAGAGAGAGAGAGAGAGAGAGAGAGAGAAAAAAAGAGATACAGAGAGAGAGAGAGAGAGAGAGAGAAATGAGAGAGAGAGAGAGAGAGAGAGAGAGAGAGAGAGAGAGAGAGAGAGAGAGAGAGAGAGAGAGAGAGAGAGAGAGATAAGAGAGAGAGAGAGGGAGATAGAGATAACCAGCAAACAAAAAAACATACGACAAACAACAATACATGCTAATGATGAAAGGAATGGGGGAGACTACGGATAAACTCCTCTGGAGCCCAGGGGTACTCCACAATTTTCTGGCGTCGCCGTTTTGGGGACCTCTTGGGACGTCTTCGGCGCCCTCTGTGGGCTGACTCGGAACCCTCTTGGGCGGCCGTGGGGCCCTCTGGAGGGCTGGTTGATCCGTCTTGGGGCAGTCTTGGTGGCCCAAGAGGGCCTCCAGAGTCGCAGGCCTAGAGGTTGACACCAACACCAATATCGGCGGTGTTCCTCCACCGTGGGAAGAAGATCCCGATCTCGGTGATGGTGGTAATATTCTGGCTTCCAAGGTGACCGAAATATTACCACCAACACCGAAATCGAGGATCGCCTCCCCCCTGGTGGAGGCACCCCCCTGTGTTGGTGTTGGTGCCCATTTCTAGGCCTCCTACAAAGGGAGACCCAGAACGGACGAAGAGAGCCCCTCGACGGCCCAAGACGGCCAGGATCATTGAGCGTTGACGTTGGCTCCCAGCGCCAGGTTCCTGCGATGCTGTCCGGCTGTCTTCCAGAGCGAGCAAGGCCCCCATCGGCCTGCAGCGCGTGCTTGAGCAAGGGCAGTGCCCTGCCCACACCGTCGCGTCGGCTTGGCCGCGCCGGTCTTGGCCAATTCCAGGGCCCACATCTCCGACGTCCTGCTGTTATCATTTTTTGTTTCTTTTGTTTCTTCTGGATTTCGGCACTCGGGTGCCATTTTCGGGCCTCAGGGCCATCAAACCCTTGGGGAGGCGGTCGGGAGCTCTGGTGACTGCTTCGGATTACAGAAATCATATCGGCAGATTCCAGGGGGTCTGCGTCGATTTCACCGCTAGGGGGGCTTTCCCGGACAACTAAGGAAATTCAGCCTTTGCAAGGTTCCGGCTTCCTTACCCAAAGAGACCTCGTTCGACACCTCCACCGTGCCCCGCATAGGTCTTCCAGTAACGGTTGATCTCTGCCGCCTTGCAGTTGGGACTTGTTTATTTTATTGGCGCTTCCCATGATGTGCTACCCAGACGATGGCGACCGTCAAGACGAACGGGGAATCATATACGACGTTTTTGCGGGAGGGTGGCAATGTCTGCGGCGGCGCGAGCGGCGACGGCGACCGCGGCAGCGTCAGCTACGGTGGTGGGCACGGCGCCAGTGGCAGCAGCAGCAGCAGCATCAGCAGTCATGGTAGCCAGCGGCAGTGGCGCAAGCGGCTGTGGTGGCGGCCCCGCTGGCGGCGGCAGCTGCGCAGCCATAGCGATGGCACGTTCGACAGCAGCGACAGCTTCGCAAGGCGGCTGCGTCGGTCGAGGCAGAGCCAGGAGTAGCCGCGAGGGCGGTGGCAGAACCGGCGGGCAGGCAATGCGCACCCGGACACGCAGGAGTGAGGCGTCGACGCGCGCGGGCCAACCGCGCGCGGCGAGCTCGCAGACCGTTCAACTCGTTGTGTTTTACCCGGAATGCATGAGTGCAGCAGCTTGGACGTTCTCGCAGATGAGCTTCTTCTCGTGCTGCTCCTCGTGGCGCTGCCTCTGCGAGCAAGCCAGCCCTGCTGGGCGCGCTTTCTCTCTGTGGCCCAGCGCCCATGCCAGCTCACCGTTGGAAGCACGGGGAAGCCATGCGTTCTGCATCACCGAGGCCGGTCGCGAGGTTCTTCTGCCTGTGTCGCCCAGGGTGCCCTGCGCTGCTCGAGTTTTACCAGCCTCGAACGTATCCCTATCCCTAAGGTTGACACGCCAAAAGGCGATGACAATCTGGGGGATTCGCCAAAAAATAAGGGAATCCCTAAGATGGGCATCGTGATGAGGAGGTGCCCAGCATAGGGATGGGGATGTGTTCCAGGCTGGTAGGAGTTCCGAGAAAGGCTGCCTGCAGGCGCAAGAGGGCTCTGGAGGCCGCAGGTGCCGGCGTGCAGAGCGCAGTCCGGAGCGCAGTGCCCGGGGGCTGCCGGCACGGCTCTTCCCTCTGCCGGCGACGCGGCGCGCCACGGTCCCGAGAGGACCAGGTACGGGAAGCGAGCGCTCCGCTCGGCTCCGGGAGCCTTCGGGGGGCGTGCCCGCAGGGTCCCTTTCCCATGCCGTTTCTGGCCTGCCCGCTCCGATTCGGTTCCAATATATATATATATATATATATATATATATATATATATATTGCGACGATCCGACGTGGCCCGGCGCCTGCACGGCGTTGTTGCACATGCTGGCGCAGCCGATTCGATTCGATCTCGATTCCCCGCCGATGCAGCCCGCAGCATGTCGCGAATTGATCCGATCTGGCAAGAATCGATGCTGACTCATCCTGGCCCCCCTGCAGCGTGGCCCCAAACGTGTCCTGTGTCAGGTGAGCGACGCCAGAAAAACGGGGCCAATTGCGCCGACAGTCGCGCGCAAGCTTGCGGCGTCAGGCCGCCTGTGAGTGCCGTCGTTTCCAGTGTGGCGTACCCTGCTGGCGGTTCGCGTGAGCCACCGCGTAAGGTCGCTGTGCCAATCCCGCGTAAGACTCTGAAGATTAGTTGCCAGGTTGGGAGGACGGGGTTGGGAGAAATGCTCAGATCATCAGTATTATATTATCGCGTATGCTGAATGTGCTCAACTTACACAGTCTTGCCCGACGCTAACGGCGATGCATCAAACGGCGATGTAGGTTCCGGCATTGTGGGCGGGGGTGCTGCGTGGCCAACCCAACGACAGGAAAACGCTGCTCGTGCTTCCCTGCACTCTGTCCTGCGCGAGTTCGGCGCCGCGAAGACCAGATCCCCAGCACTGCCGTGAGCCAACACCGCCGGGCGACGAGGCCTGCACGTACCCGCCGCTCCCTGGGGACGGGCCCGCCCTGGACCCGGGAGCCGTGTTAAAACGACGCGAAGATCGGGACAAAATCGGATCGGGATACCTCGAAATCTCTGAGAAGCGGCGGGTCTGGAGGACGTATAGGGCGCCGCGGCCGCTCCAGAGCGCTCCGGAACGCTCCGAGAGCGCTCCGGGACGCTCTGGAGCGATCCATCGTGTGCGCCCGCCCGCCGGGCCAAGCCGGGAGGGCGCGGGGCGTCTGCGCCGCTGGCAGGGCCCGGGACGCGGGCCCGGCCGGGGCGCAGCGGCTGCGGCTCCCAGACCCCCGACGTCATGATTTTTTCATGACGCGACCCCCAGAGGTCCCGACCCCTTCCCTGGGACCGGTTTTTCGTCCTGAGTCGTTTTTTGACGGTCCCGAGGCCCGGCGAGGGCCCCCGGAGGCCGAAAATGGCAAAAAGCCTCCCGCCGTGACTTTTTCATGGCGCGAGGGGGTCGGGGCTCCTCGCCGCCCCGCCTCGCCGCCGGCGTGCACCCCCTCGGCGGGCGCCCCGCCGCGCGCCATGGCGCCCAAGGGCGCCAAGCGCCGGCCGGCCGCCGCCCCCGCCGGCGGCGGCGAGGGGCCGGCGGCGAAGGCGCCGAGGGCGCCGCGGCCGCGGCGAGGGGCGGCCGAGGCGCCCGCCGCCGCGGGGCAGGCGGCCGCCGCCGCCCGTCTGGCCGGCGCGCTCGCCGAGGAGGGCTGGAGGCCCAGGGCTCCTGGAGCGGAGGAGAGACGACGGTGTAGGCTCGGAGGTGGAGGGATCTCCTGCGCCCTGACACGTCGATTCGGGAGTTGGTTGTTAACGTCGGGCCGGGCGAAAGGGGGGGATTGGGAAAGGGGGGGTTACGAAATGTGCTGCATGCAGCCGGTTTCGGCCTCATCGAGGGGCCCATTCCTCGATACTTGGGCGCCTCCCGGCGCCGGGAGGCGCCGGGAAAATCAGCTACGTGAGCTGATTCTCAACCCCCCCCTTGCTATCCCCCCCTTTCGCCCGACCCGATAACGGCTCGCGAGAGGGCGTCGCGGCCGTCGTTCTTGCGGGTCCAGGTCCGTCGGGTTCGGTCCCAGGCCGCTTGCACTCAGGGGAGGTTTGCGGAAGGGAGGTCTCTCCACCGCCGAGGTATAGACGTTTGGTGGGTGGATCCCTCAAGCTCGCCGCCGCCTCTGGCGGTGTGCGATGCGAGCAGGAGCGCAGCAGAGCCACGGGAGAGCGCGGCATGGACGGTGCAGCTCCCCGCACACGTGACACGCGTGAGAACGAGCAAGAGCACAGCAAAGCCCCAGGAGAGCGAGGCTCGACAGTGTAGCTCAACATTGACACGGTGGTGGCCGGGGAGCCCCCGCGACATGTCCGCGACGCTCCGCGCGGATTTCTTGGATCTGCGCTGGCGCACTCCGCGCGCCAGGGGGGTCCAGCGCAGATCCTGGAAATCGGCTCGGACCGCCAGACGTTTGGGTGTTGTGCAGCTTTTTGTTGTTCCTCTACTCGAGCCAGGGATCGGCGGCGAGCGGGGGGGGGGGAGGGACAGCGGCGGGCCTTCTCAGAGGCCCTTCCAGCTCTCTGAGAAGCTATGTTTGTCTCCTCGGGGAAGGCTCAGAAAACTCCTCGGACGGCCGGGGGACTTCCGAGCCCTCTGAGAGGGCCCGCCCCTTCTCACTTCCCCCCGTGGGCTCGCTTCCGAACGGGATCGACTCGGCGTAAACGTGACCCTTCGCCGGAGTGACCTCTGGTGCGGGCCCTTTTGGGGTCCCCCGATCGCCGGGCGCGACGCGATGGCAGCGACTTGCGCGCTCGTGTTGGCCCCCCCGCGGCCCCAAAGAGACCGCGCACCGACGGTCACCCTCACCCAGGGCCACTCCTGCGCGTGGCCGACAGACCCCCATCGAGCCATGGAAGGACGAAGCACGGTGTGACATGGGCGTCTCCGCCGTCGGGGGCGTCTGCCCCGGGGCGGTCAGAGAGTCTGCGCCCCTGCAGTGGCACGTCGGGGTGTAGACTCTCCAGCCGCCCTGCGGCGGAGGAGGAGGAGGAGGAGGAGGAGGAGGAGGGGGAGGAGGAGGGGGAGGGGGAGGAGGAGGAGGAGGAGGAGGACCGGGCAGGCGTCCCCGACGGCGGACCAGCTTCTTTCATGCCGCTCCTCGCCGGCCGAAGGCCACGACGGCAGGTTTCTCTTGGCTGTCTTCGGCCTCCAGTTGGGCCGTTCTCCGGGCCTCGGGTGGCCGTTGAGCAACGACTCGTAGGGCGAGGGGCTGGTCCCCGGGCAGGGGTCGAGACCTCTTTGGCGGTCGACGTTGTACGAGCACGTCGCGGCGTCGGGGGCCCGAGGGGGGGCACCGCCGGCGAAATCCGAACCCCGTCCTCGCCGATCAAGGATGCGGGCACCTCGGTGGGGCGGCGGGGGTCTTCAATTTTTTTTAGGGAAACATGAAATTCAAATTTTCCAATTTTTATTAGGGCTTTTGGATTAGAGGGTTCGGAGTTCGTCGAACATGCGGCGAAATCCGAACCCTATAGCCCCGCCACCCAAGGCAAGCCCTGGCCGACGAGTTCGGCAAGGCTCCGGGGCCCCCAAGCGGTGCGGCGACCACACCGCGTGGTGAGTCGGTGGGCTCGATGTCGACCGCATTTGGCCCCTCCTCCTGCTCATCCTCGCCCTTCCTGTTCCCCGTCCCCCTCCTCGTTCTTCTCCTCTCCCCAGTGAAGGGGCCAATCCTGTCCACATCCGGTCCAAATCCGGTCTTAAGTGTATGCAGGTTCCGGGTCAGACCAGGCCCACATCGGACCGCGCCAGGGGCCACGCAGGCTCCCATGCAACGGACACCAAAAGTGGGGGTTCGGGGTCACCGCACGGTTTCGGGACTCATGCGACTGGGGCCCCAAGGTTCCAAAACCTTGCGGCGACGGGCCGCGCGGTGAAGTAGTTTGGGATTTGGAGGTCACCGCGCGGTCTGTCGCCGTACGCTCCTGGGGCCCCCGCGAGGCGTACTTTGCAGACGTGGCGGAGTTTGTGGAGAGGGAGCGCTCGGCTGGGCCAGTGCACCCCCCCGCGGACCAGGTGTTCGCTGCGCTCAACGCGACGCCGCTCAGCAAGGTGAAGGCCGTCATCCTCGGCCAGGACCCGTATCACGAGCCGGGCCAGGCTCACGGCATGTGCTTCAGCGTTCCGAGAGGGATTCCGACGCCCCCGAGCCTGAAGAACATGTACAAGGAGCTGGAGCAGGACCTGGATACGAAAAAAACGCCATACACATAAACTTTTGGCGCTCCGCGCGGATTTCTTGCATCTGCGCTGGGCACCCCTGGGCGGCGCCTCTGGCGCCTCTCCCGGCGCGCTCCGCGCGCCAGTCGGGGGGGTCCAGCGCAGATCCAAGAAATCCGCGCGGAGCGCCAAAAGTTAATGTTTATCACGTTTTCTCTTCTTCTGAGGACGTCCCTGGCTTCAAGGCCCCTGCGCACGGGGACCTCTCGCGATGGGCCGAGCAGGGCGTGCTGCTGCTGAACGCAACCCTGACGGTCAGGGAAGGCCATAAGGAGGCCAACTCCCACTCCAAGTGTGGCTGGCAGCGCTTCACCGACGAGGTGATCAGGGTCGTGAACGCCCGCGCCGAGGGGGTGGTGTTCCTGCTCTGGGGAGGCTTCGCCCGGAAGAAGAGCAAGATGATCGACGTGGACCGGCACCGCGTGATCGAGTGCGCGCACCCCAGCTCGGGCGGGTGGCAATTGGGGCGTGGCGCAAGTGGGGGGTGCAGAGAACGGCCCTAACGGGGCCCGTGTCTCTCTCCCCCCATCGGGGCCACCCTCCACTGCCACCCGCCCGACCAGCCCCCTGAGTGTCACGAAGTGGCGCGGGTGCCGGGCCTTCTCCGCGTGCAACGCGGCGCTCCGCGAGCTCGGCCGCGGCGAGATCGACTGGTCGCTGCCGTGAGCCGCCCGCGGCGCCGGCCCGCGCAGGCCCGCGCGGGAGCGGCCCCGCGCGGTCGGCCCGGGGGGGGGGGGGGCGGGCGGGCTCCGGCCGCGCCCGGCGCCCGGGGGCTCTGGAGCGGCGCGGCCAGGGGGCATGCCCCCGGGGGCTGGCCGCGCCCTGGCTGGTCTTGCAGGGGAGGGCCCCGGTGGCACATCGTGGGAGCCCCGTGCGTCCTCGAGTCGTTCTCGACGCTTCGGGTGGATGAGCACGCTGTGGAATGTAGGGGGTGGGTAAGACGTCCTGCCCCTGAGAGGGAGAGGACGTATGAGGAAGAGGAGGAGGAGCAGCAGCAGCAGCAGCAGCAGCAGCAGCTGCAGCAGCAGCAGAGGTAGCAGCAGGCTGATGAGGAGGAGGAGGAGGATGAGGAGTAGGCGGATGAGGAGGAGGAGGAGGAGGAGGAGGAGGAGGAGGGCGATCAGAAAAGGCCAGAAGCCCGTGGCATGCATACATCTCGAAGTCTCTTCGAATTTCTTCCAAGAGCTTCTTGGAGTCCGCTTGGGGTGTCTTAGGGTCTCTTGTCAGTCCCGTAGGCCTCTAGGGACGTGTTTGGTGCCTCTGGGAAGTCTCTTGGGGTCTTTTGGGGGCGTCTTTGGGGCCTCTTTGGGGCTCCTGGGCACCTCTCGGGGCCGTCTTTGGGTACCCTTGGGTGTCGCGGGGACCATCTTAGGGCAACCTTGGAGGAGATCGATCAAAGGAGGGGTCGTAGTACATGGGGCCCTCTCCCCAGGAGGCCAAATTTTGGCCTAGTAAAATTAATGATCTAGGTCTTCTCGGCGAGGCCTCTTGGGGCGGCCAACATGTGGCCCAAAGTGATTTTGGCTTTCTCGCCGAGGCCAGGAAAGACCCCCTGACATCTCGCACCCCTCTAACCTCAGGGGGAGGAGGGGGGGGCAGGGGTAAAGCCCTCCCCTGTAAGGGAAGAGGGGAGGTGGACGAGGCACCTCGCTAATTAGGGTGCCTCCGCGTGCCACGGCGCCCGGCAGCCGCTGAGACAGTACTGTGGCGTCGACCAAGCGTCGCTTAGCATCGATCGACGTCGGCCCGCAAGGGCCCGCAAGACGGTGTGGGAGCGCCAGGGGGCACTTTGGCCCGACGCCCCGCTTATGGGGGTTCCCCTCCTGGGCAGGAGGAGGAGGGCGAGGAGGAGGAGGAGGAGGAGGAGGGAGGAGGAGGAGGAGGAGGAGGAGGAGGAGGAGGAGGAGGAGGAGGAGGAGGACGCCCCGAGCGCGCGGCCCGGCCGAGCCGCTGCGGCTGCCGCTCGGGCCGAGCGCGGCGAGAGGTCGCCGCGCGCGCACGGGGTCGGGGGCGGGTTCGCCGGGCTTCTCAGCCGGGGTCCGGGTCGGTGCGGCTGGGAGGAGGAGGAAAGGGAGGAGGAGGAGGAGGAGGAGGAGGAGGAGGAGGAGGAGGAGGAGGAGGAGGAGGAAAGGGAGGACTGAGGAGGAGGAGGACGAGGAGGAGGAGGAGGAGGAGTTCGATCATAGTGTCCCGACTGTGTGAGCATGATCCGTCGGGGATCTTGTGGAGAACGTTGTGTAGGAATTTCAGTGGTACACGTTAGTCGCTGGCCGCACCTGTTTGGTTCAGGTGCTATCGCCTTCTCGTGAAACGAGCTCCTGCCAGAGTTTCATGGCAGCGGAGCCCGTAGTTCGCTCCACGGGTTCCAGAGCAGAGATTTTTATGGCAGCTGCAGCTGCCCCCGCGAACCGTGGAACCAACGCTCCGGGCTACTATGTGCCACTGCTTGAAATATGCGGCGCGGTTCTCGAAACTGTGCAACGCAGGTTGCGAGAACGGAAGCGTCAGGTACGTGAGCACGGCGCTCGAAACCAATCACGAAGGCATGGGCATTTTCTCCAAGATGATCTCCACAGGGCACCGGGACTGTGGGCAACAACGGTTCACCCACGATGACGCAGGTGAACTACAACAAGTATGCCCTCCGGATCTTAGGTGTCAGTCGAAACGTGTATTGCGAGGATCAGCTCATCATCTGAAAAGAGTATGTGAGGGAATCAGTCGAATATCAGGCAAACGCTGTGGAGCATGTTGCCGGGATCGCTGAGGCAATACAATCCGCAGGACACGGCAGGTCTGGCGGAGTTGGAAACAAACCCGCGAGTGAATACAAGGCTGTTCAACAGTCAAAGACGTTCTCAGTTGACATGACCAAATTCTTGACGCTCCGCAGATCCCCACCAATCCATCCAGAAATGATGCCAGGGCGAGTTGGCTCAGAGTTCCTTCGGATGTCTCTTGGAAGCCTTTTGGAAGCGTTTTGGAGCGTCTTGGAGGCCTCTTAGCGGTCCTGGATGCCTCTTGGAACGTCTTGGGAGCCTCGGGGAGCCTCTTCGGGACTCTCGGGAGCCTCTTGGAAGCCTCTTGGGCGCCTCGTGGGGCCTCCTTGGCGCCTCTTGGGGCCCTCATGGAGCCCTCTTGGGGCGCTCTTGGGAGCGTTCGAGGCGCTCTTGGGGCCATCTCGGAGGACATCTATCAAAGACGGGGATGGTTGCAATTCGCGTTGCCCCTCAGGGGCCCCGAAAATCCTCTCCTGGACCCCTGTTGGGGCGCTCTTGGAGCGCTCTTGGGCGCTTTTGGGGCCATATTGAGGCTCTCTTGGGCCCCTCTTGGAGCCTTTTTGGGCCATCTTGAAACCATCTTGAGGCTTCGGAAGGATATCGGAAGCGAGCGGGCGACGATGCCAACATCATTGATTTCCAACGTTTTTTTATATGGATTATGCCTTCTTGGAGTGCCTCCTTAGAGGTCTCGGAAGCCTCTATGGGCCGTCTTGGAGCGTTCTTGTGGCCCCTTGGAGCATCTTGGCAACCATCTTGCGTTATCTTGAGCCATCTTGGAGGTCATCTTTGGCTCTCGGAGGCGCTCTGGGAACCGTCTTGGGCGAACAAATACCGTCTGACCGCTCGCGAACCCCCCCCTCCAGGTCCAGGGGAGGGGGTAGGGGGGAGGGGTCAAGACGCCCTCCCCGCCCGCAAGCCGTCTCGTTCACTCCCACCCGCCCTCCCAGCCGAACCGCAGCATAAGTAGCAGTCGTCTTTGGACGGGCAGCTACTGGGGGCGAATCCGCCTCCGCCGCCGCTGCCGCACGCCGCCGCCGCTGCCGCGCCGCCGCCGCCGCCGCTGTCCGCCGCCACCGCGCCGCGCGCCGCCGCCGCCGCCGCCGCCCGCCGCCGCCGCCGCTGCCGCGCCGCCGCCGCCGCCGCTGCCGCCGCCACCGCGCTGCCCGCCGCCGCCGCCGCCGCCGCCGCCGCCCCCGCTGCCAAATCGCCGCCGCCGCAGCCGCTGCCGCCGCAGTCGCTGCCGCCGCAGTCGCTGCCGCCACCGCCATTGCCGCCGCCGCCGCCATTGCCGCCGCCGCCGCCCCCGCTGCCGCCGCCGCCCCCGCCGCCGCCACCGCCGCAGCCGCCGCAGCCGCCGCCGCCGCCAAGTGTACTCAGTATTTGTTTGACAGAGATGGTGGGGGGAGGCCGCATCGGGTTCGCTACGCATGTTTCGAATTTGGGGGACAGAGTGTGTTTTGTTTTGTTTGTTGCAAGGGATGGTGGGGGCTGAGTGTGTATTGTGTAGTGTTTTTTACAAGGGATGGTGGGGGGCCCTCATGGACTTGAGTTGGCTCCCGGTCGCCTGGGGGAGGGGGTGTATATCAATAGGGAACAATGATAAACCCTTCCCCGGAGGGGAAAAAGGCGGTTGGAAGAGGACATGTTCTAAACCACCTATACCAAGAGGGCCGGTGGGATTCATGTGATGGAATGAGAAGCCGTTGAATGCGCTTGCCCAAAGGGAGCTCTGTCACCGGAAAACCCTTAAGAGCTTGAGCAACGAGCTCGACACCAATGACGAAGGATATGGTCTTATAAATATCGTGAGCGGAGGGTCGACACGGAGCCAGTACAGGAAAGCGTCGGACAGCAAAATATGGGAAGACGGCCGACACGGGAATATGAGTTTGATGAAGACGATTATCCCGAATTGGACGAGGACCTCTCTTTTTTTTCAACGACAACTTAGAGGGAACAGAACCTCGGGGGAAGCTTATGGGCTTGAACGAAGCAGATGAGTTGATGGTCTCAGACAATCTACAAGTGGCACTCTGCGGTTACTGGGGTTATTTTCCGTACGAAATGAACTTTGTCATGAATCCCGACAAGCTGAAGACAATGAAGGAGAAGTCCATGCAGCTTGAACAGTGGAACGCGATAGTTTAACCACTGGAAAAGATTGGGTCTGCCTCGTTATTGCAGCTGCCAATCAGGGTTAGAGTTCTGGGAGTCATCGTGACCCACGCTGGCGATGGGTTTGGTGACTGGCAGTAGGATTGCATCGAAGCCCCAGAGTCGTTGGCGCATGCCAAGAGCTTTTCGTTCAGTGCGAGGGTTGGGCAAGGAAGAAGAGGGTAAACGATTCCACGAAAAAGCCGACGCTATGGACGCTAGGCCTGCAAACGATGACGACAGTGGAAGTTGAGGGGCGCATGGGGGCGACGCAGGTTATTCAGATGACGCGTGTTCTTGGTAGTCCAGGACAGTGGAGGACGTGGCCGCGAACGGCAACGCGGACGAAGTTAGTCGTGGAGAGGGCAAGGGCAAAGGGCCCATTTGCTACCGGCGTGGAAGGCGCGGGCGCGCGACCAAGGGCTGCGCCATTAAAGGGGCTGTTAAAGGAAAAGGGGGCGGACAATGATGATGCGCATTTTTCGAGGGTTATCAAAGAGTGCATGCGGGAGGATGCAAGGGGGGATCAAGGCGCCAGAGGCCGTCCAGGGGGCGACGCAAGGGGAGGTCGCAGAGGGCCCCCCGCTCTCGGGAGCTTACCGCGGGGGCCAAGCCCCAGGCTGGGAAGGGGCAGTTCAGGGAGGACTTGCGCCGACCAGTGAGAGGGGGTGCTACAAATGCGGCGAAAATGGCCGCGGTGCAGTCGGCTGCCCCAAGAACGCTAGCGAGTCCACTCCAGGTCATGGGCAGGAGGCCCAGGAGAGCCCGAGTAGACGCTGGATCAACTTCTTTCAGGGCCAGGGTGCAACGGCGTCGAGTTGAGCAAAGTTATCGACGCATGCGGAAGCGCTTGCGATCCCAGAAACGCTGGAGCCACCTGAGGGGGCACAGGGGCGGGGGGCGCAGCGCAAAGTGGCGAATATGAGGGGCCAGGGGGCCAGGTTAGGAATCGAGTGGAAGCGTGCCCTGCATGAGTGAGTGCCGCGTCAACCGCTGACTACCGTGGCAACCGCTGGGGCAACCGCATTTCGGAGTACATTTAGCAGGAGGAAGTGCGACGCAATGCAATAATACGCCGAGCTACAGATAGTAGAGATGGAGGGCCCCAACAAAGACGTCAACGAGGTGCCCGTGAGGGGTCGGGAAAGAGGGGTGGGGGGCGATGTTTTTTTCCCCACGGCTTCAGGGGCCCGCGACGCTGTTGAGCCCCCGAGTGCAGGAACTCACGCCCCGCCCGCGCCCGCGGGGCTTCCAAGAACGGCCCGCATTATGGTGCAACAAAGGGGCCGGTCATCAGGAACCGCGGGGTACAGGTTGTTGTGGGAAGAAACAAACAGGGATCCATGGTGGGCATGCCCGTCCAATTATCCGATGTAACAAAATACTCGAGCCTGCTCGCGATATGGTCGGAGCCGGGAATCGCGTGGTGTTAGATCGGGAAGACGGCTGGCAATCTCGCTGCTGCCGCGAGCACGAGGCAACGGGGCCATGGGCGACGATCTACGGCGAGAGCGGTAATTCCCCGTTCGCCATCGGGGCCCCGAAAGGAGCTGCGAGTCGAGACGGGGCGAGAAAGGCGGGGGAGGTAGGTGGGAACAGATGCGGGGGCCTTCCCGCGCAGGCCCCCCCCCAATCGCGGGCGTGCTTTATTGCGTCTGGCTGGGCCCGCAAGTCCCATTCAACATCTTGCTGTCGTGAATTTGGAGGGCGACCAGGAGGGCGAGTATGGAGGCGGCGACTTAGGTGATGTCGAGGACGCGCGTGTAGGCGACCAGGCGGGAGTGTCCGACAGAATCGCATGCGACTTGGGGCCGCGCAGCGAGGAGGTCGCGCAGCGTTATCAAACTCATCTGCCATGTCGGCGTCGGCGCTTGTCGCCGCGTCGGAGGGGGGGCAGGGGGGGGGGGGGGGCGCGCGAGCGGCGGATGGAATCATGGAGGCGTGGGGCGCCCGCGACCCCAATCGACTGCGCGTGGTGAAGTTTGAAAAAAGGAGACCGCGAAGAGGAAGACAAAGGAAGCCCACTGTTGTTTTGCGTTGCCGGGGTGTAGAATTTACCTGGGGCCGCGTTTTACTAAAAAGTAATGAGTGGGTCCTTGCTCGATCCAGGTCGCTGGTTTTTGCCCCCTAGTCACTAGACAGCAATTCTCGGCGGCGACGGTGAGTCATCCATCGCGGTGCTCAAGGAGGTGGGAAAAGCTTCGCGCGACTTAGATATTGGGGGCGGTAGCCCCGTCGGGCATTCTCGAACAAGCGGCGATGTCGAATCGGCGATGAGAACCATTAGTGGCTAGCTCAGGGCGTTCGAGACCGCCCTGGGCGATGAGTGCAACGTTTAGTTCGGGGAAGAGCGTGCACTTATGCCGCATTGTCGTCTGCCCGCGCGTCTTTCCTCGTGCGCGGGTTTGTCGTTGATGCCGAAAGCGCAAAGTCAACGCGGCGTTGCCTGAGTTCGGGGGGTGTTCCGCGCGGCTGGAGACCCCCCGCAAACAGAAAAAGGGGGCGGCGACCTCGGCGCGAGAGCGGCGTATTTCTGGGGGCGCGCGAATCGAGCTGGGATTTGATCATCGGCTCTTGGGGCGGGGCCGCCAAATCCCGCGAGGTCGGGCGCGGGGGATGTGGATTGGAAAGATGGAAACTGGAAGAACCTGGCAATATGAGTGCGTTACCTTGGCAACTCGATCCCAGCGCACCTGGAGCTGTCGTTATGGCCGCGGCGATCTCGCCCGCGGCGGCGCCTGACCAAAACTCGATTGTCGACGCCGTGCCAGTAGTGGCCCGAGGGCTTGGCGCAGAGACGTCGGGGCGATGGCTGTTGTGGGGCCGGCGCCCGGGCGCTACGGTTGCAGGGCCGCAGTTAGGGGTGGTGCCGCGAAGGGGCCGCGTCGCCCAGCGTGCCGCGAGAGAACTATCGAGTGGCTCCATGGGCAAGACGACCCGAACATCCAGGAACGGTTAGCGGCGGCCTAAATCAGGGTGGGGCCCGACGGCACCAAGCGCAACCAATAGCAGAGAAGTAACGTGTATAAGCAAATGGGCATGTTAAGACATGTTTACCATTCGACAGCGCCGCGGACGCATAACCATAGTGCGCGTGCCTGGAGTCATAGACATGGGGCCTCCCAAAAGGCTCGGCACTGCGACGCGAACGCATGTGATCTACCTGGGCACGGGCGGGATGGGGGGGACATGGCCAACGATTGAAAGGATGGATGTCAATGGGGGCCGCGAGGACCTTGGACGGGATGAACAGTGTGCCGCCCTCTCTCAGGAAGCGGCGTCGTCGCGCGACCGGCCTGCGCTGCTCCGCCATGGTCAGCGGCGGCAAAGAGGAAGGCGGGGGATTTCGGGGATTATTCGAGGGTCAGAGAAGTCACGCAGGTGGAAGGCGAGGACGAGGAGATGCCGAATGAGGGCGCTGGGGTCGGGGTCAGGAAGGAGCCGGGCGACGAGAACGTGAGCGAACTTAAAGCCGATCGCGCAGATGCAGTGCGCGCCGGGTTATGCGCCATGGGGTTTGACGCCGAAGTTGCAGAGTGGTTGCGCAGCTTCGGCTTGGGCGTCATCATAGCGCGTTCCTGAGGCCCGCTCGCCAGCGCGGGTTGCTGGCGCGGCGAAGACTGTCGTGGCGGGGGAAATTTAACGGGGCTCATGCCGACATCGGCTGTTGACTAGATGCGCGCGATGGATGCGGTGACCTCTCGAGTTTTTAACTGCGCGGCAATGCGAGGGGAAAGCGGATAATATTACCCAGAACCAGGCGACCTTAACATATCATTCGCAAGTCCAATGTGCGCAGCCTTCGGCAAGCTACAGGCATCTAACTCGAAACGCCCGGGGGCCAGAAAAGACGATGGACATGTCGGACTACGCGGTCAATCGCCTCTAGTTCGCGATGGAAATTTGTGAGTTTCAGAGAAGCAGCAGGCTATGCATGCGCATTCGGCCCCTGCGGGGGCCTCGAGCTGGGCCGCGTCGCCAGCGCAGAAAATGATGCAGCGCGGAGGTGCGCGGACATGGCGGCGACGTGCGCTGTCATGATTTTTAGGGGTCCGTTGCAGAGGCGAGGAGATGCTCGCGAAGAAACCCGCGCGGTTCATGGCCGACAGCTTTCGCCCGGGCAGGGCCCTCCGCGCGGAGCGTCAAGGTCAGCGCGGGCGCGCTGAGTTAGCCGGAGGAGTCAGAGAGGAAATCAGGGGTGTATTCGGACCGACTCTGTCGATCCATGCAGTAGGGCTGCGTGGGCCAAATGACGGCCGGCGACCGATTCGGGCGCTCGCGCAGAGCCTGTGGCCCCGAGGTCAACAGGAGTGAGCCGGACGAAGACGTGGGCATTCGTTGCATCGGGCGCGGATCGAGCGAGTCCGGCGAGGGGCCCGAGGCCGGAAAGATCGCGGCGCGTCTCGCTTCGTGTGTATGTGCAGTTCAGGACCAACGTGGAGTTCCCGCCTGCGCGGAGTTACTCTGGGCCCGGGCGCCGGCCGGGCATTCGAGGGCAGGGGGGCCAGCGAGGTTTAATGAGAGAGGCGGATGAGATAATCCAGAGGATGGGGCGCGCATCATCGCGACCCAATTCATTTACGTTGTTGCCAAAGACGCCCAGCCTCGCCAATGGGCATGTAGAGAGTGCCGACGCCAGGGGTGGTTGAAATGCCCCGGGGGCGCGCGAGGCATGCGGGGGCGCTGCGTGGGCGCGGCCAGCTGCCAGACGCGACGCATGTGTAGCTCGCGGCGAACGCGCAGAAGTGCAGGCGTGGGATGATGCGTCGGGAAGCGAAATTGACCCGGGACTCTGGCTCGGAAGGAGTATGTGGAGCAATTCAGGAAGCGCGAGGTTCACGGCAACATAGAGGAGGAGGAATGTTGGGCGGTTGCCGGCAAGGCCCCCGCTGGCGCAGCGTGGGCCGAGGTCAACGAAGGGGGCGAGGCTGCGAGGCCAATCCCAGGTGCCAAGCTCGGCTTGTTTCGCAGCAGTTAAGTTGAAATGCAATTCCCAAGACAACAGCAGCCATGTAGCCGCCCCTCATTTGAAAATCCCAGATCTGATATTCTGCACTGCAGTTGCCGAGGGAACAGAAGATAATAGAGGGGGGCGCGAGATAGGATTCAAGCTGGGGCTGATAGACGTTGTACGGGCAGGCTTCTTACGCCGAAGATCAAAGGAACATCTGCGTCAAGCAGCCCGAGGGAGATCGTGGGCCGGGCGCGTGGGAAAGCTGTTAAAATTGATGTGCGGAACCCGAGACGCTGCCAGCATTTGCGAAGACTGCTGCGCGGTATTTCCACGTGATATCGTCTTCGGCGACGGGGGTGCGCCAACGTGCGCATTTAACCATTCAGCAAGGCGAGTGTGGTGTTGCACGCTCTATGTCAGTCCCAACCCGAGGGGCGTGGAAACACTTCGTGTAACGACGTGGCAAGTATCTTAAGAACCGCGACTGGTATGAGCATCAGTATTTGTATCAAGCACGACCTTTGAGGTTAACTTCGTGGACAAACACGGACTACGCAGGTGGCAAAATAACGCAAACCTGACACGTGGAGGAACAGTTATGTGGGGGTCGCACTCGATAAAGTCTTGGGGTTCGATACAGAGAGTCGTGGCATTATCTTCTGGAGAAGCAGCGTATCGAAGCGTAAGGACTACAGGCAGCTCTCAATATTTCAACGTTGATTGCGGTATCGCGTTAGAAACCGATGCTAGTGCCATTGCAAGTCGACGAGTGCTCGGACAAGTCTGACACATCGAGGTTTGTCAGGTTTGATTACAAGAGAAGGCATTACGAGGAGACTTCGAAGTGATCAAAGGAGGGACCCATGAACACCTTGCATCTGAGTTTACCAAATATGTCAGCAGGGACGGCATGTCCATGCATGTGCGAGGTACCAATCAACACATCGTTCGCGGAATACACGAGTTGGCACCTGCTACGGAGTGTTCGCGTTACTGTCGCGTACCGCTCTGCAAGTGACTTGAGCCCCAGATCAGTCGAGATCCAGGTGCTCGTCTACACGCGCATACATTACATAACATGCTAATCATTATGTGTAGCTCGGCCCCCTGCGACATTTGAAAAGTCAATCGCGTGTGAGGGCCCCTTTGCACGTTGACGCCCAAATCTTAGTTGCGCCAGCTGCGCACGTTCTTGATCTCTTCTTGATCTCACATGTTCCTTGCTTGTTGGGTTGGGAACCTGGCCTTCGTCTCTGTTCACACTTGCGCCGACTGCTTGTTTATTTCCCTGTCGCTTTTGCTGTTTCGACTGCGCCCCGCTCATCAGCCGCGAGGGTTAGATGATGTCAGGGACCTTGTAGAGAACGCGTCCGTCGTTGGCCGCAAGTGTTTGGCTCAACGGCTACCGTGCTCTGGTGAAACAGCTCTTGCCAGATTTTCAGGAGTGAGGAGGAGGAGGAGGAGGAGGAGGAGGAGGAGGAGGAGGAGGAGGAGGAGGAGGAGGAGGAGGAGGAGGAGGAGGAGGAGGAGGAGGAGGAGGAGGAGGAGGAGGAGGAGGAGGAGGAGGAGGACAGGAGGAGGAGGGAGGAGGAGGAGGAGGGAGGAGGAGGAGGAGGAGGAGGAGGAGGAGGAGGAGGAGGAGGAGGAGGAGGAGGAGGAGGAGGAGGAGGAGGAGGACGAGGAGGAGGAGGAAAAGGAAGGGAGGAGGAGGAGGAGGAGGAGGAGGAGGAGGAGGAGGAGGAGGAGGAGGAGGAGGAGGAGGAGGAGGAGGAGGAGGGGAAAGAGGAACACTTACACGTACAGCTACCCTTGCCTCGTATTCGCCTTTTCGGGCTTTTTGGGATGCTTTCGTCGCCATCGCCAGATTCGCTTTTAAATTCTGGCCAGAACGCACCATGGGAGAGGTTCGGGGAGTATCGGTACGTTTTGATCCCTCCCGGAGCAAAGAGGAGGAGGAAGAAGAGGTGGAGGAGGAGGAGGAGGTGGAGGAGGAGGAGGAGGAAGAGGAGGAGGAGGAGGACGAGGAGGATGAGGAAGAGGAGGAAGAGGAGGGGGAGGAGGAAGAGGAGGAGGAGGAGGAGGAGGAGGAGGAGGAGGAGGAGGAGGAGGAGAAGGAGCCTATCAAGCATCGGCTTGCAGAAGTTAAACGAGAGGACTGAAGGCGGTGGCAGCCATCCGCGATACACAGTTGCGTTGTCCATGCACGAGGTCCAGGAGGCCATGGCCTCCCCACCTGGTCTTAGTTACGGCCAGGAACTTGGGCACAGCGTGTCGCTGCGCCGGTTCTGGCCCACCACGCGTCGGCGCGACATGGTATCCATGTCCCAGCCCCCGGGCGTCCAGCCGCGAGCCTTTCCCAACCACGCGCCCCACGGATCAGAGCGACACGCTATCCGCTTCCAGGGCAAAGCGTGTCGCCGGGGCCGCCGCAGCGACACGCAAGCAAAAGTTCCTGACTGCAGGCAGGGTCGGAGGATCGCGCCGCATCGCCGATGTGTCGCCGATGCGGCTCGATGTGGAGCCCGATCTCCTCCACGCCAATGGCGCGGGTACACCGCCGACGCCGCCGACGCATCGCCGATGCATCGGCGATGGATTGTCGATGCAGCGCGATCCTCCGACCCCACCTGCTCGGACCCCAGCCGGGAGGCCAGGGCTGCCTCCTGCACCTGCGTTGCACTTCGCTCGGCTCGTGCGTCGCGGAAGACGGGGCTCCTTGCAGTTTTGGCGGCGCGAAGAGGGGGGTTAGGGGGAGGGGGGAAGGCTTCTTCGAAGCACCCCTGCTTCTTAGAAGGTGCGGGCCTTCTCTGTGCCGGCGCCTTCTAAGAAGCAGCCTCCTTCTAAGAAGCCTTCCCCCCTCCCCTAGCTACCCCCTTCTTCTCGCCGCCAGCAGCTGTTCGCCGTGAGCCCGGACCTCCGGCCCTCCGCTCTCGACAAGCCCGGCGCGCTCTCCCTCGAGGCCGGCCCCCGGGGCCCGCTCCCGGCCCCCTGGGACTACATGTGGGGGCGCGTGCCAAGAAACCGGTTGGATTTTGCCAGGGTGCCCTGGGTTTCTTGGATCTCGCTGGGCTCCCAATCAGATCTTGAGGATCTTCGATCGACACCCTTGGACTTTCACGGAGCAAGTCGCGGATCTCAGGGTTGGGTTTCTTGCGGAGGTTTCTTGTGGCCGAGCCCCCACTGTATCCAACAGTGATCCGGGGCGAAAACCTGCGCCCTGCGAGTGCCTCGGGGCCTCTGGGGCCGCCGCGCACCGGACAAGCGTCGCATCTCCAGGCCTCTGGGGAGGAAGCCGGTGTCCCGGGGGAAGCGGGGCCCCCTGGACCCCGGTGCTGCTCTCCAGGGCCACAGCTCTCCGCGCACGGGCGTGTGTGACGCGTCCGGGGGCGCGTGGAGGGCCCGCGGGGTCCGGAAACGGGGGGGAGCACCTGCAGGACCGGTGTCCATCATTCTGAGACGAGGTTTTGCTGTCCTGTCCTTAAAGGGTGCCTCCTCAGCGGAGGGGAGAGAGTAGGAGGTACATGAGGAGGAGGAGGAGGAGGAGGAGGAGGAGGAGGAGGAGGAGGAGGAGGAGGAGGAGGGAGGAGAGGAGGATCGGAGGAGAGAGGACAGGAGGAGAAGGAGGATGAGGATGAGGAGGAGGAGGATGGTGATGATGAGGAGAACGCGTCAACAATGCTTCAATGAAGCCTCCCTCCAAGTTTCTTTTTGCCTCGGACCCTACAATAATTGATGTTCATTGTGGGAAGTGCTTCGTTGGAAGACAGCCGTCCGAGCGAACACAATTTCTAGTACTTGAGCGCCGCGCATCAAGGTGACTAGTTCGTGTCCTGACAATCGTCAATCGTGGCATCGCAAGTTCTAGCAATCCAGCGCCGCGAGTCAAGGTGACATATTCGTCCTGACAATCCTTTATCGCGCCAAGAAGCACGTCTTGGGACTTCAAACGTACGAACCTTTGAAACGGTTTTGCTCTTTCACGACAAATCTGCGCGGCGCTAAGACTGGAGTCACATTTTGAAAAGGACCCGCCCTCAATCCGTCAAACTGGTGTACATATTTCAGACGATTGTGCGCGGCGCTTAGGCGAGAGCCACATTTTGAAAAGGACCTGCTCTCCATCCGTGAAGCTGCTTCAAACATTTAAGACGAATTTGCGCGACGCTCTGGCGCGAGCAACGTGTTGAAAAGGACCCGTCCTCCACCCGTGAAGCCGTTTCAAGCATTTCTGACGAATGTGCCCTGCTCTAAGGCCGCCCTCCATCCGTGAAGCTGCTGCAAACTTCAAGCTTCAGGACCGTACATGATGAGGAAATCTCAGGCGAAACGCCGGGCCCGCCCTACCGACACGTCTGGGAGTGCGACAGGGAGGGATGGAGAGATGGAGGAGGGTGGGAGGAGGGAGGAGGGAGGAGGAGGGAAGAGGGAAGAGGGAGGAGGAGGAAGAGGAAGATGAGGAGAAGGATGAGGAGAAAGGAGCAGAAGAAGGAGGAGGGAAGAGGAGGAGGAGGAGAGGAGGAGGAGAAGGAGAAGGAGAAGGCGGAGGAGGAGGACGGGGGCAGGAGGAGGAGGAGGAGCAGGAGGAGGAGGAGGAAGAGGAGGAAGAGGAGGAGAAGGAGAAGGAGGATGTGGAGGCGGAGGATGGAGGATAGAGGAGAGAGGAGAGAAGCAAGCTAGGTGCTAGGTGCGCTCGCGTCATATTTGATATCCTACTCCTACTCTCCTTCAGAATGCGCTACTTTCTCTATACCCGCCGACGCGCGGCATAGCGGACCTGGAACTCCAACAACGATCCCATTGCGTTCTGCGCCATCGGAAGCAGGGAGTTGCGTGCATGGGAGGAGGAGGAGGAGGAGGAGGAGGTGGAGTAGGAGGTTCAGGGGAGGGCTGTGGAAGGGAATGGAGAGGGGCGACAATGACGAGGAAGCCCTTGGAGCCATAATTGTGGCCCGCGCTGGGCGACACGAGCAGGGCGCAGTCCTAGCTTGAGGCCAAGGTTGCAGCGGGGGCGACATTTTGCATGGACCGAGGACGGTTCGGATCTGCGGAAAACCAGCTGGGACAACCATGCCCCGTTCGTAAACGCACAATCTGTGGATAGGGGGCGGGCTCTCAGGACGTCTTCCGGGGGGAGAGGAGAGTAGTATACATATTGTGTGGCTGCGCGTAACTGTAGACAAACAAGCTAGGCGCGCCCACGCCATATCTAACGTCCTCCGCCTACCTCCCATCCCTCACCGTGGCGTAGATCCCGCCTCTTTTCGCAAAGTCGGGTGTCGAAGAAAACATTGATCCCGAAAGGGTCAGGTTCGGGTGAGGGACCATCAAGAGCATGAACCGTATACTACATGACAGAGCAGGGAGCAGGCTACCAAGGGTAGGGGACCACGGGGTCAGACAGAGGAGAAGAAAAAGAGAAGGCGACGATAATGGGCATAAGGAAGGCAAACGTTAATGTAATATGCAAATACAGAGGAAGACGAGGAGGTGGCGGAGGTAGGTAGTCCAGGGTAAAGTGGGGAGTGGGGTGGGGGGGCAAAGGAAGATGATGAGCAGGAGGAGCATAACGTTCACGAGGAGGAGGAGAGGATGCGGATGAAGTTGTGCAGGCTAGATGGCAAAGAGGCCAACGCTGATGCAATGGCGCGATTGCAAACAACGTAGACCGAGACAAGCATGATTGCTGGAGGGACCGAAGCGAGAACGCGACTCTACGGATTCAAGACCGGTTTCAACGGCACCCGCCCACATCACACGTGTGCCACGGCACCATGTGTAGACACAAACGCAAGAGCCAGGGTGGGAAGTCGCAGACCACAGGTCGATCAGGGAGTGCGGCCCGCGCTGAAACGATAGCGTCATTCGCTTGCCGGAAGCATGGTCAGGGCTCAGGAACGTGACCAGCGCTTCCGCAGCATTGTGTTGGCTCAATCCATTATGACTCGAGCCGGCAAGCGGAAGCAACGATGCGCCCGTCTTCGTTCACCAGGCGGCGTCCAAGGCCAGCGACGGGCCGCAGTTCGCGATGGACGCCGTCGATGTTCGGATCGTGCCGCTGGGGGCAGCTTAGGATCATGGGCCTGTTTTCCACCACCACCACCACAAGTTGGAGGGGGGAAGGAGGTGGAGGAGGAGGAGGACGAAGAGGAGGAAGAGGACGAGGACTCCCTCTTTTTCCCACTTGTGGTGGTGGTGGTGGAAAACAAGCTCACCATAGGACGAAGGTCAAGTCGATCTCAAGGACGATCTCGATGGGGAGCAGGGACGATCTCGATTGCCAACGCTGGCCTTCCACCGCGGCCAGCGTTGGCAAGTCGAGCGGCCGAACTCTCCGCGAATTCGACGGTGTGGTGTGCGGGGCCTGCAGTGGTTCTATGCGCCGCGAGGACATGCCTAGTGTGCCAGATCTTCCAGATTCTTCCCGCGCGTCAGCGGGGTCCGACAGCAGCATGCGCCGATTGATGGAAGATGCGCCCATGCGCCAGTCGAGTAGGGCGGGAATCGAGAATAGGACAGTGAAAGATTTTGAGATCGTGAAGACTCTTGGGGAGGGCTCCATGGGTCTAGTTCTCATGGTCAAGCTTGCCAATGACAGGGGCACCCCGTACGCGCTCAAGATAACCGACAAAGGGCGTTTCGTCAGGGAGCACCAGGTTGGAAGAATGATGCAGGAGAGCGAGCTCCTTCGGCGTGCCAGCCATCCGTTCGTTGTCAGATTGATTGACGCGTTCCAGGACGACGCGAGCCTCTTCATGCTCACGGAATATGCTGGCGGAGGCGACCTATTCTCAGCCATGCAAAACGCCAAGTTTGACGAAGTATGTGCGCATTTCTTCGGTGCTGAGGTCGCGCTTGCTCTCGGCCACATCCATAGTTTGGACATCGCATATCGTGATCTGAAGCCAGAGAACGTTGTGATCGATTCGCTGGGCCACGCCAAGATCATCGACTTCGGGCTGGCTAAAGTGATTCAAACACGAACGTATACAGTGTGTGGGACATTGGAGTACATGGCGCCCGAGGTCTTGTCCCAAGTCGGCCACGGCCAGTGTGTGGATTGGTGGGCGCTCGGCATCCTCATCTTCGAGATGCTCGCGTTCCGGGCCCCCTTCACGGGGCGCACCGCCCGCGAGACTCGCAGGAACGTGATCGACCGCGATCCGCGATGCCCCCAATACTTCGGGAGCGTGGCCAAGGGCATCGTCTACCTGCTCCTGATCAAAGACCAGGGGCTGCGTCTGGGCAGCGGCGCCGACGGCACCAGACGTGTCCAGAGCCACCCGTGGTTCTCCACCGTGGAGCCGGGGGGGACAAGAGGGCAGCGGTGCCGCGAATCCATGGCCCCCTCCCGGGGTGCGTCCTGACTAGTGCCTCGACTCGAGGAGAATCCAGTGGTGGCGACTAGGGCTCTCCAGCACGAGCGGCGGTGTCGGTATCTTTTTTTTGGCGGCACCCCAGCGATCTTCGTCGTCAGGCTTCCGGGTCATAGCTCAGGTCTCCGGAGGCCGTTCGGGACGATCCAGCGCAGCTGCTGGAGAGCATCCCGTGGCAGGAAGACCTTCGGGACACCAGAGACAAACGTCGAACGCCGAGCGATGTGTTCCGCCCCTGTCGGCACCCTCCTCCTCTGCTTTGGACGCCCGAGATGGGTACGGAAAACATGGGTACAATGCCCAACAACAAATGTTGTCCAAAGCCGACAGCGGCCGCTGTTGGGCAGGCGGCCTCCTGTCTCAAGCGAAGAGCGTCCGCGCCGGCGCGGACGGCGAGTCCTGTTCAACGTGAACAGGAACTGCGGGTGGGCATCGTACCCATTCTTTCTGTACCCCTTTCGATCGTCCCCATTCTTTCTGTACCCATTCTTTCTGTACGTTTCTCAAATCTGTCTTTTTCTTACGTTTTCCCAAATATGTTTATGCAGCGACAACCCAGTAGTCTCTCCCAATGCGGGGGACCGCGTGTCCCATGCGCCTGCCCTCTGAGAGGACCGCCCCCAAGGGGCTGGAGTGCGGGCCTGTCTGTCTGTCTGTCTGTCTGTCTGTCTGTCTGTCTGTCTGTCTGTCTGTCTGTCTGTCTGTCTGTCTGTCTGTCTGTCTGTATTCTTTCTGTACCCAGGAGTGGGGCGACCTCCTCCGGCAGAAGTGCGCCTCGCCCTTCTCGCCGGCCGGCGGCTAATGGCGCCGGCGGAGCGCCCTCGCGCGGCGGCCTCCACGAGCGAGGAGCCGGCGGCCGCCCCGCGGGTGGGCTCGCCTGGGCGCTCGTCGGGGGCCTCGGACGCGCGGGGCTCTGCCGCACCTCTTTTGGCAGGGGCCTACCTCCTACCTCCTCCTCCTCCTCCTCCTCCCCCTCCTCCTCCTCCTCCTCCCCTTCCTCCTCCTCCTCCTCCTCCTCCTCCTCCTCCTCCTCCTCCCCTCCTCCTCCCCTTCCTCCTCCTCCTCCCCCTCTCCTCCTCCTCCTCCTCCTCCCTCCTCCTCCTCCTCCTCCTCCTCCTCCTCCTACTCCTCCTACCTCCTTCCTCCTCCTGCTCCCTTTCTCCTCCTCCCCCTCCTCCTCCTCCTCCTCCTCCTCCTCCTCCTCCTCCTCCTCCTCCTCCTCCTCCTCCTCCCTCCTCCTCCTCCTCCTCCCTCCTCTCCTCCTCCCCTTCCTCTCCTCCTCCTCCTCCTCCTCCTCCTCCTCCTCCTCCTCCTCCTCCTCCTCCTCCTCCTCCTCCTCCTCCTCCTCCTCCTCCTCCTCCTCCTCCTCCTCCTCCTCCTCCTACCTCCTCCTCCTGGGGCAACGAGAGCGGGAGGGGGGATAGGCACAGGGGGGGACGCATCGACCCCCAGTCGCCCATGGATCGCCGATGCGGTCAAGATGTGGAGATATAAAGATAAGTTCCTCAGGTCCTTCCAGGGCTGTTCCTCCAGCCCTCCTCGTGAACGAGGGCGGCTTTGGGGCCTAAAAGGGGCTTCGTTCTTTACTTAGCGTTCCTTATTTCAGCGGCCCGACTGTAGGGGTCTGATAGCCCCACCCCCGCCCACGGACGTGCGGATTCACTATCTGGGGCCAGTCGCCGAGATGTCAGCGATGCATCGCCGATTCCCAGTCGATGTTTCCCCCCTTATGCCAGTCACCCCTGGGCCCTCAAGGGTGGGCCGAGAGAGTCGAGGGACGAGAGACGGCACAAGATATTGTTCCCAACCCTTGTGCGTGGGGTTCTCGTTGTGAGTAGAGCGCTGCGGTCGCACACCCTCCGCCGGTCCTCCCGCCTCCTCTGCTCTTTCCTCCTCTTCTCGCCTGCCTCTTAACGTGGCTTTTTCCTGCCTGCCAGCCTGCGTCCTTCGTGACCTCGCCGTTGCTGGGGGGCTGCGAACTGCGAAATTGGCGACGCTGTCGAGGGCTGCTGAGGGGCTCAGCACAGTGACGTCCTACTCAGATTAGACCTCGCCATCCCTGGGGGGCTGCGAATTCCCAAACCGTTGCCACTTTCGAGGGCTGCTGGGGTGTCCAGCGCAGTGACGTCCTAAGCGGACGCAGATTAGATCTCGCCATCCCTGGAGGCTGCGAACTGCGAAGCTGTCGCCTCTTTCGAGGGCTGCTGGGGGGGGCAGCATAGTGACGTCCTATGCAGACTAGACGCTTCGTTTAGCCCCACCAGTCCATCCAGAAACGATGCCCGGGCAAGTTACCCTGGCCAGGGATGTAGAGGAGCGTGCAGTGAAGTAAGGGCTTTCGGAAGCCGTCCTATCCCAAGAGATGGAGGATGGAGGAGGCATCGGAGGAGGAGGAAGAGGAGGAGGAGAGGGAGGGGGAGGAGTGGAGGAGGCAGATGGGATGAGGAGGAATAGGCGGATGATGCTGCTGCTGATGATGATGCTGCTGCTGATGATGATGCTGATGATGCTGATGGTGATGATGATGCTGATTATGTTGATGATAATGGTGATGCTGCTGCTGTTAATAATGCTGAGGATGCTGAGGATGATGATGCTGACGATTATGTTGATGATGCTGATGATGATTATGCTGCTGATGATGCTGATGATGATGCTGCTGTTGTTGATGCTGATGCTGCTGATGATGGTGATGTTGATGCTTATGAAGATGCTGCGGATGATGATGTTGATGATGATGATGGTGCTGTTGGTGGTGATGATGATGCTGATGATGATGCTGTTGAGGCGGATAGCGACGATGATGATGATGCTGATGATGATGATGATGATGATGAATCTGACGATGCTGATGATGATGACGATGTTGATGAGGAGGATGATGGTGATGTTGATGATGTTGACGATGATTATGCTGCTAATGATGAGGATGATTCTGCTGCTGCTGATGATGATGATGATGATGATGATGATGATGTGATGGTGACGGTGATTGTGATGATGATGCTGCTGATGCGGGTAACGATGAGGATGCTGATGATGATGATGCTGATGATGATGATGATGATGATGATGAGGATGATGATGATGGTGCTGTTGATGCTGACGAACATGCTGATGATGATGTTGATGATGATGCTGATGATGCTATTGATGATCATGCTGCTGCTTCTGCTGATGCCGATGGTGTTGGCGTTGACGATGATGATGCTGATGTTGGTGGTGATGATGATAATGATGATGATGGTGGTGATGATGATTAGGCTGATGCTGATGTTGATGATGCTGATGATGTTGATGCTGCTGCTGATGATGTTGTTGGTGGTGATGATCATGGTGATGGTAGTGATGATGATGATGATGAGGAGGAGGAGGAGGAGGAGGAGGAGGATGAGGAGGGAGGATGAGGATGAGGATGAGGATGAGGATGAGGATGATGATGATGATGATGATGACGACGACGATGATGATGATGATGATGATGATGATGATGATGATGATGATGATGATGATGATGATGATGATGATGATGATGATGATGATGATGATGATGATGATGATGATGATGATGATGATGATGATGATGATGATGATCATGATGATGATGATGATGATGATGATGATGAGGAGGAGGAGGAGGAGAGGAGGAGGAGGAGGAGGAGGAGGAGGAGGTGGAGGAGGCGAGCAGCAAGGCTAGTTGCCCCTTGGATGCCTCTCGGAGTATCACCGGATGTCTCTTGGGAGCGTCTTGGGGTCCTCTGGGGGCGTCTTCGGGGTCTCTCGGCGGTCCCGTGGGCCTCTTGGAGCGGCTTTGGTGCCTCGGGGGAGCCTCTTGGGGCCTCTTGGAGGTCTCTTGTGACCCTCTTCGGGACCCTTGGGGACCCGTGGGGGCCTTTTGGGCGCCTCTTGGGACTCGCTTGAGACACTCTTGGGAGCCTTGGGGGCCATCTTGGGGCCATCTTGGTGGAGTTCGATCAAATAAGCCTCGCCCTCCCCCCCCCCCCAGGCGGCCCAACTTGATCTAAAACATCAGGGGCATCAATGAACTTTGCCTTCTCGCCGAGGCCTTCTTAGACGCTCCAACGGCCCATGGTCCCCCCCGTCAGGTCCAGGGGAGGGGGCGGGGGGGGGGTCAGGCTTCCCTCAATCAACGAAGCGTCTCGCTTATTCCCACCCGCCCTCCCAACACAGACGTAGCCCCCAAGTCTCAGCACGGACAGGGGCTGGCATCGACAACCATCGGGAACCAATGCAGGCAGACGCCAGCCAGGTGCGCGAAACCCGCGAGGTGCGCCGCACATGTCAGCTGCGCCACGCGCACCAGGTGCGCCACACGGCACGCCCACTGCCCCTGTCAATTGCCCGAGATGTACCCCGCCCCTCCTCCACGCAAGGCGAGTATTTGCATTCACGCTCCATGCAAAAGAACACATCGCCAGATACGCACGATCTACGCTGCCCTCACCTCCGCCGTGCCTCCCAGGAACCCGCGCACGCTGCGCAGTTCGCAGCCACCCATGGCGCAGCGAGGCCTCAAATGGCTCGGCGCTGCCCTCACCTCCGCCGCACCCCTCGTGAGCCCACGACAGAGGCGACGGTTGCGCAGTTCGCAGCCACCCATGGCGCCGCGAGGTCTCAAAAGAATGCGCGTGGCCCTCCATTCCTCCGCGGAGTTCACGAGAGTGGCGACGTTTGCGCAGTTCGCAGCCACCCAGGGCGCCGCGAGGTCTCAAAAGGATGCGCGTGGCCCTCCATTCCGCTGGACCTCCGTGGAGTCCACGAGAGTGGCGACGGTTGCGCAGTTCGCAGCCACCCAGGGCGCCGCGAGGTCTCACAAGGATGGCGCGTGGCCCTCCATTCCGCTGGACCTCCGTGGAGTCCACGAGAGTTGCAACGATTGCGCAGTTCGCAGCCACCCCAGGGCGCCGCGAGGTCTCAAAAGGATGCGCGTGGCCCTCCATTCCGCTGGACCTCCGTGGAGTTCACGAGAGCGGCGACGATTGCGCAGTTCGCAGCCGCCCAGGGAGCAACGAGGTCTCTGCTGGGTGTGCGTGGCCTTCCATTCCGCTGGACCTGCCAGGAGCCTACGACAGTGGCGACGGTTGCGCAGTTCGCAGCACTCGACGGAGCGCACATGATGCAGGAGCAGAGGTAGAGGAGGAGGAGGCGGAGGAGGAGGAAGAGGAGGAGGAGGAGGATGAGGAGGGAGGCAGGAGGCACGTAAGTAGGAAGGGGAGGTGGAGGGAGGAGGAGGAGGAGGGAGGCGTGCGAGCAGTGCTCTTGCCAAAAAGAGAACCCAACACAGGAGGGGGAAGCGGTGCAAAGTGACACTGGGTTTGTTGTGTGCGGGTGTGCGCCCACGATCGTTCTGCATGTGGTTTTCGACAGGGATGGCGGGCCTGCGCGTAGCATGTGGAATGCCGCCCCCCCCCCGCCGTCCCTGGCAAAAAAATTGTTTCTCTTTTGAGAGGGATGTTGGGCCTGCGCACAGCAGGCAATGTGCCGGCACCCCCGCCGCTCCTGTCAAAACAGCACATGCCATGTGAGTGGGAGGCGCCCGCGCATGATCCGAGTTCGTTTTTGTATTGTGTTGCACGAAGGGCGGTTGTATTGCAAGGGATGGATGGGGGGTGTTGGCATTGCACACAGCAGGCGGTATGCTGTCGCCTCCGCCGTCCCTGCCAAAATTCGATGTAAAGTGATCGCGGGGCCTCTGCGCATGATGCAGATTTTGGTGCAAAGTGAGCTTTCTGTTTTTTTGCAAGGGATGGTGGAGGGGTGTTGGCCTGCGCGCAGCAAGCAATATGCCGGCACCCCCGCCGCCCCTGTCAAATACCCATGCAAAGTGGTCGCGGGGCGTCAGCGCATGCTCTGGACCTGGAGGCAAAGTGTATTTGGTATTGTTGTTTCATAAGGATGGGTGGGGAGGCGCATGATTCTGGGTTGGCTGCCGGTCGTTTGGGGGAGGGAACGTTCTTCTTCAAACAGTGTTTGCACTTAGGGGTCCTTGCTTGTTTGTGATATAAGTGGGCCTGTCTGCGTTGGCTGGGCCTGTCTGGCGGTCTGTCGGCTCCGTGGTCGCTGTCGCCGCCCCGTCGCCGCCTGTCGCCGCCTATCGTCTGGGCCTGACCGTCGGTATGGCGTCTCCGTAGTCGCCGTTGCCACCCCGTCGCCGCCTCGTCTCCGCCCGTCGTCAGGGCCTGACCGTCGGCTTGGCGTCTCCGTGGTCGTCGTTGCCGCCCCGTCGCTGCCTCGTCGCCGCCCGTCGTCTGGGCCTGACCTTCGGTCTGACGGCTTCGTGGTCGCCGTCGCCTTTCCGTCTCCGCCTCGCACAGTTTCTCTTTTCTAAAAAGACTGTCGGCGGCGGACTTAACCGCTCCCCTGGGGATGTGCAATGTACGTAGCACCCCGCAGTTGCGGATAAGAGTGAGGGGGGCGGCGGGGACGTCGGCAGTTTGCGAGGCTTGAAGGAGCCCGCCGCAGGCGCAACATTTTTCAAGCTATACAACGAGCCCGCCGCAGGCGCTTATTTTTTGGTTAAAACAATGTAGGTGGGTCACGGGTTGGGTCGCCGGTGGGTCGCGGGTGGGTCGACGGTGGGTCGCGGGTGGGTCGTGGGCCGGGTCGCGGGTGGGTCGCGGGTGGGTCGCGGGTGGGTCACGGGTGGGTCGCGGGTGGGTCGCGAGCGGGTCGCGGGGTGGGTCGCGGGTGGGTCGCGGGTGGGTCACGGGGTTGGTCGCAGGTGGGTCGCGAGGTGGGTCGCGGGTGGGTCGCGGGCCGGGTCGCGGGGGGGACGACATCAACAACAACAAGCAGAATCCTCACCATGGATCCGCACTTCAGCCACGCACCCAGGGACAATGAATGACCGTTCAGCCCCCTCACTCTGACATACGGTTTTGCCCCATCGTTTGTCATAAACATGAGCTCCTACCATCCCAGCTAGGCCAGGTTTCCCCCCCAATTATCCTCGCCAAATGAAACTATGCGCGCAGTCGTTTTTAACGAAAACCGTCAATCTTCAAAAAATCGTTGCAATCAGGTGGCGAAGTCCACACGCGCGCGCCGTCTCGCGTGCATGCCGAAATCCGTCAACAACCTTGGGTCTCGTAAGAATGGAACTGTCAAAAGCGAGGTGTTCGAAAGCATAACGGATCTAATGGTTTTACAACGTTCTTAGTCAGAGCACGTTTGCGTGCGCTCTGGTAAAGCTCTAATGGGAACCATCTCCAACATTTTCATCCAATGCGACCAAGCGGGCCTTTCGTGCGCGCGTATCGAATTCATTCGAACGCCTTTGTGCTCGTGCTACGGGGGCGTGGTCCCTGTCAACGGATACCATGCGGGCCACTCGCGCCCGTTGGCCGCGCGTGCACGTCGAAATCCCGCCGACACTTTCACCACTCACATGTTGATACCATCACCGTCATCGGCGTGATGAGCATTGGCACCTCCATTAGCTTTGCCGTCGTCATCGTCGTCGTCGCAACCCTCATCGCTACTATTATCATCTTGCCTGCCGTTGTCGACGTCGCCATGATAACGCGCCCGCCCGGGTCACCGACTTGCACTGAAGTGCCCGCGCGCCAGCGCGGCCTGCGAAACGCGCTGGGGAGTCCCCAGGGGTCAGCGCCACAGCGGCCGCGTCGGTCGCGCCAGCTGGCCGCTCTGCGCGCGAGCCTGCGCGCGCCAGCGCGGCCGCAGCGAATCGCTAGCCAGCGCCAAACAGTCACCGCAATCGCCACCTCATGGGTTTAGCAAATCAAGTTGCGGTTGGGTGGGTGGGGTGATTGCTAGCGCAATGGAGTTGACAACTTCAAGTTCGACAGGGTAAATTGCACCGCGTCGATGGTACCACATGTATAGCTTCACATCGACTGCGCGACACATGTTGCTAGACACACTGTTTGTGGCCCACGCTGGTCAACATCAGTAAGTGGCAGTGATAATACCCTCCCCGAAGGGGAAGAAGTTTGTTGGATGAGGAAACGCTTTGAACCGCTCGCGCCCTAAAGGGCTGGTAAGATCAGACCTCGCCACCCCGAGGGGCTGGGAACTGCGAGTCTCGTCGCCGCTTTCGAAGGGTGTGTGGGGGGGGGGTGGGGCCAGCACACTGACGCCCTAACCGGACTCAGATTCGAACTCGCTATCCCCGGGGGGCTGCGAACTGCGGAAATGTCGCCTTGTGCGAGGGCTGCTGGGGAGGCGGGGTACAGCGCAGTGACGTCCTCTGCGGGCCCCAATCAGACCTCGCCATCCCTGGGGGACTGCGAACTGCGAAATTGCCGCCACTTTCGAGGGCTGCTGGGGAGGCCAGCGCAATTATGTCCTACGCGGACCTGGGCTAGACCTCGCCATCCCTGGGGGCTGCGAGCTGCGAGTTTATCGCCGCTTTCGAAGGCTGCTGGGGGGGCAGCACAGTGAAGCCCTGCGCGGAGTCAGATCCGACCTCGCCAATCCTGGGGGGCTGCGAACTGCGAAAGAGTCACCATTTTCGGGGACTGCTGAGTCGAGATCGGACCTCGCCGTTTTTCGGGAGGGGGTGCGAACTTGTCGTCACTTTCGAGGGCTGCTTGGGGGGCGGCGGAGTGACGCCCCGGTGGGGATTCAGATTGGATCTCGCCATGTTCGCACCTTGCACCAGCTGTAAGTCGGACCTGTCCCTCTACAGGAGGAATGTTCAGAAATTGTGAAAAATATAGTTTTTTTCAAAACACTATTTCTGATAATGTTTGATTTTTAAGTTTTCGTCAAAAATCTGCCTGTAGGGGGACACGCCCGACCTAGCACTAGCTATGAACAGCTCATCATGCAGGGCGCCAGGGCGACATCGCTGCTCATCAGCGAGCTATTTGAGAAAATTGCCACGCTCCTTTCTCAATCCCTTCCCTCGTTGTAGTCAGCTTCCCCCTTCACGGTCTCCGTGCAGCTGCCGCGTTGACTTTTCAGGCCCCTTTGCATCCTTCTCTTGCCCCACCTTGCCGCCCCCCTCCTCCTAGGGACCTGGGTTCTATTGCCGTGCAACGCGCGCGCCCCATGTAGCTTGCACAACAACGTGGATCTTGTAGTGCCATCATCCATAAACAATATGGGCCAACTACTCCGTGCACTTGGTTCAAATTAGTCGGGTACGTCGCAGGGTAACTTGTCTGTGGGGCCGTAACGTCCGTTACGGGGGTCGGCCCCCTTCCCCCTTCCCCTTGACGGTACCGGCAGTACGCGGGGAGGGCGCCGGCTCCCCCATAGGCATGGCGCGGTGCTCACAGGGATGCTTCGGTGTTGACAGGCATGCTTTGTTGCTCACAAGCAAGCTGTGGCGCTCGCAGAGCCGCCGAGCCTCACGCGAGCAATTGCGAGGCAAGTTGGTCAGGGGCAGCGTTCGGGGGGGAATGGGCTCAGGGGGGAATGCATCGATCCCCAATCGCCCATCATCGCCGATAGGGACCCGATAGCCCAGCCCGGCCAGGACTGCGGTTTCGCCATCCGGGGGGGGAGGCTATCGCCGATGTGTTGGCGATGTATTGCAGATTCTACATCGATGCTTCCTTCCCCCCCGAGCCGTTTCCCCCCCTGACGTTGCTCTTCAGGTGGATGTAGGACTTGCGCAAGGCTCTTCCCCTAACGGGACGGGCGAGTGCCGAAGGGATATCCTTACGGCGCCACAAGGATTTTTTGCAGGGATGGCGCCTTTGGCCAGGCTAATGCTGACGAGCACTTGGGGAGAAGTGTTTGGCGCAGGCCTCGGCCATTCTCCGCGTCTGACAGCACGACGAATATCGGCAGCTCAGGTGGAGCCCCGGCTTGAGCGGTACTGTTCCAAAGCGGGCATCCGCATGAGCGCATCTTTTTTTTTGTTGGCGCGCATATCTTTATCGGCGCGTCTGCATGTGCGAGTCGGATTGCGAGTTGAACTGGGACTGACTGCCTGGGAACGTTAGGGGTAATCAGTTCGGGCGATGCCTTACCGCGCCCTGGGGCCCCCAGGGGCCACGACCTGGATCGCAAATGTGCGCACCATGGGCCTTAGTCGGGGGCTTTGAGACGGGGGTCAACACAAACGGGGGTCAGCGAGAGCGCTGGATTTCTAGAATCTTGCAAAGCCAGGGCCTGGGCTTGCATTGGCCCAGGCTAGAGCGCAGGACCCAGCAGGATGTTGCAGGACCCTGCAAAGCCCGACTGACCACGTTTGCATTGACCCAGGTCAGTAGATCCCCGACTCAGCTCAGCCTCCAGAGCGTTCAGGCCGTCATGATGGCGGCTTAAGAGGGCTCCGAGTCGCCCCAAGGACGACTTCCACGACATTCAGACGGCTCAGAAAGCCTTTCGAATGGCATTGGAGGTTTCAGACCCCCCCCCCTAGTCACCACCCACCAGACCACCCCAACCCAACCAACCCGAAGGCTCAGATTTACCCTCGATTTCCAGGGGGGGGGGTCGGGAAACATCGAAAAAACACATGTGGAACCCTGACCCCCCCCCCCAACCCGAAATTCGGGTCTTCGGGTTGGGTTGGGGTGGTCTGGTAGGTAGTCAACTAGCGTTCCAAGGCGACCCCCAAGGGAGCTCCAAGAGGCGAACCTCGTCCAATCCCTCTGAGAAGACGCGCATTTCTAGCAGAGTCGCTTCAGGAGTCGCTCCACGGCGACCATGGCGGCCCAGGACGCCCCCAGGGCCGCCCTCAGCCGGCCCAGGGCGCCCGGAAGCCAGCCCCGAGGCGACCCACGAGGGCCCCAGGACGCCCCAAGGGGCGTTTAGACGGCCGAAGCGGGCCCCCAAGAGGGCCCTGTGGACCCAAGATGGGAGGTTCCAACTGACATGTCGATCCCCCCCTCCCCACGGGATCAGGCCCCCAAGACGCCCCCAGGAGGCCCCAGGAGACCTCGGAGAGGTCCACCAGAGGCCCCCAGTCTTGTCCAGAAGTGGGGGCGGCGCTGCCAGGGGGGCCCTGCCTCTGGGGCCTATGGCGAAGCTCCCTATGGGCCGAAGGTCCTCGGGAGGGGCGTGCCGAAGTGGGAGCGCCGCTGCCATGGGGGCCCTGCCTCTGGGGCCTTCGGTCAAGGGCAGAAAAAAACGCCCCTACCCTGGTTTACGAGGCGCTGTGCGCTGAAACTCCTGCGGGCTGACAGGGTAAACCCTGCGTGATGTGCCGCGTCCTGGCGGCTCTGGGCTTTGGGGGTTCCCAGGAGGTTTACAGACCGCGCACTTGAAACCCAGGGCAGGGTCGTTTTTTCATCCCTCAATTCGGTGGAG
>CAUYUJ010007202.1:10000-20000 GCA_963575745.1 Prorocentrum cordatum | reverse complement strand
ATGCCAGAATCCTTCAAGCAACCAGAGGTTTCGGAAGGATTTTAGAATCGAGCGTCCCGAACATATACAATGCACGTGGCTTTGTAACAACAGTTTTCGAACACAAAATAAGGCCTTCGCTCGGGGTTTTGCGAATTCTTAAGCATACAATGTTTTCCAACATGTTCGTTACATTCTGCCAAACGGGCCACTCGCGCCGCATCTCAAATCATTCGAACGCCCTTGCGCGCGTGCTGGGGGGGGCGAGCACGATCCGTGTCAAATTATACCATGCGGGCCACTCTCGCGCGTCGTCCGCGCGAGCATGTCGAGCTCTTTCCAAAGCCTTCATCACCAACGCGAGGACGCCGTCATCGTCGTCGGCGTGATCAGCATCGGCGCCGTCACTGGCCGTGCCGTCGACGTTGTCATCATCGTCGCCAGCATCGCTACTATCACCATCGCGTCTACCGCTGTCGACGTTACCATGATGCCGCGCCGCCCAAGTCGCCGACTCGCGCTGAAGTTCCCGCTGCGAAATTCCCAGCGGTCAGCGCCACCGCGGCTGCGTCGGCTGCGCCAAACAAGCTGGCAGTTGCGCGTGCGAGCATGAGCGCGAGCGCGGCCGCAGCGATATGCCAGCCAGCGCCGAGCAGTCATCGCAATCGCTTCCGCATGGGTTTTGTAAACCCAGTTGCTGGTGGGTGGGTGGGTGGGATGCTTGCGCAAGCAGTGGAGTTGGTATTTTCAAGCAGGGTGACCATCACCCGTATGATGCCGCAGGTTTTCGTACGATCTTCGCAGTCTCGTTTTTTCGGCCATCTTACTGGCCATACAGTACAAGAGGCTTCAAACCTATTGGAGAGGCCTGACGGCCGGTGCCGCCGACCCTGATCGAAAGGGTTAGGAGTGGGGGGAGGGAGCGGAGGATGAGGAGGAGGAGGAGGAGGAAGAGGAGGAGGAGGAGGAGGAGGAAGTGCATTATTTGTGTGCCCGCTCGAAGAAAGTGCGCCCCCGTTTTTTCGGCCATCTTACTGGCCACACAGTACAAGAGGCTTCGAACCTATTTTCAGGATGGCCGCAGCGACTCCCCAGAGGCCACCCGGACAGCCCGAGAACGGCCACCCGGGCGGCCCCAGAGGCCGTCCACACGCCACGGCAGTTCCACAAGGCCTTCTCAGGCGGTCTTCCGGAGGCTCCTTCCTTCCCTCCTCGTCCTCCTCCTCCCCCCTCCTCCTCCTCCTCCTCCTCCTCCTCCTCCTCCCTCCTCCTTCCTCCCCCTCCTCCTCCTCCTCCCCCAATCCTCCTCCTCCCTCCTCCCTCCTCCCTCCTCCCTCCTCCTCCCTCCTCCCTCTTCCTTCTGAAGTCTTTCCTCCTCCCTCCCTTCGGCAAAGGCCCTCTCTCCTTCCCTCCAGGGCTCATCTTGTTTCTTCCGATTCGATTCGATTCGGTTCCGATGGCTGCCGATTTCGGTTCGATTCGACTTGGGATTTCGATTTGAGTTCCGATGTCTCAACGGAGGCCTACCAGCTTGCCGATTTCCGCCAGTTCGACTTCTCCCGACTCGGCTGCCGATTGCCGTCGATCCGAATCATGTCGATCGCCGATCCGACTTGTCGATTCGATTCTGGGCTCTCCTGAATGGGCTTCGACAAGGCCCTGGGGCGCCCCGAGACGGCCGTACAAACCTCCAAGACGACGCTTCAAGGCGCTCCCTGAGGGCTCTCAGGAGACACGCGTCTCGCCCAGAAGCCCACCGACCCCTGAGACCACCCAGAGGTCGCCCAACACGGCCCGAAAAGGGGCCCCCAACACACGCCAAGGCGGCTCCAAGAGACCTCCCAGGCAGTCCCGCAGGGCTCCCGCGTCACGACCGTCGCCCTGGGGAGCGTATCTGGAGCGCTCTACAGTCCGGGCCCTGAAGAAGGAACCCTTTTGGTTGGGGAGGGGCTCCGCGTTCCTTAAGTGTTTCACAGCTTGCCTCAGGTTTTCCTGAGGTTTTCGATAGGAAATCTTATGGGAAAAAGGGGCCTCGTTCCTTATTTAGGGTTCCTTAGGTCAACGCCCCAACTGTAGGCGCGGGCGACGCGGGCGTCGCGGCGGGAGATGCCCCCAGAGGCCCCCAAGGCAACCCACGAGTGGCCCAAGGCGGCCCAAGAGGCTCTCCAGGAGGGCCCCATGAGCCCCAGGAATGCTACAAGATGGCCGACGACGGCCTCTGGTGGAGCCCAAGGCGGCCCAAGAGGGGCCCAGGAGGACCCACGAGAGCCCCTGGAGGGGCTCAAGGCAGCCCAGGAGGTCCCCAAGAGGGGGCAGGAGGCTTCAGGATGTCCCCAAGGTGTCCCCAAAGCTGCCCGGGAGGCCCCCAAGACAACCCCGAAACCTCCAAGGTGCCCCGTCGAGCACGCGTCCAGGCGACCGTCCAGGCGGTGCAAACATTCGCCCCCCGCGGTGTGCAGAATCCCCCCTGACAGCTCCAGAAAACTCCTGGGATGCTCCTGGGATGCCCCCTGCAGGCCCGCATGGTGCCCTCAAGGGGCCCCCCAGGTGCCTCCCAGGAGCCTCTCGAGAAGGACGAGAGCCACAAGGAGCTCCCAGGGGCAGGAGCTGGCGGAGGAGCTCGACCCCGGCCGGTCGCCACCTCGCTGCCTACTCCTCCACGGCTCCTCCCTCGGTTCCCTCCGGCCTCCCTTCCCACCTCCTCCTCTTGTCTCCTCCCCTGCGGTCTCTTGCCCTGAAAGCAGACTGTCTGGGGATGGGGTTAGTTGGCGGGTGAAGCACCCTGTCTTCCGAGGTGTCCGGTGCGCTCTCAACTGTCCTGGGAACACCGAAGGAAAGGCTTGTCCTCGCCCCTGGTCGTACCCATCATCGGGAGCTTCTGGATCGCGTGTCGCTCCGCTGGCTCCGGCCCGCCCCACCTCGGCGCGGCGCGCTGCTCTTTCCGTGGTCCCCCCGGGCGTTCCCGCCCCGGGTCGCGTCGAGCCCTCCGCCATCCGCGGAGCTGAGCGACGTGCCCTCCGCTCGCAGGACATAGCGCGTTGCAGGGCCTCCTCCTCCTCCTCCTCCTCCTCCTCCTGTTCCTCCTGTTCCTCCTCCTCCTCCTCCTCCTCTTCCTCCGTATTCCCGTGAGTTCTTGGCCTGGTCCGGTGCGGAAGGAATCCCCAGGGAATCTCGAGGAGGAAGGAATCCGAGGGAACCCTCGGGAGTCTGGAGGACTTCCCAGGAGGGACTCCTGGGGAATCTTCCCTAGGGATCCTTGGGAGTTCACGTGCCGCCCAAACGGAACCCAACGTGGTCCAGCCTAGTCCCGACCTCCTTCCGGGAGCAGTGCATACCCTGGCCCCGGGTGAAACACACAGCCCCCAGCCCCGCCAAGAGCGACCTTGAGGGGTCTCCGTTGGCCCCTGAGGCGTCTCCAGCGGCCCTAGAGTCCTCCTCCTCCTCCTCCTCCTCCGCCTCCTCCTCCGCCTGACTTTTCCTCCTCCTCCTCCTCCTCCTCCTCCTCCTCCTCCTCCTCCTGCGCTTGTCTCCTCCTCCTCCTCCTCCTCCTCCTCCTCCTCTTCCGCCTGACCTAGAGCCCCCCCCCCTGTCGACCCGAAGAGAGCTCCAAACTGACTCCCAACAGAGCCCCGAGGCGCAGTGCACACTGCCCACTCGCCTGGGAGCGCCTGGGAATGCCTGGGAGCACCTGGGAGCACTGGGAGCGCCTGGGATCGCCCAGGAGCGCCTGGGAGCGCACCGAGGCCCCCGCCCCCCGAGGCGGGGCCCCCGCGCCTAGGGGCCAACACGCGCCTGGGCCCTCCGAGGCGGGGCCCCCGCGAGCCCCCCCCCCCCCGAGCGGAGTCGTCGGGCCTGCGGCGCCCCTCGGGGGGTGGCTCGAGCGGCCCCGGAGGCCCTCGGCACGCCCAAGGGGAGTTCCGAAGGGACGCCCGAGAGGGCTCCGAGACGCAAGCGCGCGTCTTCTTCTGCTGTTCCGCGCTTTTCCCCCATCGTTTTGCAGTTCAATTCACCCCTGGCAGCTTGCAGACCCCGGCAGTCAGTTCCCCTGGCAGTCAGCAGCGCGCCTGCAGCTCGGTGCACGTCTGCAGCCCCTGGCAGTTTTGCAGCTCTGCCCCCTCTTCGGCTACCTCCTGGTCCCGTTCTGAGTTGCGGCGGTAGGCCTGCTTTTGCGAGGTAATTTAGGACCTCGCGCGGCCCGCTCGGACCTTGCCACGCCGTCGGCGCGTTCGCCTGCGGCTGGCAACAAGAATTCTTCCGCAATCAGTGCTTGCACTTGTTGCAAAGCATCGGCGGATCCGAGATCTGGCGCACTCGAGTCTTACGTTTCCCCGACACTGGCCGGTCCTCCTGGAGGAAGAATCCACTGCGCAAGCAGAAACATTCGACAGCCCACGCGGATTTCCTGGATCTGCGTTGGACCCCCTTGGCGGCGCCTCCGGCGCCGCCTTTGGCGCGCTCCGCGCGCCAAGGAGGGAGGTCCAACGCAGACCCAATAATCCGCGCGGGCCGTCAAAGGAGCATGCTTATTCCCCGATCAGTGCTTGCACTGAAGGGGTCCTGGCGGAGGTTGAGAAAGATCTGGCGAAAATTTCCCACCGAGTTTGGTGGCAGGCAGGGTTCCTGGTTCGGGGTTCCCGGGTTCCCGGGTTCCCGCTTACTGGTTCCGGGCCGATTTCGGTGGGGAAAGCCATCCACTGATCGGGGCTTTTCACTGGTGTAATTCGTGTTCAATGTCTTCGGTTTTGAACAATTCACGTTCCAAGACGGTAGACACATCGCCCCAAGACGGCCCACGAGGCTCCCAATGCATCGGCCCAATGAAATTTCTTTGAATGTTCGTCACGTCGATCGCTGGCGGAAGCCGACGGAAGTAAAACGAGGCGGAAGACGGCGGAAGGCCGTTGGAAGGCTTTCGGAAGACAGCGGAAGTAAAGGACGCCCTGTCCGAACCCCCCCACCCCCCGGAGAAGCCTAGCAATATAGTTTTTTGCCGTGGGCCGGGCGGGATCCCGCCTAAGTTACCCCTTATGATAATATAATTTTAGCTAAGCCAGACTTTTAATCCCACCCGTTTAGAATAGGGTAAACCATTATCCCGGGTCGTCCACGGATCCCGCTATGCTGGGTTTGTTTCGACGTAAGATGGGGTTCCGAAGTTGCAGCATTCTTGGTATGTCAGGGTCGTATTGAGATCATCTTGAGATCGTATTTCGGTCATGGTTGGATCGCGCAGCCGTCGCGTGTTCATTCTGGGGCCACCCAGGGCGCGCGGGCCATCTCGGCGTCACTCGTGGCTCATGTTTTCGGTCATCTTCGAGTCGGCCTCGGGCTGTCCAGAATTCATGGCGGCATCGTGTTGGGGTGGCATCATCCAATGGTCGTCTGGACGTTACAGTCTGTGGCCTGAGGCCCTCTTGGAACCATTTTGTGGCCATGGGGAAGTCTTGAGATCTCGCGCGCGCGAGCGCTGAGCACACGCGCGCGACAGTTCATGTCGCCGATGGGCGATGCGAGTTTCCAAGGCCACTTTTGTTGGAACCAAGTATGACCCCCGTACGGCCTGTTAGGGCCACCAAGACGGCCTAGGAGGCCTTGAAGACGGCTCGAGGAGCCCCCAAGAGTGCCCAAGCTCGCGTTCGAGTGCAGTTGGATAGAGACCACTGGGCGGCCCAAGATGGCTCCGAGCCACTCCCAAAGCGGATTCGATGTGTCCCAGACGGCCCAAGAGGCGTCAGCAATGGCCCTAAGCCCCAAAATTCCCGAGGACCTTCAAGACAAACTCACAATGACCCTCAAGAGATCCCCGAAAGGCTACCACCCTTGACTTACAGCGTTCACGCCTTTCGGCGTTCTCACATATTTGTGCTTCCATCATTTCAGGACAGCCCAGGGATCCAGCATCGTCGCTTAAAGACGGCCCAAGAGGCTCCCAGGACGGCCCCTGTACGGCCCGATAGGTCCCCCAGACAACCCAGAAAACCCCCCAAATGGCGCAGGTTGCTCCCAGAAGCTTCCAAGAAGGCCCAGACCGATCCAGAAGCAACCAAGAAAGAATGCCCAAACCGACTCAAGAATCCAAAATGGTCCAGGACAACCCAGAATCCAGAAGCTTCCAAGACGTCCGAGTGCGGTTAGACAGCCCCCAGGGCAGCCTGAGAGGGCTCCGATTCATTTCTTCATTTCATACGCGGCCTCGATGGGTCGCAGACGGCCCCAGGGGCTTCCCAAACGGCCTTAGAAGCCCTTCAAAAGCACCAGGAAGGCACCACAATCTTTGCCAAGCAGGTCCTGACAGGCATTACTAATACATCCCCTGCAGTTTTTGATGGATCTTCGCGCCGTCGCCCTGTCGGCCTTTGACGCTCCAAAACGGCCTAAGAGGCTCCCAATATCGCCATTAGACGGCCCCAGAGGCTCCCCAGACCGCCGCTATACGATTCAAGAGCGCCCCAGGACGGCCCAGGTGCTGGTTTTGCTCCTTGGGCGGAGTGTTCAGGGGTACTTGTCGACCGGGGACCCCCCAGGGGCCGTCACGTGCGCGCGAACCAAAAACATGGTAAATCTGTTACCAGGGATCTTTGCACGCCTCTGGCCAGTTGGGCCTGCGCATATATATATATATGTATGTACATATATATATGATGTATATATATATATGTGTGTATATATATATATATGTATATATGTATGTATAGCGTTCCGTGTCTCTCTCTCTGTCTCTGTCTCTCTCTCTCTCTCTTTTTTCTCCCCTCTCTCTGTGTATACATATATGTATGTACAGCGCTCCGTGTCCCTCTCTCTCTGTCTCTGTCTCTGTCTCTCTGTCTGTCTCTCTTTCTCTCTCTCTCTTTTTCTCCCTCTCTCTCTATATATATGTATAGCGCTCCGTGCCCCTCCCTGTCTCTGTCTCTGTCTCTCTCTCTCTCTCTCTCTCTCCGTATATTATATATATATATATATATATATATATATATATATATATATGTATCCCTGGTCACGAGGTGGGGGTCCCGGGAGGGGGCCTTCGACTCTCCATGGGGGCACCGGGCCGCAAGGGATGCCCCACGACGGCCCGAGACAGCCCCCAAACACAGGAAGACTGCCCCGAGAGGCCTCGAAGATGCCTGCAGTCGCGGAATTATCGCTCCAACGCGCCAAAGATGGCCCACAAGGATTCCAACACGGGCTTCCATTTGCACTCCCAACAGAACATCGTTGAAGGGGCCCCAGGACACGCAAATAAATACACACAAATCAAAATATTCTCAATATTTTCATATATTTTCTGGGTTTCTGCCTTCCCCCCCCCCCACTTCCCATATTTTTCCATATTTTCTGGGGGATCGACGATTAATTGTGTCTGTGTGTTTTTTCCCCTCCTGAATCGTTCTAACACGCCCAAGATGGCCTCTGGATGGCCCCAAAGCTTTCCAACACGGCCCAGGGGGTCCCCAAGACCACCCCCAAAGGGGCCCCAAGAAGCCAACATTACTTATTTCCCTTTTGTTTTTTTGTGCATTGTGGCGTTTCTGCCTGTCCAGATTCCCGACGCTCCAAGGCGGTCCTGGACACCCAAATAGGACACCCAAACATCGTCCAAGCAGGCTTCCACGAGGGCGCCGAGACGGCCCACGGCCGCCCCCAGACGGCCCAAGAGAGATTGAGAAACCAAACTCATCATTGGTTTCTATTCCCATCCATCCTGTAGTGTTGGGTCCTCGTTTTGAAGAGACAGCGCCCCGCTGGTATCCTCGTGATGGGTCCTCGTTGGGTCCTCCCTCCTCCTCCCCTTCCTTCTCCTTCTCCGCGAGGTATCATCGTCAACATCAGCATCATCCCGCCCATTTTGGCACACCCCTCACACGGTTCGTGGCCCCACGGAGAGCTCCGCCGAAGGCCCCAGTGGCACAGGCCGCATGCGGGGACCGCCACCCATTTTGGCACACCTCTCACACGGTTCGTGGCCACACAGGGAGCTTTACAGAAGGCCCCAGCGGCACAGGCCGCATGCGGGGGTTGCTACCCATTTTGGCACACCCCTCACACGATTCGTGGCCCCACAGGGAGTTCCACCGAAGGCCCCAGTGGCACAGGCCGCATGCGGGGACCGCATCCATTTTGGCACACCCTCCCACGGTTCGTGGCCCCACAGGGAGCTCCACCGAAGGCCCCAGTGGCACAGGCCGCATGCGGGGACCGCACCGAATTTTGGCACACCCCTCACACGGTTCGTGGCCCCACAGGGAGCTCCACCGAAGGCCCCAGTGGCACAGGCCGCACGCGGGGACCGCCACCCATTTTGGCACACCCCTCACACTGTTCGTGGCCCCACAGGGAGCTCCACCGAAGGCCCCAGCGGCACAGGCCGCATGCGGGGACCGCCACCCATTTGGCACTTCCCTCACACGTTTCGTGGCCCCACAGGGAGCTCACGCGGGGACCGCCACCCATTTTGGCACACCCCTCGCACGGTTCGTGGCCACACAGGGAGCTTTACAGAAGGCCCCAGTGGCACAGGCCGCATGTGGGGACCGCCACCCATTTGGCACACCCCTCACACGGTTCGTGGCCCCACAGGGAGCTCCACCGAAGGCCCCAGTGGCACAGGCCGCATGCGGGGACCGCCGCCCATTTTGGCACACCCTTCACACCGTTCGTGGCCCCACAGGGAGTTCCACAGAAGGCCCCAGTGGCACAGGCCGCATGCGGGGACTGCCACCCATTTTGGCACACCCTTCACACGGTTCGTGGCCCCACAGGGAGTTTCACCGAAGGCCCCAGTGGCACAGGCCGCATGCGGGGACCGCATCCATTTTGGCACACCCCTCGCACGGTTCGTGGCCCCCACAGGGAGCTCCACCGAAGGCCCCAGCGGCACAGGCCGCATGCGGGGATTGCTACCCATTTTTGCATACCCCTTACGCGGTTCGTGGCCCCACAGGGAGCTCCACCGATAGCGGTACCCACAATGCGGTATTCGCAGCTGCATATGGTTGGGTCCTTCGTCAGGCTGATTGGCTTGTGAATGGTCTCCTAGAAAGCTTCCTGTGTCCTTCTTGGGTTGTCTTGAGCGTGGCATCCTGGGGCTTCCTTTGGGCCTCGTGGGCGCCTTCTGGGAGCGTCGGGCCGCCTGGAGACCCCCTCTTTGGGCGTCTCGAGGCTATCTGGCGCTGTCTTAGGTTCTAGCGACGTGTCAGCTGACGTGCTTGGCGCGAACGTAGAACATCAGACGTATGGTAAGTTCTTCGGCTTGGACCGAAGCACTTGGGCCAACATGGCTACGGAGTTCTCTTGGGGGTCTTGGGGGGCTCTTAGCTCTTCTTGAGGCATCGCGGGGGCCTCTTGGGGACCGTTGTTGGGCCTCTTGGGAGCTGTTTTGGGGCCTTCTGGGACGTCGTAGGGGCCTTTGGGGGGCCTCATGGGGCCTCGGGGGCCTCTCGGAGCCCTTTTGGGGCGTCATGGGGGCCTCTTGGGGCGAAGGCTCGAATTTTCGTCGGTTCATGTTCCTCCTCTTGAGCCCTTCTTGGGGCCGTCTTCGGGCCCTCTGGGGCCGTCGTGAGCGCCCCTGGGCCCTGTTGGGCCGTCCTGGGGCTCTCCTGGGGGCCTCTTGGCCCGTCTTGGGGCGGTCTTGTGGGCCTCTTGGGCCGTCTGCGATTGTCTGAAACTGGAAAAGTGGAAGACCCCAAAAACACTGAAAAGCCCGGAGGACATGAACGATTCGTAGCTGCCGGGGCACTTGTCTGGGGCCTCGGGCGCCCACTGAAGCCTGCCGGAGGCCGTTTCGCAGCCTGAAGCCTTCGGGGGCCGTTCACAAGGCATCTTCGGCGTTCTCGGGGTGTGATGGACTGGTTCGGTAGACTGTCGTATGATTATTGTTGGCTATCTGTGCCCCCACGGGGCCACCGTGGAGGCCACGAGGGCGCGCGTGGGGCCCCCGGACCTCCCCTGCCGCGCCAGGGGCCGCGGTTCCTGGCCCGCCCCCGGCCTGCTCCGAGCTTTCGAGCCGGCCGGGGAAATGCCG
>CAUYUJ010007202.1:0-7500 GCA_963575745.1 Prorocentrum cordatum | reverse complement strand
TCCACTGTGCCGACCACGTTCCTTTGAAGTTTTGCTTTGCTCGCGGAGTGGAAATTGTCCATGACGCCGGCAACGTTCAGCCTATGCCTTCGCACCACGAGGCGCGGATTTTTGGACTACGTGAGTAGTCGCCATCGATGGGCCATCGATGAGCCATGCAGTGACGGATGGCAGTGCTTCTAGAGTCGACCTCGTTGGAAGCGTGATGACTGTTCCGATTCCACTGCTTCATGAGGATGTCCTGGAGAGGCGATTTGCAAACAGCAGTCGCGGTTTTCGGATTTCTCTTTTCGGCATTTTCTTCGAAATTCACTCTTCATATCCAGCGCGTTCACTGCTTGGATGTTGCTTTACAGTCTGCAGTCTTGCTGAGCGACTGTATAGCTGCTCCCAGAATAAAAAGATCTGGAACTAGATACTTGTTCCGACCTCTGCTTGAGGGAATGAGGTCTTAAACTTGCTTTGCTACCTTTGACTCGCAATGTGTGGGTATCACACCTGGTGTTTCGCGTGAAAACAGACCCTGCAAGTTGCGCACCGTCTTCTTGGAGTCGCGCGTGCGCCGTTGGCTCAATCGCTGGCGCACCTGGTTGGGGTAGGGGGCAACTCGCCAAACTAATTGTTTGTTTCCCTGGGGTTAGGGCTCGTCATTCTGCTAGGGCGCGTGGAGCAGAAACGGTTGCGTCGGGCGCGATTGCGGGAGTGGCGGGCGACGTGGCATGAGTTCGGCGATAGCTATTTGTCGATGGTTTTTCCTTTGTTTCCTCGCCTGAGGGTTCCGGGGGGCGCGCCAGGGCACGACGTCTCTCGACGCACGGGCGTTCATAGGCCTGCGGGGGCCAGGGGTGTTGATGGTTCGGGGGTAACTTTTTCAGTTCCCTTGGGTTTGGAAAAGTTATCCCTGAACCGTTGGGGGCCGATCCGCTGGGGGCTGAGTTCGGACAGTTTGGGAGGTCTGCATCTCGGTGGCTTTTCCCTGGAAGGTTGCCGCGCAGAATGATCTTTTTCCGTTGGGTTAGCCTGCGCGCTTATATGTTCCGCTCCTCGTCTGTGCGGTAACCATGCGGGATTTAGGCAAACAAGTCCTTTGACTCCATTTGTCTGTCAGTTGGTTGCAACGCGCGTGCGCTAGTGCATTAACTTGGGTGAAGCGATTTCGCACTATCAGACGTCGGCCGCAATGTCGATAGAACGGTTTCGCCACCGTATTGGAAAACAAACCCTGGACAAGGGCAGAGATAACCATTTCCCCACGCACAAGACCTTCGTCGAGACCAGGTGCGCCCCACCCCATCTAAAATACATACCAAGGTTCGCCGCTGTTGCCAAATGGAAACAGACACTTGACCAGCACTGCGGCGGGAGTGCGACTTTGAGGGACCGAAAACGTTCCGACTGGGATGCATACACTCAGAGCGTGGCCCGCATTCCGGCGAAGGCGCCGTTCTGATGGATGGAGTCATCATGACGGCTTCAGGAGCCTGGCCGGCGTTTCCGTTGGAGTGCACGGTGCAAGGGCCGGACACGTTCCGACCGTGGCAGGACATGTTTGAAGTTCGGCCCGCGTTCGGGCGGGAGGGCCATTCCGATGGGTGGAGGTTTGATGAGGGTTCCGACATGTGGCGAGCGCTGCAGCCGGAATGCCGCTTTTCTGGAGCGTCGGAGGACCGCTTGCGGTACCAGCATCCGAACTCACGACGCAACGCACCAGCATCTGAGGTCGTGGAATGCCCATTCGTAGAATGGGACAATGCGCTGCGGGACGCTGTGAGAGTGGAGGAGAGTAGTGCTCATAAAATACGACTTGTAGAGACGAGGGGGAGGAGGAGGGGGAGGAGGAGGAGGAGAACGACTGTAGTAAACCCAGGTGAAATCAACGATGCTGCGATGTACCCTCCCGTCCCAAGTTCCCTCCTTATTTCAACACCAGAAGCGTCTTCTTGAAGCACCACCACCCTGCGAGAGCCCCGTATTGACAAGGAGCTGTATCTTCTTAGCGCTTAGCGAATGGCAAAGAATCCGAACAGCTAGGAGCACACGTTTTGGCGGTATTGCCAGCGAGAGCACCGTTTTGAAAAGGACTCTTCCCCCCATCCATGCAGCTAGTGCACACGATTATGCTTCTGGTGATTTTATTTAAGAAAGTGTACGCCGGAAGCCTCAGCTTGAAAAGGAGCCATCCTCCATGTTAGGGAATTCTCAAGCGAGCATCATATGTTGAAAATGAGCAGCCTTCTCCCAAGACGGATTGCTGCGGCGTCAAGGGGATAGCTCATTTTTGAAAAGGAGCGGCCTCCATGTTCGTATCGGTGTGTTGCTTTGAAGACGGACGCGTGCGGCGTTAAGGCGAGAGCTCCGTTTTGAAAACGCCCCCTCCATCTTTTCTTGTAAGTGCTGCAAGCTTCGCGAGGGCGAGCCCGATTTTGAAGAGGAGCCGCCCTCCACTCTTCGTAATTGCTGCAAGCGTGCAGGACGAGTGTGCGTGGCGCGAAGGCCGAAGCCCCATTTTGAAAACGATTCCCCTTCGTCCGTGCAGCTGTTGCGAATCTCGAGGTTCGGGATCCTAAGTAGAACACCTCAGGCGAATCGCCCAGGCCTCCCTGCCAACGTGGAGGAGGAGGAGGAGGAGGAGGAGGAGGAGGAGGAGGAGGGCCTGGGGGTGAAAAGTCGGGGAACTGTCTATACGGAAAGGGATGTGGGAGGAGGAAGAGCCTCCTCCCGGGTCCCCATCGTGTTCCTCCCAGTCCCTGGCCGCTTTGTGGTGTAGGCCCACCACTGGTGTGCAAAAGCCCCTCTCGGATGAGCGGCGCCCCACTTTCAGTGTTCTAACCCTGTCCGACTCCTCCTCCCCCGGGTGACCTCTCATCGAAGGACCCCTCGAACATCGGACGTGCTCGGGGACCTCCGAGAGAGGAGGGAGAAGGCCTACTGCCACGCGGACTTGCCCGTCCGACGCCCCCTCTCTCCCTGTGAGCACACCCAGGGCCGCCCCATCCCCCCACCCCAGACCCCCGACGTCATGATTTTTTCATGACGCGACCCCCAGAGGTCCCGACCCCTTCCCTGGGACCAGTTTTTCATCCTGAGTCGTTTTTTGACTGTCCCGAGTCCCGGTAAGGGCCCCCCTGAGGCCGAAAGTAGCGAAAAACCTGCCGTCGTGATTTTTTCATGACCCGAGGGGGTCGGGGACGAGAGGTGCTGATCGGCATTGTGGATGCAGCCGCTGAGCCCCCCCGGGCCTGCGAGCCGCAGCCCCTGACCCAGACCGGGAGGGGCACGAACCTCTGGCCGGCCGTTGCCGGCCGCCCTTTTTGCGTCGCCAGGCCGCGTGGCAGCGCGGAGGGGAAGAGGAACCTGCGCAGGCGGAGGGCCACGAGGAGGCGAGACGACGGGGAGGGGCGCGTGGCGTGGCCCTGGCCGGGCCCCCTCCCCCCCGCGCACTGCCGGGGGACGGCCTGGCTCGCCCCAGGGGGAGGAGGAGGAGGAGGAGGAGGAGGAGGAGGAGGAGGAGGAGGAGGAGGAGGAGGAGGAGGAGGAGGAGGAGGAGGAGGAGAACCGTCGCGCGGTTGAGGGGTGGGTCAGCTGTCCCCTGACTGCTCTGCCTCTGACGCCACTTCCGCCGCAACCTCTCCCTCGTTTGGGGGTGGGGTCTCCTGCTCCGCCAGCGCCAGCTCTTGGGCCTGGCGCTGGAGGTAAAGGTGCAACGGGGTGGACGCATGGAAAAGGATGGGCGCCCAAACATGGCTAGGGGGTGCCTCCCTCTTTGGAGGAATGACCACCGAGTCTGGTCGCCTGCCCGAGCGAAATGACGAGTACATTCTCAGGTGAGGCCACAGGGGTTCGACTCTGCGACTCTGCGACCTTGCCGCATCTGGAGCAGCACAAAACAAAGGAGCCCCTCTTGTGGCCGGCGCAAACGTTCATAAGATGGCCTTTGGGGCATGCGCATAGCGAAGCTAGCTTGTGCGCATACCCGAGGCACTGGGCGGTCTTCTCAGTGGCCGCTCTATCACGGCAGTCGATGCACAGAACGACCGAATAACACGAGCCCCGCCGCTTCCCGCCGGTGCTCCCGACATTCTCGGACTGGGCGGGGAGCCACGGCAGGCGGCGGCGGGGGTGGGACTAAAATCAGGAGGGGAAAAAACACACAGACACAATTAATCGGCGATCCCCAAGAGAATATGGGAAAATATGGGAATTGGGCGGGACGACAAAACCCAGAAAATATAGGAAACTATGGGGAAAATGTTTATCTGTGTGCATTTATTTGTGTATCCTGGGGCCCCTTCACAAAAGCCCAGGCGGCTTCCAAACCTCCGGGATCGGAGCCGCTCCGACCGTGGGGGAAAGGGCCTTGTCCGAGGCCCGAAAACCATCACTTCACTAATTTTGGGCCCCAGGGCCCACTAAGGCCCCAGGGGCCGAAGATTAGTGAAGTGATGTTTCTTCCCACGTAAGGACCCCGAAATTCATCACTTCACTAAACCGAACCCAGGGCGAAAGTCAGGGGCCGAATTGCTGCTGTGATGCCACATCGGTCTCGTAACCTGGCGGGCTTGCCGCAGGCCTCCATGGCAGTACTGGGCCCGGGAGGAGGCCGCGCCCGGAGGGCCCCGGCGCGACGAGCCAGAGACAGTTATGCCGCGAGCAGGCGCGCCTCCGAGGCTGGGCCGTCGGCTCCCGCGTCCGAGGCTCGGCTGTCAAGGCTCGAGGGGCGATTCCAGCGATGCCGTAATCTCCGAGGCCCGAAAACCATCACTTCACTAATCTTGGGCCCCAGGGCCCACTGAGGCCCCAGGGGCCCCAGATCAGTGAGGTGATGTTTCCTCCCACGTCACGACCCCGAGATTCATCGCTCCACTAAACCGAACCCAGGACGAAAGTCAGGGGCCGAATTGCTGCTGTGATGGCACATCGGCCTCGTGCGTAAGCATCGGCCCACGCCTCCGACCCGACGGGATGGGCGTCGAGGTTCTGGTGAGGTTCCACCCGGAACCCAGCGGCAAAGGGAAACTTGGTCGGACTGGTCAAAAGCTCCTCCTCGTCCGCTGTGAAGCTGTTCTGCCTGTGGGGCTCCGTCACGGGGCATCTCAGGAAGCGGTGCGGAACATCATCTGGCCCAGTTCCGCACTGACATAGATCTGACTCCACCTCGTGCCCTGCTGATGCCATCTTGGTGTTCGTCCAGATGGCGTGGCATAGGTAGGCTAGGAGAGTTGACTTGTCGGTCTTGGCGAGGGAGGTGGCGGTGAGGCTCTTCTGGGAGACCGCGACGTACAAGATGGCCCTTTCGAGGCCAAGCTTGCTAGCTGCTTTCCTGAGGAGATTTTCGCCCCAAGACTGCCTGAGGAGGTCCTGGATGAGGCTCGGGGAGGTGCTGGTCATGATGTGGTGGTTCCCTTTGTGGTCCTGGAGGACGAACGGGGAGAGGAAGGCCCAGTTGATCCTCTGGAGGCTGAGGTAGGCAACGCCGAACGGTCCTCTGCAACTGCTCCAAGCCTTGAGCGTTTGGTCCAGGATGTCTTGGGCCATGCGCTTCAGGCCCGGCATATTGAAACCTGCTGTCGTTGTACAGACGATCTGGCTCCACAGCAGCACTGGGCCCACCGCTGGTCTCCAGCAGGGGTCTCCTAGGACACATAGCGCCAGACTTCTCGAACGAGTTGTGGTTCCTAGGCCCGCGATCCTCAGGTAAAGCTACTGCGAATTGCGAAGCTCTATGTTACGTATCCCCACGACCTCGCTCCCGTAGAAGTGGGCCTGCCCGAGTCCTGTGCTGCAGATCTTCCTGCAGTCCCCTCGGGCTCTCTTGAGGCTGGCGAGTCTGCGGGGTCGGGCCTGCAGTTCGGCGCGCCTGGCTCTCAAGAGCGACTTCGCTAAACCTCCTGCGTATGGCACCTCCACTTGTTTGTCTTGCAGGTGCGAGCTTTGCCCGCCGACTCTGGCGGCAACTGTCTTGCAAATTAGCCCCGTACCGTGACCCGGACGCCGCTTCCGCTCCCTGTCCGTTACCTCGGAGCCGCCGACCAAAAAGTATGGCACTTCCTGATCTGAAGTCGATTCCAAGGTTCGGGGCTACAGAGACCTTCTAGAGGGGGCCCGCGCACTTACCCAGGTCGTTCTCGAGGCGCTCCTGGATGTCCCTGGACGAGGCAAGCACGGCCGACTTCTTGTCGGCAATCTAGCACTGCAAGTCTCGCGTGATGGCCGCTAGCAACTGGAAGCACGTGTCGAACACCAACTTCACAAGCTGCTCCTTGCACTTGTGAAACACCTGCAGCATACTTTCATCATCAATGAAGAAACTGAGCTGCACGTGGGGATGAGCTGTGGTCCAGGTCTGCAAGGGCTGCTTACAGTACATCTGGGCAAGGTACGTAGCAACACTGCAACCTGTTGGAATGCCTCTGAACGGGAGCCCGCAATACTGTATGAGCTGGTTTTGTGTGAGATGTCTGCATGTCTGGTACTGGTTGAGGACCAGCTAGGATGGCTCCGTTGAAGCCGCTGCTGCTGGCTCTGTTGTGTAGCACTGCTCTGCTGCTGTGTTCGTATTCGTTACACATGTCCCAGCTATCAAATTTCGTGTGTACAGACACTTTCTGGATGGTCCAGCGAGGAGAGACTGCTGAAAGACGGGCTCTAAACTACTGCGGCCTGACTGGTGCGCGAGGAAGCTGCAGTTGTTCTGATTATCCCACTGCCTGGCTTCTCGTTGTCTGATTTGGGCCCAGACCCGATACATCCCAGGAAGCAAACCGATCCCCTTGTAAGTTGGCCAGCCTGTGGCCTTCAACTTAGGGATGACGTTGGTCAGGATGGCCAGGATCTGGGAGGGCATGGACCCGAGCTGCTCGACGCACTGAAGGAAGTCTGCGAAGACCTGGAGCTGCTCATCTGTCAGCAGGTCGAAGTACTTCGGGTGGACTCCGTCCCACGTCTGGCAGGTCTGGGGGCTGAAGGTCCTGACGGCCTTCCTGAGGGCCTCCGGGGTGATTGGCGGGAGTTTGGCTGCGGCTTCTGGGTGGCCTGGGTATCTGGGAAGGGAGTTTCCTTGAACCTCCCAGAGCGAGAGGCAGTCCGATTCTTGAGCCAAAAGCTTGTTGGGCCTTCCCGTCCATCGGCCATCCTTGGGTTTGACTTCTTGGGTCTTTGGTCCACTATATGGGCACACCTGGCTCCTTTGGTCATCTTCTCGGTGACCCACTGCTTCCAGGCTGCTGTGGGCTGGAGTCTTTCCCGAGAGCGCTCCTGGTCTAGGAAGCTGGACACCTGCTGAAAATTATCAAAGGTAAACTGCGGGCGCTGGCTGGTCGCCTGCGTGCCCTCCTGCTGAACATCTAGTAGGAAGGCGTCTAGGAGCTGGCGGAATTCGCTGAAGGCTGCCTGCAACTCCTGGACTGTCTGGAACTCTTGGTGCGAGTCCTGCAGAGCTGCCTGTACACCTCGCAGGCCGACTGACAACCCAAAGTGAATTGCACTCTGGACGTCTAGGAC
>CAUYUJ010007201.1:30000-48324 GCA_963575745.1 Prorocentrum cordatum | reverse complement strand
AGGAGGAGGAGTGTAAACCCAAAACGCGTCAACGATGTTGCAATAAACCCTCCCTCCATATTCCTTCACCATAGGCCCCTACAACATTTGGTTTCATTGCGGGAAGTGCCCCTCAACCGTGCCAACACGCCGTTACCGGGACTTCAGCGCCGCGAATCAAAATGACTGGCGCATCCTGGCAACCCTGAATCGCGCACCGAACATCTTTCCTGGGACTTCAACAAAGCGGATCAACGTGACTGTTGCGTCGTGCAGTCCAAAACATCTTGCCATGACATGATTTTGGGGACTTAAATAGCAAGAACCCTTCGAACTGTTGCAGACGTTTAATACGAATGTGGGCGGCGCTGAAGCGAGAGCCACATGTTGAAAGAAAGCAGCCGTCCCTTCGTGAAACTTTTGCAAAACTTCACGACGAATATGCGCGGCGCTGAAAGGAAAACCACATTTTGAAAACGCCCCGCCGTCCATCCGCGAAGCTACTGCAAACTTTGAAAACAGATGCATGCACGGCGCTGAGGCGAGAGCAACAGTTTCAAAACGCCGCCCCCTCCATCCCTCCTCCTCCTCCTCCATCCCTCCTCCTCCTCCTCCTCCTCATCCTCCTCCCCTCCTCCTACCTCCCTCTCTCCGCCTCCCCGCCTCCTTCCTCCTCCTCCTCCTCCTCCTCCCTCCTCCTCCTCCTCCTCCTCCTCCCTCCCCCTCCTTCCCTCCTCCTGCCTCCTCCTCCTCCTCCTCCTCCTCCTCCTCCTCCCTCTCCCTCCTCCCTCTCCCTCCTCCTCCTCCATGCAAATTTTTGAAAAGAATGTGCGCGGCGCCAAAACAAGAGCCACAGGCTGAAAACCACCGGCCCTCCATCCGTGAAACTGCTGCAAATTTCGAACCAAGGGATCATAAGCGGTGAGGAAGCTTCAGGCAAAACGCCCGGCGCGTGCTACCCACACATCTGAGGGTGCGGCAGAGAGGACATGTTCACAATGAAAAGGGATGGACATAGAGGAGAGGGGGAAGGAAGACAAGGAGGACGGGAAGGAGGCTGTGGGAGGGGCAGCAGGAGGGAATTCCTGAGCGTGTGGAGTTTGAGGTCTTCCGTCATATACCCCATGAAGTCCGCCACCGCACTTGCGGCGCTTGCGTCGAGTCCCTTATACTCACTCAGCGTGTGTGCCGCAAGCTGCGCAGCAGCAACCCAGACCCTCACACAAACAGACTTCGTGACGCTCATCTTTTGCATCAGGGCTGAACCTGAATCGTGTTTTTCGTTTTCGTTTTGTTTTCGTTTTCCCTCGCTTGTGTCTTCAGTCCGCCTCTGCCGTAAAAGCCGAACCTGGAACGGCCCACGAAATCGCCAGAACACCGTTTGGGTCCAGCCCCGTTTTGCATCGGGCCTCGAGCCCCGCGGCGGAGGCAACCGCAGAGGCGCGAACGTGCAACGTGGGGCGCCAGTGGATGCGGGAGGCCCCGTGCGGCCTCTCCCGGCGGTCCTGGCACACCGGCTCGTTGCCGGCTGGCAGCGCCTCGGCCTTCGTGGGCAGGATGCACTCGACCAGGATAGCAAGGATGCGCGGTGAGGATGCAGGGGCCTTGGAACGCCATGTTGACGTTTCCCGTGCGGAGCGCAGCACAGTGCCGAAGGAAGCCGAACACCGAAGGGGCAAGGATGCAAGGGTAGCCTCGGAAAGTTGCCCCATCCTTACTATCATGGGTGACTGCAAGAAACCATTCAGCGGCGTTACGGAGCCATGAACCAAGAATAAGCAGTATTACATACGACTAGGCCGCACAAGTTGCGATGAGGCTGAATTTGGGCCAACGGGGTCTGAATTAGGTCAGATTAGGTGCCCAGGAAATTCAAGGGCCGAACGAGATCAACCTCCCAGGAGTTGCAACTCATGCTTGGCAAATTCAAGACGGGTCAGGATAGGCCCCAAACGAGGCAGCTTGGCAGCGTCGCCGCAACGGGACGCCCCCTGGACAGCCATAAGACTCCCAGTCGTCTCCCAGGAGGCGCCGAGAAGCGGTCACTTCTTGCACACGCCTTGAGGCAATGCTTACGTTTCCCATTGCATGCACTTCATCTGCTGTCAGTTTGGCGCAGACGAGTCTCGGCAGGGACGAAACGACAGCCTGACACAGCATAAAATTTCACTGTGGGTCGTTGTTCGTCTGGTTTGATTGTCTTCCCTTCATTTGGAGAGTCCAAAGCATACCCAACGTGGCCCCTGGCAAGCAGTGGACTGATACGGCGAATGCCATCCCATCCCAAATCCTCGCGCATGCACCGCCCGTCCCCACGCCAACTGGATGGCCCCAGCGATGGCCAAGACGCCCCAAGACAGTTCAAAGAGAGCGCCAAGACGTTTCCAAGACCTTCCAAGACACTCCCAGACCCAAGAGGGCTTGAACAGCACAGAGGAAGATCCCAACAGGCTCTCGAGAGAGACCCGAAGAAGCCCGGATGAGGCCTCAAGACGCCTCCAAGGGGCCTTCTGGGCGGCCCATGCGAGGCCAAAACACGGAATTCGTCTGGCGAAGGGCCCCATGCTACGCTAGCGCATGCCGCGGCCTTCTCCTCAGACACTCCGCCCCGTAAGATGCGCATGTTCGGGCACCTGTGGAGCACGATCCGCGCGAGGGGGTGCGCCGAAGTGGACAGGGGGGCGGCACGGGCTCGCACTCACCGGGGCCGTCGGTGGAGCGCTCTGGGGGGATGGGAGGGCGGGCGAAACACAAAACGTGCGAGAGGTGCACCGAGATGGACGGGGTGTGGCATGCGCGCGCGCACAGGGGCCGGAGGTGGAGCTCCCTGTGAGGGCACGATCCGAGTGAGCGGTGTGCCGAACTGGCCAGGAGACAGCATGCGAACGAGAGTCGGAGCACGGAGCGCGTGAATTGGTGCGCCGCTGTGGGGAGGACATACGAGGACGCAAGCTGAAGCCGGAGGGGGGGCCTCCTGTGGAGGCCGCGAAACGTGCAGGGGGGAGCCGATGTAGGCGTGGGACGACATTCTTCCGCGCCCACTGGGGCCGTGCGTGGAGCCTCCCGGGGGGGGCACGAAGTGTGGGAGGCGCGGGCCGAAACGGGCGTGGGGCGGCATGCGTCCACGCCGGCTGGAGCCGCAGGTTGGGTTTCCTATCGGGGCACGGTCTCGGTGAGGGGTGTGCCCGAGCGTGCGGGAAGCAGCATGTGAGGCAGCCAGAGATGGGATTCCATGCGAAGGTCGCGAAACGTGCGAAGGGTGTGCAGGAATGGGCGTGGGACGGCATGCGTCCGCACTGGGGCCGCAGGTGAAGCTCCTGGTGGGGGCACGAAAGCTGTGGCGCTGCACTGCGTACTCAGAAGGAGAATCCAACCTCACAGGAGGGCGGTGAAGGGAAGGGGATAAGTAGGAGAAGGCGCACGCGCGGCGCTGCTGATTCGAAACGACGACTCGAAATCCACAGGAGTGTTTCTGGAAAAACACAAGAGGGAGGAGGGAGAGGGAGAGGCGGGAGGGAGAGGAGGGGACGCGCGGCGCTGCGGATTCAAAACAGCGATCCGGTAGCACAGGAGACTTACGCACAACTGGCACATCAGGCCGCAGGGCGTCCGGAGTGACCCCCTCAAGAGACCCTCGAAACTGTCGCCAAGATACTCCACCAACGACCCAGAGATGGCCCAGGAATGGCCAGACCTCTAAAGATTGGCCGCTCAGGGCCCCTCAAACTGCCCACAGACCAACCCCCAAAACAGTCTCAAGACTCTGCATAATCAAATTAGTTCCTCAAGATGCCGAATCAAGCCCCCGAAGACCCATAACCCTCTCGATATCACAAGTTACAGCGCCCTGAGACCAAAACATCTCACTGTTCCGCGAAACAACTAGACTTTCGGAGACAGCTCAAATCCGAAAGATGGCCCAACACCTGGCAAAGATCCCCACACGGTATCGCCACAGCCCTCAAACGCCTATCGTGCCAAGCCGAGGCGTTGCTACGCAGTGCTCCCAATTGAGGTGGCAGATATGCGCGGCAGCGCAACAGCATAAGTGGCGTCAGCCCCAGTCCCAGTTACCGCGAAGAGCTTGTTTTCGACCACGGTGATCTTGTCGGTGTCATCTTTCATTTTGATAATGCTGAATGCAGACTGGCAATCCGTGGCCAAGATCACAAAGTCCTTGCCTGCAATACCGAATGATGCCTCCGTCATTGGTGCTGGCCCACGCTGGCTTTTCGGGCACAATCAGGACGACAGGCTGCAACAGAGACGGCTACCAGGGCACGGATGCCATGAGCCAACCTGCCTACGAAAGAGGAGAGCGATAAGGGGTACGAAGAAGATACACAAAGAGAAGCACGGAGAACCAGGAAGACGGGGAGATGGACCATAATGATGGCGAGGTAGATGAGTTGACATGCTGGGGTTTTCCACAACCTCTGGACACGGGCCCTGCTCAATGCATCGAGCCTCGGACGATGGACCAGACTCCTGCAATTTCTTCCTTGCATTAGCCCACGAGCGCGGAAACGGCCGCAAAGGGGTGGGATACTTAAGAGGTGGACGTGGAGAAAGGTGCACAATGACGATCACGAGCACAAGGACAACGACGACGAGGAACAGCATGGACAATCGGAGTGTACCAGCGGGCGGGAAATCTGAATTTGTCCCATCACATCCATTTGATTATTTGCGCGCCCGACATTACATGCACGACGCACAAGACCGTCGCTCGTGCGCGCCGCCGCGCGCGCGGCGGCGCGCTGGCGTTGAGGGCCGGCTATGGGGGTCCCAACGCTGTAACAACAACAACAACAACAAGAACAACAACAACAACAACAACAATCATTTTACCCGAACGCGTGGTGTTCTCCCCAGTGCCAGGGTTTTCATACGACACCAGGCAATACCCCCACTTCGTGGGGGGGCATTACAAGCTCTACCAAATATCCAAACGACTCTTCGCGACCACCCAAACCCAGCTTCCCGCCCTATGACGTTGGGACACTTCACTTCGTGGCGTGCGGACGACCGTGGCTACTACACTGGCGTGGGGTACACACCCACAGAACTTGGTCACTTATTCGGGGCGCGCGTGTGCAGCATGGAGCAATGTGGCTCCATGGCTGGCAACATCGCGGATGGTATTAATTTGAAAACAGGGATGATGGCCCTGTCAGTGCGCAACCGTTGTTCGCAGAAGTTCGAAAAAGTTGCTCGCAAAAGCCCGTTTGACAGAATGTTTAAAAAGTTTTGTTTTTCCTATCATTAAAGACTACGATCCATCCCCTAAAATAAGAACAAAATTTCCTTTAATGTACTACGAATCCGCAAGAGCGCGCGGGATGAGATTTTGACATTTGTTTGTTGAAAAAACATTTGGTTTTTTTGATGTTTTTTTTATTTTCTTATTTTTTATGTTAAAATCGCTCCGAACACTAAGCTTTTGGAAGGATTTCGTCTTGCGCGCGCGAATGTCCACTTTACCTTATATTTTGCAAGGGATTCTTGAAATTTGATTATATTAGAACAAGAAATGTCATTTTATAGTGTTTTTTGCAAGGGAAAGCGGGGGGGAACAAAACAACCGGATCTTGATCACATCGAATTACCTGAGGCTTCCTCACGAAAATGATGAAAATGTAGCTGCGGCCTAGGCGGGCGGGGGGGCCGCACCAGGGGCCCCAACAATAATTATTCTTTAGAATTAATAATGTTCAACAACAACAACAACAACAACAACAACAACAACAACAACAACAAGTTTAAGACTGTTCGCCCTTATATGCTCGAGTGTCCAATAACGCGTATTTCCCAAACCCTCGATACCCGCCCTCTTCGTTTTCGATCGAACCCCTTTTTGGGGGTATACTTTTCTTCCCTGCAGGCCGGGCCCCGGCAAGCGGCTGGGCGGCCGCGGACCGTCGGCCTGGCCAGCGGCAACGCGGATCGGCGGGGCGGCCGCGGACCGTCGACCCGACCCCAAGAGGGCCGGACAGGGGGCCGACCACGACGACGACGACGACGACGACGACGACGACGACGACGACGACGACGACGTCGCAGACGACGGCGACGACGACGGCGACGACGGCGACGACGAGCGGAAGCGAGAGAGAAAGAGAACGACAGCAGGGCCACGAAGGGCACGAAGTAGGCCACGAAGGTCGACAGCGGGGACACGAAGGGAATGCGTATGGGGCCATCAAGAGCGCGAACGAGCGGGGGCCACGAAGTGCAGATAATGCCGGGCCACAGAAGGCAAGTATGGGGCCACTGAGGGTAGCAACTGGGCCACGTAGGACAGTGAGGGGGACACAAATGGCGACAGCGGGGCCACGAAGGGCATGCACATGGGGCCACAACGGGCGCGACTCCTGGGTGCCTGGGTGTCGGGAGCGCGGCGCTTTGGCAACTTGCAAGGAATTCCAACGCAAGGCCATTCTTCAGTAAGTTGCAAGCAAATCTCCAGCGAGAGCGCGACTCCAGAGCGCTGGGAGAGCGACTCCTAAATAAATTGTGAGGAAATCCCAAGCAAGAGCGCGATTCCTGAATAAAATGCGAGGAGATCTCGGGCGGGAGCAAGGGTCCTAGCTAAATTGTAAGGACGTCTCAGGCGGGAGCCGTTGTTGTTGTAACCCGGGGGCCAGGGGCCCAGTTTGAGCAGGAAGACTTTCCCTGTCAAAAAACAGGGTGCGAGCGTCGAGGGGCACACTTTGATTGAGAAAACAGTGTGCACCGGCGGGGGAATCAAATTATTCTTCCGAAATGAAACTTCAACAACAACAACAACACAAACAACAACACAAACAACAACAACAACAACAACAACAACAACAACAACAACAACAACAACAACAACAACAACAACAACAACAACAACAACAACAATCATTTAAGACTGGGGACACTCCATTCTCACCAGTGCCAGGGTTTTCATAGGAGGCGGGCAATACCCCCACTTTGTGGGGGGGCCGGTTCAAGCTCTACCAAATTTCCAAACGACTCTTCGCCACCACCCACACCCAGCTTCCCGCCCTATGACGTTCGGACACTTCACTTCGTGGCATGCGGACGACCGTGGCTACTATTCAGGGCCCCGCGGCCGACGACGACGGCGTGCGCGCGCGAAGAAAAAACGAATGTGTCCAATATGGTATTATTTGACAGGGATGATGGCCCTGGCATGCGCGCAACCGTTGTTGCAGAAGTTCGCAAAAGTTGCTCGGAAAAGCCCGTTTGACAGAAATGTTTAAAAAGTGTTGGGTTTCCGACAAATCCGCAAGAGCGCGCGGGATGAGATTTTGACAATTTTTTGTTTGAAAAACCATTGGTTTTTTGATGTTTTTATGTTAAAATCGTTGCGAACACTAAGGTTTTGGAAGGATTTCGTCTTGCGCGCGCGAATGTCCACTTTACCTTATTTTTTGCAAGGGATTCTTGAAATTTGATTATATTAGAACAAGAAATGTCATTTTATAGTGTTTTTTGCAAGGGAAAGCGGGGGGGAACAAAACAACCGGATCTTGATCACATCGAATTACCTGAGGCTTCCTCACGAAAATGATGAAAATGTAGCTGCGGCCTAGGCGGCGCAGGGGGGGCGCGCACCAGGGGGCCCAACAATAATTATTCTTTAGAATAAATAATGTTCAACAACAACAACAACAACAACAAGGCATAAACACACACTGGCGCACTGGGAGCCAGTGTGCCAGCTCCCGGTTTCGGCTCCGGTGGCGAAAACCCTCACTGGCGCACTGTTGCCGACCCCCCCCCCCCAGCAACACGGCAACAGAGCAACACACCCCGACAAACAAACAAACAAAAAAAGGTTCAACCCTTACGGTCGTCGCAGTGTTCCCAGCCGAGCTTCGCAGCGATCTTCGCTTTTACCTTTTTCGGAATACCGCGACAACCATAAGGATGATATTCTCGAAGTAGGAGTCCCCGTAACAGTCCTCCTAAGAGTCCTCGTAGGAGTCCTACTAGTCCTACTAAGAATCCTCGTAGGAGTCCTACTAGTCCTACTAGAAATCCTCGTAGGAGTCCTACTAGTCCTACTAAGAATCCTCGTAGGAGTCCTACTAGTCCTACTAAGAATCCTCGTAGGAGTCCTACTAGTCCTACTAGGAATCCTCATAGAAATCCTAGTAGTCCTACTGAGAATCCTCGTAGGATTCCTACTAGTCCTACTAAGAGTCCTCGTAGGAGTCCTAGTAGTCCTACTAAGAATCCACGTAGGAGTCCTAGTAGTCCTACTAAGAATCCTCGTAGGAGTCCTAGTAGTCCTACTAAGAACCCTCGTAGGAGTCCTAGTAGTCCAACTAGGAATCCTCGTAGGAGTCCTAGTAGTGCTACCATGAATCCTCCTAGGAGTCCCAAAATCCTAATAGGAATCCTCGTAGGAGTCCTAGGAGTCCTAGTAGTCCTACTAGGAATCCTCGTAGGAGTCCAAGTAGTCCTACTCGAAATCCTCGTAGGAGTCCCAGTAGTCCTACCAAGAGCCCTCGTAGGAGTCCTAGTAGTCCTACTAGGAATCCTCGTAGGACTCCCAGTAGTCCAGCCAGGAATCCTCGTAGGAATCCTTGTAGGAGTCCTCGTAGGCGTCCTACCAAGAGACCTCCGAACTGCCTCAAACACGCCGCCGACAGCCATCCCACGATATCCCGACGGTCATCATCATCATCATCACCACCATCATCATCATCGTCATCGTCGACGTCATCGTCATCGTCATCACCATCACCATTCGCATCATCATCATCAGTATCTTCCTCATCATCGTCATCATCGTCGTCATCATCCTCGCCATCATCACCATCATCAGCATCTTCCTCATCATCGTCATCCTCGACATCATCATCAACGTCATCGTCATCGTCATCATCGTCCCCACCACCATCACCATCATCATCATCACCAGCACCGTCACCATCATCGTCATCATCATCATCACCATCCTCACCATCTTCCTCACGATCCTCATCATCATCACCATCCTCATCATCCTCAGCGGGGCAGGCCGCAGGCAGCTGGATAAACCTCTACTCACCCTCCTCCTCCTCCTCCTCCTCCTCTCGCCCCTCCTCCTCCTCCTCATCATTGTCATCATCATCCGCACCTTTGTCCACATCATCATCATCGTCACCATCATCGTCACCATCATCGTCATCAGCATCCACACCCACGTCATCCTCCTCATCATCATCCTTATCATGATCAGCATCCTCATCTTCATCATCATCATCATCGTCATCGGCATCATCATCACCATCCTCGTCCACCTCATCATTATCGTCATCATCATCACCAGCCACATCCACGTCGTCATCATCATCATCGTCATCATCACCACCATCATCATCATCAGCGTCATCGTCGTCGTCATCGTCATCGTCATCATCATCACCATTATCATCATTATAGGCATCGCCATCGTCATCGTCATCACCCTCATCATCATCACCATCGGCATCGTCATCGTCATCGTCATCGTCGTCATCATCAGCATCACCACCACCACCATCATCATCGTCATCATCGCCATCGCCATCGCCATCGTCATCGTCGTCGTCATCATCATCATCCTGATCAGCATCATCATCATCATCGTCATCATCACCATCATCATGTTGCGCACCCCTCGCGAGCACGGCCTCCTTTGCCCCCTCGAACGAGCGGCGCCTGGCATCGTGGCCTGGCACGGCGGCGGGACTCGCCGCAGGCAGCTGGTATTAACAAGCGCCCCCTCCCACAAGCTCCTCATTAATAAGCACCCCCATCCCAGGCGACCGGCGAAGAGGGGGGGCGCGAATCGAAAATCCGAGCCCTCCGCCCGAAGAGGCCCCCAGGAGGCACCAAGAGGCCTGCAAGAAGCCCCAAGAGGCCCCCAGGAGACCCCTGAAGAGGCCCCTAGACGGCTACCAAGAGACCTCCGGACTGCCTCAAACACGCCGCCGACAGACATCCCACAATATTCCAACGGTCATCATCATCATCACCACCATCATCATCATCGTCATCGTCGTCGTCATCGTCATCGTCATCATCATCACCATTCGCATCATCATCATCTTCCTCATCATCGTCATCATCGTCGTCGTCATCATCCCCGCCATCATCACCATCATCAGCATCTTCCTCATCATCGTCATCTTCGGTATCATCATCATCGTCATCGTCATCGTCATCATCGTCCTCACCACCATCACCATCATCATCATCACCATCACCGTCATCGTCGTCGTCATCATCATCATCATTATCGTCGTCGGCGGCCTCGTCCTCATCTTCCTCCGCCACGCGCCCCGCCAATGTCCCTCTACCTCCCTGCCCCTCCCACCGGGCGGGCACGCCAGGCGGCGCGCGGGGGTTGGAGCGACGACGCCGACGACGACGACGACGACGACGGCGGCGACGACGACGACGGCCATCCTCGCCGCAAGCCTCAGCCGCCCTGTCCTCGTCCTCCACATCATCGTCCTCCGCATCGTCGCCTTCGTCATCCTCGTCCTCCTCAACCGCGTCGTCATCCTCCTCCTCCTCGTCATCATCATCAGCATACTCGTCCACCTCATCTTCATCATCATCCTCATCATCATCAGCCACAGCCACGTCAACCTCCTCCTCCTCATCATCACCATCATCGTCATCATCACCATCATCAGCATCATCCTCATCATCGCCATCATCATCATCAGCATCCTCGTCCGTATCCTCGTCCTCCTTCTTCTCCTCCTCCTCCTCCTCTTCCTCCTTCTCCCCCCCGCACTCCTCTCCCTCTTGTGGTCGTCCTCCCCATGATCCTTTCCCTCCTCGTCCTCCTCCTCCTCCTCTTCCTCCTCCTCCTCTTCCTCCTCCGCCCCGCGCCCCGCCAACGCCCCCCTATCTCCCTGCCTCTCCCACCGGGCGGGCGCGCCAGGCGGCGCGCGGGGGCGGGGCGACGACACCGATGACGACGACGACGACGACGACGAAGACGACGACGACGAAGGCGGCGGCGACGGCGACGACGACGACGAACGACGACCACACACGGCCACGACCACGACGACGACGACGACGACGACGACGACCAGGACGACCACCACGACGACGACAACAGGGACAGCAGCAGCCAAGTCTGGGGACAGAGAAGAAGGACGGACGCACATTCTCAAGAGGCAAGACCACTGTGCAGAGCAGTCCAAATCTAGCTCCATCCGCGCCCGCGGTGGCCAGTTGGCGGGTATCCGAATACAGTAAACACGCGTACACAAAACGCCATATGCGGCACTCCTCGCCCTCCGCCTCTTCATCCCCCCCATCCTCCTCCTCCCCCTCCTCCTCCTCCTGCCCCTGCTTCTCCTGCCGCTCCCCGCCACCTGATCGCGTATCCCACTCCCCCTCCCCCCTTTTCCTCCTCCTCGTCCTCCTCCTCCTCCTTCTCATCCTGCCCCTCCTCCTCCGCGCCCTGCTCCTCCACCTCCACCCCCTCCTCGCCCCCCCTGCTCAGCCCTCAACCTGGCGCACGAGCGCGACTAGCGGGAGACCAGGTACGCCGACCACCCGGCCGCGAGTTCTTCCCGCCGCCTCTTGGACATATTCATTTGTGCCAGCTAGAGGTGACGCAGGCCCATGGCCGCGAAGAAATCCACAGCGTCGGCAGCGCTCATGGCGAACGGCCGCGGGCGCAGGGAGTCGCACAGCAGAGCAGCGATTCGCGGGTGGGGCCTGCCCTCGGGCGCCACCACCGCCACCCAATGCCGCGGGCGCGGAAGGTGCACAATGCACCCCAGGAAGAGCCTCCCGATAAACACCCCCAAGAGCCCATCTGGAGTCACCTGCCGCACTGCCTGCTCGTAGCCGCCGCCCTGGAGGTAATCCGGGGAACACCCCTGCGCCACGACGTTCCTGTGGAGACCGACATTGTCGAAGTCCCCCTCCGGGCACAGCCCGCCCCCAGCCACGCGGCGGAAGTCACCCAATGAAATGGGCGGGAAGCCGCCCCGCACGAGGCAATGGTTCACTGCGAACAGACCGCAGCTCAAGCCCACCTGGGTGCCGCGGCTGACAGCGCCGCAGGCAGGGCCATTGTACCACGCGGGCACATCGCCCTCGAGACGCGCGCCGACGTGGCGGCCCAGCAGCTCGCACCACCAACCCTGAGGGGCTGGCGCGAGGATGGGCGGTCGCTCCGCGGCCCCCCGCGCGGGCTCCGAAGCGCTGCCGGCCGACTGGGTCTCCTGGGTGGCAGGCTGGATGGGGCCCTCTGCCAGCTCACCACCCAGGCTGGCCGTCGGGATCACCCGCGCGGTGAGGGGGGCACCGCCCGCCGGCGGGGTCGCCTGGGAGGCAGGCGCGATCGGGTCCTCCGGGAGCTCCATCGGGCGTCCGCGACACTCCTCTGCGGGGGGCAGAGCGCCCGCGCCCGCCAGGGCCGCCGCCTTCCGCGGGCGGGTCGCGGACTCCACCGCCGGGGTGACTGGCAGCGGCAACGGCCCCTCCACCTACGTAGGAACGGAAAAAAGCAAAACCACCACCACCAGGGCGAGGAGGTGCGAGGAGCCAGGGGGGGTCTCCTTGGTGGTGTGGCCCCCCCTCCCGCTCGCGACATCCCCAACTCCCGGCTCGGGGGGGAATCGTCGACCTCGCTGGAGGTCGCTTCCCTGGTGGCGTTGGTGTCGCTTCTCCCCCCCCCGATCCACCGGGCCCTTCGAGCCGAGAGGGCGGCGCCGCGCCGTCACCTCCTTGGGGGCCTCGGCAACCGGCGCCGGCGCGGTGGCTTCTCGGCGGCCGTCGGCGCGAGCGTCGCCAGCGGCTGCCGCTGCGCCGTCGGCTGCGTCGCCCTGGGCGGCTGCCCGCCTCTTGGCCGCCATGGCCAAGCGCTTCTCCGTCGAGAATGCCAGCTCGTGCATCCGGCCCCTCGTGGCCTCACGCGATCGCCGCATGCCCTCCTCGTAGTCGCTGGCAGCCAAGCAAAATGCAGGCCATCGGTCGTACGTCGAGAGCATCACTTTCCACTGGGCTGCCCGGATGAGCGATGCCAGCCTGTCACGCCCACCCTCGGTTTTGGCTGTCAAACGTCCCCGATTGGGCACGTCCTCCTTCAAGGTGCGCCACGTCGCGTCTATGAGGCACGTGGATGCAATCGCTGCCCCCCCCCCCTGCGTTTGCACGTCCCGAGAGAATTCCGCGAGGGGCTTGCGGCGGTGGTTGACATGATGCGCATCGACGACGCCTTTCGGCCACGGCTTGCTCATGTAAGCCTGGGCCGAATCACTCATGAGCACGAGGTTGGCTCTGTCCGAAAAGATGCCCGCACACGCTTCATGCCAGCACTCCAGCTTCAGGGGCGGCAGGCGGCCCTCGCCCACAGACGAGGTCACCCCCACCTCTTTCAACCAAATCTTCTCGGGCGCGCCTCTTTGCATGACGCCCATCCACACGTAATCCGCCACCATGCCCTCGGGCAAGATGTATTGCATGGCAGGGCGCTGCGGGGCCCAATGCGGGAAAGGCCCAAGACCCCCCAAAGAGGACCCCTGGACGGCCCAAGAAGCCGCCTCATCATCATCATCATCATCATCATCACCATCACCATCACCACCATAATCATCACCATCACCAGCACCCTCATAATCACCATCATCACCATCATCACAAACATCATCATCATCACCACCCTCATCATCATCACCGTCACCATCACCATCACCATCGTCATAATCATCATCAGAGTCATCGTCATCGTTTCTACCAGCTGGCACTGGCACGGCAGCGGGATTTGCCGCAGACAGCTGGATAATGATACGTGCGGGTGCCGGAACCGTCAATCCACGTGCCAATCCCCATCGACGTCCTCATCATCACCATCACCAGCACTACCGTCGTTATCATCATCACCACCACCACCACCATCATCATCATCATCATCATCATCATCATCATCATCATCATCATCCTCATCACCATCACCATCCCCATCACCATCACCAGCATCATCATCAGTATAATGCTTCTGATCCCCCTCATGCTCCTGCCCCTGCTCCTCCCCCTCCTCCTCCTCCTCCCCACCCTTCTCCCCGTCCGCATCCGCGCCCTCTTACCCACGCGCTGGCGCAGCGAAGGTGGCGGCGACAGCGGCGGCAGCGGCGACGGCGGCGACGGCGACGGCGACGGCGACGAGGGAGGGGGAGAGGGGGGCGCTCACGTACAACACAAAGCCCGTGTGCGCAAACGTGCCTGCATACATCACAGGTCAAGACGTGCTCCAGGAGGCCGCAGAGGCTCCCCAGGAGGCCCCAGAGGTTCTCCAGGAGGCCCAATACGTTCCCCAGGACACCCCAGAGGCGTTCCAGGAGGCCCAGAACGTTCCCCAGGAGGCCCCAGAGGCTCTCCAGGAGGCCCAAGACGCTCTCCGGGAGGCCCAAGAGGCTCCTCAGGAGGCCCCAGAGGCGCTCCAGGAGGCCTCAGAGGCGCTCCAGGAGGCCCAAGACGCGCTCCAGGAGGCCCAAAACGCTCGCCAGGAAGCCCAAGACGCTCTCCAGGAGGCCCCAGAGGCTCCCCAGGAGGCCTCAGAGGCGCTCCAGGAGGCGCCAGAGGCGTTCCAGGAATCCCAAAACGCTCTCCAGGAGGCCCCAGAGTCGCTCCAGGAGGCCCAAGACGCGCTCCAGGAGGCCACAGAGGCGCTCCAGGAGGCCCAAGACGCGCTCAAGGAGGCCCAAGACGCTCTCCATGAAGCCCGAGACACTCGCAAGGAGGTCCCACAGGCTCCCCAGGAGGCCCTAGAGGCGCTCCAGGAGGCGGTAGAGGCCCTCCAGGAAGCCCAAAACGCTCTCGAGGTTCTCCTGTGTTGCTCTGTTGCTGTTGCTGGGGGGGGGGGGGGGGGGTCCCCGGGCGCCACGAGTGTTTCGCGAGCAAAACAAAACAACAACAACAACAACAATTATTCACTGCGTGGAGCTCCCCATATGTGTCATCTACCTCGCATGGACACTGTCCGCCGTGAACGTCTAGGCGCAAATAAAAAAAGAAAAAAACAAAAAAAAATAAAAAAAAAAAAAAACATAAAAAAAAAAAAAAAGAAAATGAAAAAAAAAAATACAAAGAAAAAAAAAAAGTAAGAGTTTTCGAATATTAACGGGCTTCAGTTGTGATGGTCTGGACATCAATCTAACTGCGAATGAATTGGAGTGTGAATGAGCCTCAGTAGTACGAGCGCGTCTCTGTGCATGAGCCTGGGGCCTCCTGGGGCCTCCTGAAACCTACTGGGGCTTCCTGGGGTCTCCAGGAGCCTCTTGGGACCTCCTGGGACCTCCAAGGAAGGTTTCGTGCCCCAGGAGAGGCGCAATCTATAGCAACAGACGTACATAAAACATTGCGGATTAGAGCCACAGGAGAAGGGCAATATATAGGAACACGCGTAAAACACCAAGGACTCGTGCCCCAGGCGAGGCCCAATACATAGGAACATGAGTAAAACATTTAGGATTGTGTACACAGGAGAAGGACCATCTATAGAAACATACGTAGAACATCAAAGAATCGTGCTCCAGTTGAGGCCCAATCGATAGGAGCATACGTAAAACACATGGGATTGGAGCCACTCCTGTTGCCTTCTGAGGCCTCCTGCTCCTGGGGCCTCTCGGGGCCTCCTGTTGCCTTCCGAGGCCTCCTGGCGCTTCCTGTTGCCTCCTGGGGCCTCCTGTGGATTCCTGAGGCCTTCTGGAGCTTCCTGGGGCCTCCTGGAGCCTCTTGGGACATCCTGTGGCCTCTTGAGTCTTTCCGTGGCCTCCTAAGCCTCCGGGACCTCATGTGGTCTCCGGGGCCTCCTGGAGCCTTTGGAGCTCCTGAGGGCAATCCTTGACAAGAATCTGCGCCCCACGAGCCTTGGCCACCAAAACAAGCAACGGATCGAAGACATCCTCAAATCTGGCCCACCTGGAGGGGGGTGAAAATGAGCGCCTCGCTCGAGACATCCTCCAAATCTGCTCAGAAAGCGAAGGATGTTGGGCACAGAAACAGGCAAACCGCCTGAGACATCCCCACAAAATGGCCGCGAACGAGCCCGTGCAACCACCCCTGGCGGCTCCCCTTGGGGGTGCTGAAATGAGCGCCTCGCTCGAGACATCCTCCAAATCTGCTCCGAAAGCGAAGGATGTTGGGCCCAGAAACAAGCAAACCGCCTGAGACATCCCCACAAAATGGCCGCGAACGAGCCCGTGCAAACACCCCTGGCGGCTCCCCTTAGGGGTGCTGAAACCAGCGCCCCGCCTGAGACATCCTCACAATCTGCTCTCCAAGCGAAGGATGTTGGGCCCAGAAACAAGCAAACCGCCTGAGACATCCCCACAAAATTCCGCGAACGGGACCCCGTGAAATACCCCCCCGCCGCCCCCCTTAGAGTGCTGAGACGAGCGAATCGCCTGAGACATCCTCCAAATCTGCTCCGAAAACGAAACATGTTGGATCAGAAAATGGCCAAACCGCCTGAGACATCCCCACAAACTTCCGCGAACGGGACCCCGTGAAATACCCCCCCGCCGCCCCCCTTAGATTGCTGAGACGAGCGAATCGCCTGAGTCTGAGTGATGACTGAGTCTGAGTGATGAGAGAGCATGAGTGAGTCTGAGTGATGAGTGAATCTGAGTGGTGAGTCTGAGTGATGAGTGGTGTGTCTGAGTGAGGACTGAGTCTGAGTGATGAGTGAGTCTTGATGAGTGAGTCTGAGTGATGAGTGAGTGGGGAATCAAAAACCCCATCTTTGGATATGGGGAATCAAGAACCCCATCTTAGGATATGGGGAATAACTTACGTGTGTGTCTGAGTGATGGGTGTGGAGTTCTGTCCTGTTCTGTGTCCTTCCGGCGCGGTCCGCCAATAACAAGAAACCCATCTTTGGATATGGGGAACAAAAACAACAACAACGACAACGACAACGACAACGACAACGACAACGACAACAACAACAACAACAGCAACAACAACAACAATAGTTTATAGAATGTTCGCTTTTATATGCTCGAGTGCCCAATAGCGCGCATTTCCCAAACCCTCGATACCCGCCCTCTTCGTCTTCGATCGAACCCATTTCGGGGGGGCATACCCTTCTCCCCTGCAGGCCGGGCCCCGGCAAACGGCGGGGCGGCCGCGGACCGTCGGCCTGGCCAGCGGCAGCGCTGATCGGCAGGGCGGCCGCGGACCGTCGACCCGGCCCCAAGAGGGACGGACAGGGGACCGACCACGACAACGACGACGACGACGACGACGACGACGTCGAAGACGACGGCGACGACGACGACGACGACGACGACGGCGACGACGAGCGGAAGCGAGAGCGAAAGGGAACGACAGCAGGGCCACGAAGGGCACGAAGTAGGCCACGAAGAGCGACAGCGGGGACACGAAGGGAATGCGTATGGGGCCACGAAAAGCGCGAACGAACGGGGGCCACGAAGTGCAGATGATGCGGGACCACAGAAGGCAAGTGTGGGGCCACTGAGGGTAGCAACTGGGCCACGTAGGACAATGAGGGGGACACAAATGGCGACAGCGGGGCCACGAAGGGCATGCACATGGGGCCACAACGGGCACGACTCCTGGGTGCCTGGGTGTCGGGAGCGCGGCGCCCGGGCAAATTGCAAGAAATTCCAACGCAAGGCCATTCTCCACTAAATTGCAAGCAAATTTCCAGCCAGGGCGCGACTCCAGAGGGCCGGGAGAGCGATTCCTGAATAAATTGTAAGGAAATCCCAAGCAAGAGCGCGATTCCTGAATAAAATGCTAGGAAATCTCGGGCGGGAGCAGGGGCCCTGGCAAAATTGCAAGGAAGTCTCAGGCGGGATCCGTTGTTGTAACCCGGGGGCCAAGGGCCCAGTTTGAGCAGGAAGACTTCCCCTGTCAAAAAACTGGGTGCGAGCGTCGAGGGCCGCACTTTGACTCAGAAAAACCATATGCACCGGTGGGGGGGGATCACCAATAATCGTTCTTCAGAAATGAGACTTCAACAACAGCAGCAGCAGCAACAACAACAGCAACAACAACAACAACAATCAGTTTAAGACTATTCTTCCTTATCTGCTCGAGTGTCCAATAACGCGCATTTCCCAAACCCTCGATACCCGCCCTCTTCGTCTTCGATCGAACCCATTTTGGGGGGGCATACCCTTCTCCCCTGCAGGCCGGGCCCCGGCAAACGGCGGGGCGGCCGCGGACCGTCGGCCAGCGGCAGCGCTGATCGGCGGGGCGGCCGCGGACCGTCGACCCGACCCCAAAAGGGACGGACAGGGGCCCGACCACGACGACGACGACGTCGACGACGACGGCGACCACGACGTCGACGATGACGGCGACGAGCGAAAGCGA
>CAUYUJ010007201.1:0-25000 GCA_963575745.1 Prorocentrum cordatum | reverse complement strand
CGAAGAAAACAAATAGTTTTGCGGACCTAGGTCGGCTAGCAGACCGAGTTCAAACCCCTAGATTCAACAGGCAAACGCGCCTGATCATTCTGAATCGATTAGCTGTGCTTGTCAGCTCTGTAGCTGTCCTGAAGCTCGAGTTATCTTGAGAAAACCGACAACGCGTATCAAGAAACGGCCGATCCCGCCTGGACGCTTTTTGAAAGTCAAAGGTACCCGATCGAGCTGAGATCAAGATGGCGAGCGGGAATAAGATCGAATCACGGGAAAAAATACTAGAGCTCTAACGAATGGTTGAATTTCGAGAACAAATCATCAAAAGGTCCGTCGAGATTTTTCTTGCGAACTAGCTCTCCAGCGCCCAATTTCTCTTAAGCTTCCAGCAATAACTTGCGAAGGAAAGCTCTACGAGTTACTGGGCGCCGGCGGTAAACCGTCAACCTTTGTTTTTTTTTGGGGGGGGAGGCTGACCAGGCACCGAGCGCCCCAGCGCCCGTTAAGTGCCTACCTAGTCTCTCTGCAGCTGGAGGTCTTGGGCCACCTGGGCTGCGGCCCGCAAGAGGCCCTCGAGACCCGAAAGCTCAGCGTCAGTGATACAGCTATGGGAGGGGAGTGCCTGTGCACAACGCCCTACTACTTCCCATATGATTGGACAGGGAGAGGAGGCTTGGGGGAAGAGGGAGACTACACGAGCTCTCTTATCTCTATGTTCAGGGTCAGGGTACGGATCATGGAAGCGAGGGATATATCCAATCTGCAGAAACCAACCAACGCCCACACCTTGGGCACACACTCCGCCATCGAAGGATCCGCGGAGGCCGATAACTCGAAAGTTGTCTTGAACATCAGGACGGAAGATATGGTGGTGGAACAGCTCTCTGAATATCTGGCCTTCCCGTGCTAAATGGGTAAGTTCATCAGCTACTGTATTACTCTCCCGATATATGTGTCGAATAAAGTCATTGCCCCATGAGGGGGGTCGTACTCCTTCCTCCTCCAATTCTTCCAAAAGAGAAATAATATTTGCAACCCGCCTACGATAAGAAGCCCCATCTCCTCCTTCTCCTCCTTCAACCTTCCAGAGACCGTTGATCCAATTACAGATAAGAAGCGAATCGCCCGTCAGCTCCAGACCGATCCCATCATCACTCAGATCCCAAGTCGGCTCCTGTTCATTGTTCGAGGCCAATCTCTGGGCCAGCTTCTCAGACTCCTTCACCGACAACGGACAGGCCATCATCTCCTCCCCCCTCTCCTTTATGTAGTTTCCTCGTCCTCCAGTTCCTCCACGGACAACAAACAAGTCAAACAGAGAACCCAAAGTACAAGCTTCCAGGAACTGCCTGCAATACTGAACGAAGTCAGAGTAAGAGAAAGAGCACGCCCTCCACCACCGATCCTCCAGATTCACAAACGAGGGAAATATCGTCTGGAACATGAAACACCAAGGATGTTCACCCGTCGCCTGCCCCTTAGCACTGCCTAATCGTGTCAGTTTCGAGGCCTCCTTCCACTTCCACTGGGAACGCAAACATTCTGACTCAAGTGTCCTTTTCTCCTCCCACCTCGGGGTACAACACATCAGAAGCCGACGTGCGTCTCGATGCGCTCGAGGAAACACCGTCTGTTGTCCAGGTCCAGGAACTGCCACCCTCCGACGCTTCGGGGGGGGCCTGGGGGGGTCCCTAGGCCCCCCCCGCTCACAGGGAACTTCGATATCTCGAGAAGAAGAGGCCCTATCAGAGGGCATAGCAGAAGAGACCATCCCATGCATATCTGAGGAGACCACGCCCATCCCATTCGTATCTGAAGAGACCGCGCCCATCCCATTAGTAACTGAAGAGACCGCACCCATCCCATTGGTAACTGAAGAGACCATCCCATGCATATCAGAAGAGACCACACCCATCCCATTCGTATCTGAAGAGACCGCACCCATCCCATTAGTAACTGAAGAGACCGCACCCATCCCATTGGTAACTGAAGAGACCTCCACCATCCCATTGGTAACTGAAGAGACCGCGACCATCCCTGGGCTCAGCTCCGACTCAGGAATCTGATATCCGCTATCGGCATTGGCTCCGAAATATGATGCTATGTCCGCTCCCAGCTGCCACAAGGAATAAAGGACTCTCTGTACTGCGCTCTGGCACTTGGCTTCAAAGAACATCCGTCTAGCAATTCTGAGTCGAGCTGGCTTCCAAACTACCCAACTTTCGGAGGCTGGCTTTTGGGGTGACGTCATCTGGTAAAGGCAATTTCCCTCAAAGACATTCAGGCTATGCAAAGAGTCCCTGTCCCAACTAATACCTTGACTTCCATACGTGAGGATGCTCTGAACCCGAGTGATATAACTCCTACACTTGGCCGAAAAAGGGACTGCCTTCGATCTAAAATAGGCTGCATGCGCATGGAAGGCTCGTCGTGCGGACCCGATCCGTCGCCGAAGGTCTTGGTGTGCCTCCCTATAGCTACAGTATATGCTGTTCCCCAAGACATTCATCTCGTCAACTACTTGAACGGCACCATCTGATCCCGAACCCGAACCAGGATAGGATGTTTTGGCTTCTCCGAGAAACCGATAAACGCGACCTCGAGCGACTCGATCTTCCATTCGAATCCCCATCCCCGCAGAGTCTCTGTCATTTCTCCTACCTGTCGCCTAAACTCCTCCTCCGAAGATCCCAAGATATAGATATTGTCGGCATATAGCAAGTGGTGTACAGGAACCGAGGCCGAAACTTCGGGGTACTCAGTGGTGCACAGCAAGTGGTGTACAGCAAGTGGTGTACAGCAACCTTTGTTACCGCCGGGGGACTCGTAGAGCTTCCTGACAACATATAATGTCGAAAAGAATTACACAGAAGAAAAAAATGTCAGCCCAAGGTTTGGCAAACCTAGCTCGAGTATCAAACCGATTTCAGACCTCTGCATGCGACAGGCGGACGCGTCTGATATCTCTGAATCGATTCCTGTGATTACCAGCCCTGCAGCCCCCCCTACAGCCCGAGTTAAGTGCGGGAAACCGACAGCACCTCTCAGAATGCCTCGAACAATACGAATAGTTTCGCGAACCTAGTTCGGGCAGCAGACAGAGTTTGGAGCTCGGATTCGAGAGGCGGACGCGCCTGATGTCTCCAAATCGATTTGAGTGATTACCAGCCATGCAGCCCCCCTAGAGCCCCAGTTAAGCGCAGAGAACCGACAGCATCTCTCAGGATGACTTGAACAATACGAATAGATTCGCGATTCTAGAACGGTCAGCAGACCGAGTTCAGAGCTCTGGATTCAACAGACAACAGCCACTAATGATTCTGCATTAGATTCTGTACGTATCAGCTCTGTAGCTGTCCTGTAGCTCGAGCGAAGTACAGAAAATCGAGAGCGTCTGTCGAGGTGACTCGAATAATACGAACAGGTGTGCGGACCTAGCTCGGCTAGCAGACCGATTTCAGACTTCTCGGTTCAACGGCCGAACGCGCCTCATCATTCTGAATCGATTAGCTGTGCTTACCAGATTTGTAGCTGTCCTAAAGCTCGAGTTATCTTGAGAAAACCGACAACGCGTATCAAGATAACTCGAAACGGCCGATCCCGCCCGTGTGCTTTTTGGCAGTAAAAGGTACCCGACCGAGCTGAGATCAAGATGGCGAGCGGGAATAAGATCGAATATCACGGGAAAAATACTAGAGCTCTAACGAATGGTTGAATTTCGAGAAGAAAATTTTCAACCGACCAAAAGTGACCAAAAGGTCCGTCGAGATTTTTCTTGCCAACTGGGCGCCGGCGGTAAACCGTCAACCTTGGTTACCGCTCGGAGACTCGTAGAGCTTCCTAGCTCGACTTAAGTTGAGAAAACCGACAGCACCTACCAACATTCCGACTCATAGTCAATATTTGTTGACCTCTGAATGCGACAGGCGGACGCGTCTGATGTCTGCGAATCGACTCCTGTCATTACGAGCCCTGCAGCCCCCCTACAGCCCGAGTTAAGTGCAGAAAACCGACAGCACCTCTCAGGATGCCTCGAACAGTACAGTAGTTTCGCAGACCTAATTTGGGCAGCAGACCGAGTTCCGAGCTCTGGATTCGACAGAGAGACGCGCCTGATGTCTTTAAATCGATGCCTGTGACCAACAGCACTGTAGCCCCCCTCAGCGCGTTGAGTGAAGAAAACCGAGAGCACTTCTCAAGATGACTCGACCAATACCAATAGTTTCGCGATTCTAGATCGGCAGCAGACCGAGTTCAGAGCTCTGGATTCGACAGACAAACGCAACTGATGATTCTGAATCGGTTTCTGTAAATATCAGCTCTGTAGCTGTCCTAAAGCTCGAGTTAAGTACAGAAAATCGAGAATTTCTGTCAACATGACTCGAATAGTAGGAGTAGGTTTGCAGACCTAGCTCGGCTAACAGACCGAGTTCAGAACTCTGGATTCAACAGGCGAACGCGCATGATCATTTTACATCGATTAGCTGTGCCGACTAGCTCTGTAGCTGTCCTACAGCTCGAGTTATGTTCAGAAAACCACCAGCGCGTATCAAGATGACTCGAAACGGCTGATCCCGCCACAGTGCTTTTTGATAGTAATATTCACCCGATCGAGCTGAGATCAAGATGGCGAGCGGGAATAAGATCCAATATCACGGAAAAAAATACTAGAGCTCTAACGAATTGTCAAATTTCGAGAACAAAATTTTCAACCGACCAAAAGTCCCCAAAAGTTCCGTCGAGATTTTTCTTGCCAACTAGCTCTGCAGCGCCCCGGAATTACTCTTAAGCTTCCAGCAACTTGGCAGCGTCCAAAATCCGGAGAGCAAAGAGAATCTCGGGGACGGGAAATCTTTTCTGGAGAGCCTTGGGGGGCTCCCCTGGAGGGCTGCGGAAGCGCTGGCAGAAACGTTTCCATGCGTGCCTGCACGCATGCAGGCACGCGTGGAAGCTTGCCGGAAGCTCTCCCGGACCAGTTGCCGGGTCGCCGGAGCTTCTGCGGGGAACGTGGAGCGCCGTGGAGGAGCTCCTGGCAGGCACCACCACCGTCCGGCTTCTAATCGTAAACCCTTTAGCTCTCCGCGAGCTCTCCAGCGCCCCGGAATTACTCTCACGCTTCCAGCAATAACTTGCTAAGGGAAGCTCTACGAGTTAGTTACCACTTTGTCCTTTCTGGTCGTGTCCACCAACTAGCTCCATCCCGCGCCGGAACTGGGCGCCGGCGGTAAACCGTCAACCTTGGTTACCGCTGGGAGACTCGTAGAGCTTCCTAGCTACTTAAGTTGAGAAAACCGACAGCACCTACCAACATTCCGACTCATAGTGAATATTGTGCTCTGGATTCAACAGGCACACGCGCCGGATGTCTTCAAATCGATCCCAGTGACCACCAGCACTGTAGCCCCCCTCAGCGCGAGTTGAGTGAAGAAAACCAAAAGCACTTCTCAAGATGACTCTACCAATACCAATAGTTTCGCGATTCTAGATCGGGCAGCAGACCGAGTTCAGAGCTCTGGATTCGACAGACAAACGCAACTGATGATTTTGAATCGCTTTCTGTGAATTCAGCTCTGTAGCTGTCCTACAGCTCGAGTTACGTTGAGAAAACCGAGAGCTGTCGAGATGACTCGAATAATACGAATAGCTTTGCGGACCTAGCTCGGCTAACAGACCGAGTTCAGACTCCAGATTCAACATGCGAACGCGCCTAATCATTCTACATCGATTATCTATGCTTGCCAGCTCTGTAGCTGTCCTAAAGCTCGAGTTATGTTCAGAAAACCGTCTGTGCGTATCAAGATGACTCAAAACGGCGAATCCCGCCACAGTGCTTTTCGATAGTAATATTCACCCGATCGAGCTGAGATCAAGATGGCGGGCAGGAATAAGATCGAATATCACGGGAAAAAATACTGGAGCTCAAACGAATTCTGAATTTCGAAAACGAAATTTTCAACCGACCAAAAGTCAGCAAAAGTTCTGTCGAGATTTTTCTTGCCAACTAGCTCTCCAGCGCCGGAACTAGCCGCCGGCGGTAAACCGTCAACCTTTGTTACCGCCGGGGACTCATAGAGCTTCCTGACAACATATAATATCGAAAAAAATCACACAGAAAAAATAATTTTTCAGCCCAAGCAATTTCAAACCTCTCGGATCCAACAGCCGAACGCCCCCGATGCTTCTGGATTCACTTCTGTAAGACCTCTGTAGCTCTCCTACAGCCCGAATTACGTGCGAAAATCGACAGTTCCTCTCAAGATGACTCGAATAATACGAATAGTTTGGCAAACCTGGCTCGAGTGTCAGACCGAGTTCAGACCTCTACATGCGACAGGTGGACGCGTCTGATGTCTGCGAATCGACTCCTGTGATTACGAGCCCAACATCCCACCTACAGCCCGAGTCAAGTGCAGGGAACCGACAGCACCTATCAGGATGACCCGAATAATGCAAATATTTTCGTAGACATAGTTCGGGCAGCAGACAGAATTCGAAGCTCTGGATTCGAAAGGCGGACGCGCCTGATGTCTCCGAATCGATTCCAGTGATTACCAGCCATGTAGCCCCCCCCCACCCCCATACAGCCCAAGTTGAGTGCAGAGAACCAACAGCATTCCTCAAGATAACTCGAACAATAGGAATAGCTTCTGCGATTCTAGATCGGGCAACAGACCGAGTTCAGAGCTCTGGAGTCAACAGACAGGGCCAGATGATTCTGAATCAGATTCTGTACGTATTAGCTCGGTACTGTCCTTTAGCTCGATTTAGCTACAGAAAAGCGCGTCTCTCAAGGTAACTCGAATAATACAAATAGCTTTGCGAACCTAGCTCGCTAGCAGACCGAGGTCAGACCTTTCGGTTCGACAAGCGAACGCGCCTGATTATTTTCATTAGATTAGCTGTGCTTACCAGTTCTGTAGCTGTCCTGAAGCTCGAGTTATCTTGAGAAACCGACAGCGCAAATCGAGATGGCTCGAAACGGTGAATCCCCTCGCAGTGCTTTTTGGCAGTAAAAGGTACCGAATCGATCTGAGATCAAGATGGAAGCGGGAATAAGATCAAATATCCCGAGAAAAATACTAGAGCTCTAACGAATAGTTGAATTTCGAGAACTCAATTTTCAACCGACCAAAAGCCATCAACTGGGCACCGGCGGTAAACCGTCAACCTTGGTTACCGCCGGGGAACTGGTAGAGCTTCCTAGCTCGACTTAAGTTGAGAAAACCGACAGCACCTACGAACGTTCCAACTTATAGAAAATATTGTTTGACCTCTGAATGCGACAGGCAGACGCGTCTCATGTCTGCCAATCGACTTATGTCATTACCAGCGAGCCCCCGCCCTACAGCCCGAGTGAAATGCAGAAAGCCGACAACATCTCTCAGAATGACTCGAACAATACAATAGATTCGCAGACCTAATTCGGGCAGCAGACCGATTCCGAGCTCTGGATTCGACAGACGGACGCGCATGATCTCTTCAAATCGATTTATGTGAGAACCAGCACTGTAGCTTGCTCTCAGCGAAAGTTGAGTGAAGAAAACCGAGAGCATCTCTCAAGATGACTCGACCAATACGAATAATTTCGCGAGTCTGGATCGGGCAGCTGACCGAGTTCAGGGGTCTGGATTCGACAGACAAACGCAACTGACGATTCTGAATCAGTTTCTGTAAATATCAGCTTTGTAGCTGTCGTACATCTCGAGTTTAGTACAGAAAACCGAGAGTTTAAGTCAAAATGACTCGCATACTACAGATAGGTTTGCGAACCTAGCTCAGCTCACAGACCGACTTCAGACCTCTGAATTGAACAGGCGAACGCGCCTGATCATTCTGAATCGATTAGCTGTGCTCACTAGCTCTGTAGCTGCTCTACAGCTCGAGTTATGTTCAGAACTGGGCGCCGGCGGTAAACCGTCAACCTTGGTTACCGCCGAGGAACTCGTAGAGCTTCCAAGCTCGACTTAAGTTGAGAAAACCGAGAGCACCAACAAACATTCTGACTCATAGTGAATATTGTTTGACCTCTGAATGCGACAAGCGGACGCGTCTGATCAGACCGAGTTCAGACCTCTCAATGCGACAGGCGGACGCGTCTGATGTCTGCGAATCGACTTATGCGATTACCAGCCCTGCAGCCCCCCTACAGCCCGAGTCAAGTGCAGAACACCGACAGTATCTCTCAGGATGACTCGAATAATATAATAGTTTCGCAGACCTGTTTCGAGCAGCAGACCAAGTTCTGAGCTCTCGAATCGACCAACGAACGCGCCTGATGTGTGCAAATCGATTTCTATAACCCGCAGGGCTGGTAATGACAGGAGTCGATTCGCAGACATCGGACGCGTCCGCTTGTCGCATTCAGAGGTCAAAAAATATTCACTATGAGTCAGAATGTTGGTAGGTAGATCGAGTTCAGACCTCTCAATGCAACAGGCGGACGCGTCTGATGTCTGCGAATCGACTCATGTGATTACCAGCCCTGCAGCCCCCCTACAGCCCGATTTAAGTGCAGAAAACCGACAGCATCTCTCAGGATGACTCGAATAATATAACTGGGAACCGGCGGTAAACCGTCAACCAAGTTACCGCCGGGCACCTCGTAGAGCTCTCTTCTTACACAGCGTTCCTCCGAACACGTGAAGGAAGATTCTGAAGCGAGAGCCGAAAAATTCGAGAAATGACGATTTTTCGGTTTTCATACAGTAGGTTCCTCCAAGTGTTTTCATAGTAATTCTGGACCTAGAGCCATGGGAAATTTACCAGCAGGTGCGCCATAGCTTACTACAGGGAATAAAAATCTCACTTCTAAAAACGAACTTCAAAATTTTGCACAAAGTGAAAAACACCGACCCCAAGTTACCACATTCTCTCTTTTCGTCGGGCCGGCCAACTGGGCGCCGGCGGTAAACCGTCAACCTTTCTTACCGCCGGGGGACTCGTAGAGCTTCCTGACAATATATACTGTGGGAAAAACAACTCCAAAGAACGACTATGTTTTAAGCCCAAGCGATTTCAGACCTCTCAAGATAACGCTAACAAAAAACAAACAGTTTCGCAACCCAGTTCGAGTATCAAACCGAGTTCAGACCTCTGAATGCGACAGCCGGGCGCGTCTGATGTCTGCGAATCCACTCATGTGATTCCCAGCCCTGAAGCCCCCCTACAGCCCGAATTGAGTGCAGAAAACCGACAGTATCGAGTCGAATAATATAATAGTTCTGCGAACCTAGTTCGAGCAGCAGACCGAGTTCCGAGCTCTGGATCGACCGAAAGACGCGCCTGATGTGTGCAAATCGATATATGTGACCTCCAGCACTGTAGCCCTCCCCAGCACGAGTTCAGTGCAGAAAATTGAGAGCACGTCTCAAGATCATTCGGACAATACGAACAGTTTCGAGAACCTAGCTCGGGCAGCAGGCCGAGTTCAGATCTCTCGGTTCGATAGACGAACGCAACTAATGATTTCCCATCGATGTCTGTCACAATCAGCACTGTAGCTGCCCTACAGCTCGAGTTCAGTACAGAAAACCGAGAGCGTCTATCAAGATGACTCGAATAATACGAATAGGTTTGCGGATCTAGCTCGGCTAGCAGACCGGATTCAGACCTCTGGATTCAACAGGCGAACGGGCGTGATGATTCGCCAAGCGCGGAACGCCGCACGGGGACCTCTGCCAGGCCGCCTGAAACGATGCGCGGGACGCTGGAAACCTCGCAGGAGACGCTTGCAGGGGCGCCGTTTACGATGCGTGGGGCCCTGCAAAGCGCGCAAGGAAGATCTGCCTAGGAGCCTGGAAGAACTGCCGAAGCTCTTCCGAAGCTCTGCCGAAGCGCTTCGCGCACCCTGAAGCCACGCGCATTGGGAAACGCTAGGAAGCCACGCCCCCGTACCCGCTGCCGGTTCCGGCAACCTGCTGCGAGAATCGTGGACCGGCGGAGGTGGGCGTGTGCTCCTCACCACCCACCGCCCGCTTCTTATCTGAAACCCTCAGCTCTCCAAGGAGCTATCCGGGAACATTGTCCCTTAACGCCCGATCGGCCAACTAGCTCCACCCTGCGCTGGAATTCCTCTAAGCTCAGCTTCGAAGAGCTCTACGAGGTATTACTCTTAAGCTTCCAGCAACTACCGTAGGGAAGCTCTACGAGTCACTTGGTAATGTTCAAAACCCGGAAAGCGAAGACACCCTCGGAGACCCGAAATCTTTCCTGTGCGCTGCAGCGCTGCTGAAGCGCTGCCAGGAACGCTTCCAAGCGTGCCTGTACGCGTGCAGGCACGCGTAGACGCTTGCCGGAAGCTCTCCCGGATACGTTGCCGGCTCAAACGACCTGCTGCGGGGAACGTGGACCGCCGGAAAAGAGCTCCTGGCGGGCACCACCACCGTCCGGCTTCTAATCTTAAACCTTTTAGCCCTCAGCGAGCTCTCCGGGAAAATGTCCGTCGAGATTTTGCTTGCCAACTAGCTCTCGAGCGCCCGGGGATGACTCTTAAGCTTCCGGCAAAGACTTGCTAAGGGAAGCTCTACGAGTTATTGGTAGCGTCCAAAACCCGGATAACAAAGAGGCACTTACATAAACGAGCATACGCACATAAGCACGCACACACGAACACACACATACAAACACATATACATACACAAGAACGCACACATACGCCAGCATGCTCCACACACACACGCACCCATACACACACACGCACACGCAACACATCAACACGCAAACGTCGACACACACGCGCAAACGCGCACGCACAAACACACAGCACATCTCACACACACACAGAGGGACGCGCACACGCACACCAATCACACATGCACATACACACACGGGGGCACACACAAACACTCACACGCACACACGCACACACACACACACACACACGCACGTACAACCCACGCACACAGACGCACACGCAAGCATCCAGGGAAACCCACGCACTGACGACCACACGATGACGCACGCACCGCAGCCACCTCAGCGCCCCCCCCCCGCGCTCCCCTGCCGCCCCCACGCGCCCCCGCCCTCCCCGCCGGCGCTCCGGAGGGGGGAGGCGCCGCCCCATTTTGGGGCCGGCCCTCCCTCCGCTCCAACCACTCCGCCCTCGCGGAGCGCCGGGGGGGGGAGGGGGGAGGGGGAGGGGGGGCGCGCGGACGGCGGCACCACACCGCGCGCGCACGCGCACACGCACATGCGCAGACGAACACAGACGCAGGATAGCAAACAGGCAGTCACACAAGCAAGCACACGCACATAGGCACGCACACACGGAGACACACAGACTAATACACAAGAGTACACACGTACGCCAGCATGTTCCACACACATGCGCACATACACACACACATACACACACACGCACACACACATCCACACGCGAACATCCACACACACGCGCAAACGCGAACACACAAACACACATACATACACAAGAACACACATACGCCAGCATGCTCCACACACACACGCACAAATACACACACACGCACACAGACACACATCCACACGCAAAGGTCTACACACACGCGCAAACGCGCACACACAAACACACAACATATCACACACACACACACGGACACGCACACGCACGCGGATCACAAGAGCACATACACACACGGGGGGCACGGAGCGCCCCCGCCCTCCCCGCCGGCGCTCCAGAGGGGGGAGGCACCGCCCCATTCTGTGGCCCGCCCTTCCTCCACTCCAACCACTCCGCCCTCGCGGAGCGCCCGAGGGGGACGAGGGGGGAGGAGGGGGCGCGCGGACGGCGGCACATGCGCAGACGAACACAGACGCAGGATAGCAAAGAACCAATCACACACGCAAGCACACGCGCATAAGCACGCACACGCGTACACACACGGACAAACTCAAATCCATACATACACAAGAGCACGCACGTACGCCAGCATGCTCCACACACACGCACACATACACACATACACACACGAGCGCACACACGTCCACACGCAAACGCACACACACTCACACACACACGCGCATGTGCACCCAGACACACGCAGGGGCACACACACACACATACGAGACACACGCGCCCCCCCCCCACCCACCCACCCACCCACCCCCACACACACACATACACACACACGCACAAGCGCACACACAGACGCAATGGCGAACACCCACGGATAACCACGCACAGACGACAACGTGGTGACAGACTCATTCCCCGACTGGTCAGCGCACTCTTCCACCGCGCCCCCAAGCCCCCCCCACGCGCCCCCGCCCTCCCCGCCGGCGCTCCGGAGGGGGGAGGCACCGCCCCATTTTGGGGCCGGCCCTCCCTCCACTCCAGCCACTCCGCCCTCGCGGAGCGCCGGGGAGAGGGGTGGAGGGGGAGAGGGGGGGGCAGGAAGGGGCGGGGGTGCCAGCGCCATGCGCCCACACACACACACGCACGCACACGGGCACACACGCACTTTTCCTCAGGGAGCGCGCAGTGTCGCACACGTACGCAAGCATGCTCCACACACACGCACACACACACACACATCCACACGCAAAGGTCGACACCCACGCGCAAACGCGCAAACACAAACACACAACACATATCACACACACACACACACACACACCGCGGACACACACACACACACAAACACGCAAACACACCAGACACACACAAACACACTGACTGACACACACACAGATACACACACACGCTCGAGCACACTCACATCCACACGCGCCCACTCTTACACACACACACACACGAACAGACACGCGCACAAAAAGAGATACAAACAGAGATGCATACAGACACACAGACAAACACACACATACCCACGGACACACAGACAGACACACAGACAGACACACAAACAGAGCCACAAACACACAGACACAAAGACACCCACACACACACTTACACACACACGCCAGCAGACACACAGGCAAACACAAACACACTCCAGCGCACACACACTCACGCACTGACAAAACATCCTCATGCACACAGGCACACAAGAACACACATGCAAGACGGACGCGCCTACAGGGCGCCCGTGCCAACCACCAGTGGCAGCCCAAGCGCCCGGTGCGCTTGAACGGCAGAGCTCTGTCAACGGCACACCCAGGGCCGGCGAGCGCCGCTGCACACGAGGCGCAGCTCTCAGAGAGCCGCGTCCGACACCGCCACGATCGTTGGCTCGTCTTCTCCGCCCCCGCGCAGGCGGCGCAACGTCTGTCGCAGCCTCTCCTCAGTCCACCTGCCAATTCCGACGGGCACGCCCTCCCGACGCGCCACGAAAGCTCCAACGACTTCGCCGATCAAGTCCTGCCGCTGGGTGTGCTCGGCGATGGCCAGGCGCTGCCGCCTCTCATCAGGATCCTCCTGCCGCGCGCGATCCTCCGCAGCAGCGGCAGCGATATCCCGCGTGCTCGCGCGGCTGCCACGCTCCCCGCGCTCTTCGCCCGACGACAGGGCCGAAGCCGCACAGGGCGCGCCAGCCCCTCCAGCACCGTCGCCGCCCCCTGTCGGCGCCCTCGCGGCGACGCCATCGCTGGCGGGCACCTTGGCGGATCGCCCCTCCGCGGGCCCCCCGCGGGCGCGCCACTCGCGCCAGCCTCGGCCGCGGGCGCCGCGCGCGGGGCCTTGCCTGCATGCCCTCCCCCCGGAGCCGCCTCTGCACGCGCCGCCCCCCCCCGCCCGCTTCCGCTGGCTGACCCAGCACCTGCTCGCGTGACGACCGCGGCCCGCCCCGCGCCCTCGCCAGTCGCGCCAGCCTCAGCCGCGGGCGCCGCACGCGGGGCCTTGCCTGCGTTCTTCTCCTTGAACACCTTCAACTTTCCCTCCGGGATGGGCCCGTCCACACGCCCATGCCAACCATCCTAGTGCTGCTGCTTGAAATGCTGCCCGCACAGATCCCCGCATCCCTGCTTTGGCGCGCTCCGGCATTGCCCGCCAGCTCCGTCCGCCCAGGTACGAGCCATGCACTTCGCGGTGTCAATGTTTTCTGGCGTAAAGCGCCGCCATTCGTCCCCCGCGAGCGACGCCCCCGCGCCTGGCTGGACTCCAGCAGGAGCCGGGTCCGCGGACGGAACGCCAGCGGCCCTGCCAGCGTCGTCGTCCTCGTCGCCCGTGCTGCCCAGAGCCGGCGGGGACAGCCCGCGCTTCTTGCCCCTGCGCAATGCTGCTGCGGCTGCCCCGAAGCGCCGGGGTCCCCGTCGCCAGCGCCAGGATCCCCGCCACCCGCCCGACGCCGCTTGCCCGGTGGCTCGCCCCCCGACGCCTGCTGCCCGGCGGGCGCACTCGGCGGCGCAGACGGCGCGGCAGGGGCGCTGGAAGCAGCGCCGCCGCCGCCATGGCCGCTCCCCGCAGACCCCGCCGCGCGCCCGCCTGCATGCCCGAGAGGCGCAGTCGGCGGAGCCGGCGGCGCCCCAGAGGGTCCCGCACCACCGCTGCCGCTGGCGCCCCCCGGAGACCCCGCCGCCGCGCGCCCGCCGCCTCCGCCCCGCGGACCCGCCCTGCGCACATACGCAAACACATAGGCGCCAACGTGCACCTGGTGGTCTCTGGCAATCTGCGCCCAAGTCCTGGGCTGAACAGCTTCGTCGTCGAATTTGGCGTATTCGTTCACACCCACGGCTGCACACGCATAAAATGGCCGCTCTTCGCGCTTTCGCCCTGATGCACAACGACCCCAGAGAAATCGTACTCGCACTCGGCATCCACAGGCCGCAGAATCTGAGGAAAGCGCACAGGGCGTCTGTCGTACCACTCGCTCCGATCAGCGCGCGTGACCACCCGCTCCACGGTCACGAAGAGCACCGGCGGCGTTCGCTCCCAGCGATTGCCCGTATACACCCTGATGCCTTGACAGACCCCGGCCGCCTCCCTCTGCGCACGACTGAGGTGTGCGTGCGCCGGACATCCTTGACCTGGCCCGCCAATATGCCTCAATTCCAGTAGGATCAAATCCTCCAGATCGCAGGCCCCCCGGTGGTCGGGGCCGAGCAATTCGGAAGGGACCAGCTTCAAGCGCGAATCTATCACCCCCGTGTCCGAACTTGCCCGGCACACGTCGCATCGCCTCCGCTGCCGCAACGCAATGCCGCAAACGTGCTGCTGGAGCGCAGTGCGCGCACCGTGATGCGGTGTCGGTACCTGATATCCAGCCTCGGTGTCAGCACGAAGGGCGGCCAGGAAGAACTCTGACGCGTCGCATTGCTTCGGTCTCCCTTGCTGATCGAATTCTGTGAATTCTCGCTGACCGAAAAGCCCCGCGCGCGCGCGGCAGTAGCGAGCGGCGCGACGGCGTCGACCCCCACGCCCTGGACAGAGAGAGCCGCGGCCTGAGCTCCGAGCGCACACACCGGGCAAGTTTCTGTGTTCAAAGGGCAATTCTGGCCGTGCTCGTGGAGAAGCCGACGGAAGGGAGCCAGGCGCAGCAGCACCTGCGCGACTGCGCTCACGAAGCACGTATTGCCGAGGTTTGCGATGCCCACGCCAGAGCCGTGGCCGCAGTGCCACTGCAGCTCCCTGGGGACATCCTCCTGGGACACGCCGTAGGCTGCCATGCACAGATCCCGGTCCAGCGGGAGCAGCTCTGGCGGCTCTGCACCATCGCCAACAGTCGCCGCCGTGCGAAACATGTCCCCCCAAAGATCCCTCGGCACTACGGCGCCCCTACCAGCACCGCGGCCGCCACCCGCGCGCCCGCGCCCCCGCGAAACAGCGCTCCCCGTCGACGACGCCGCCGCCGCATCTCCGGTCCCCGTCGCGTCGCCGCCGCGGCCGCGGCCCCTGCCCCGCCCCGCAGGCCCAGCGTCCGGCGCAATGTATGCCGGCGGCAACGTCAGAGCCTGGCCCGGGCGCAGCGCGTGCGAGGGCAGAGGCGTATGCACAGACGCCGCAGGGGCCGCCTCCCCGTCCGAAGGAGCTGATCCGTCGTAGTCGTCGTCGTCGCCCGCCCCCTCACCGACGCCCGCCGAGCTCCCCGCGTCACGAGACGGGCCCAGCGGCGACGGCGGCGGCACCGGCGGCGGCGCGGGCGCCGAGCTCGACTCCTGGGCGCCCCGTGCGGCGGGCCCATCCCCCACGTCCCAGCCGTAATCCTGCGCCCATTGCTTCGCGATTTCGAAACTCTCCCCCATCTTTTTCTCATAGCGTTGGACCCCTTCGCGGACGTACTGCGGCGGGCCCCGCTGCAGGATGTCCCAGGGCGGCAGGTTGTAGACGAGCACGCGGTGGGCCACGCGAACGCGACTGAGCATGACGTACAGGTGCAGCCACCAGTCATCGGCGCCCATGTTCATGGGCTTCTGGAGCACCATGGTGGCCGCATCCATGCCCAAGCCCTGCGCCGTCTGCACGGTGCGATCTTTCTCTGGCAGCAACGGGATCTGGTACCTCGTAACCTTCACCTTCCGAAGCTTTCGCTCGCCATCGTCTTCGTAGTAGTGATGGTTCCACTCCCAGGACGCCCTGTGCGGCGCGATCTGCACGACCCCTGCTCCGAACCCTAGGTCCTCCGTGAAGTCATCAAACTTGACGAGGACACCGCGAGGCAAACGCTTGCATCGATAATAACCGAGCCGGTGGGCGTCGTGAAGCTTCTTTTCGCGCCAATCCGCGTCCGGCGTCTCGAACTCCTGCGGGTGGAACCTCACGTCCTTGACTACCCCCACGGCGTCCTGCACGATCTGGTGCTTCGCCGACAACTTCACGTTCTGCCGCACACGCATGCCGATGTACAGCGGGCACATGCCGATGAGGTGACCAGTGTTGTTCACGTTCGGCACCTGCAGCATGGCCTTGTAATGCTCCTCAACGAAGTCCCTGTTTGGAGGCAGGTCCACGGCCTGCACGTACAGCAGCATCTGCCCTTTATCCCTGGCCTCTCGCACGGCCCGGTACTGCATCTGCCTGTGCACGGCCTCCCAGGCGATGCCCATCTCGAACCCGTCCTTGACATGGGGGTCCTGCAGCCGCTTGTCGTTCTTACCGGGTCGGACCACCCACCCTTGCACCACCATTTTCTGCTCGGCCGTAAACTTCTTGCCCTGCCTCATGTCTTCAAGAACCCGGGCATGAAGGGGCAGGGCGCGTGCGGAGTAACGAGACGGTCCTTGAAGCGGTGCGTCTCGTACAGAAACATGGCGTGGGTGACACCGTCCAGGAACATGGACTGCCCATTTCGGACGTGAATCGGCGCCTCGGGCGACTCACGCTGCAGCAAGGAAGACCTTCTGCCCTTGCCGCTCACCGGCCCCAGCTGATAAAAAATCCCCCAGGAACATGACAATTGGAACCTTCCCGAACATGTGCCCCCGCGCCATGTACAGGTTCACATCGCAATTATACTTAGCCTTACGGGCTTTGCACATGCGAAACGATGCAGCGCCGAGTAGCTGGGGCGGCACCATGGACACCTCCTCCACGATGACGGCCTTGAGGTCGTTCATGCGGTCCACGATGTCATCGACTTTCTGCCCCGAGAGCCTAGCGATGGTCATGGCCTGCTGGCCGCTCAGCCCGTAGCCGCTGTGGATCGTCTCCCCCCCGATGACGCGCGCAGCGCTGTTCGACGAGGCCACGGCGATCTCCGATCCCGCGCCGAACACCTCGTTGAGCAGACGTCGCAGCAGTTTCACCACCTCCGTCTTCCCCGTCCCGCCCTCCCCGTGCAGCAGGAGAGCCATCTGCTCCACCGGCTTGGGGCTTTTTCCGCTGTCCACATCTTGCTGGTATGCCACGATGGCCTCCACCTGGCCCACGACCTGGGCGACCACCGCCTTCTGCTCCTTATTGAACGTCACGGGGTTGTCCGCCCTGGTCGCCCACTCGTTAAACAGCCCCTCCGCGATGTCGCGCGCCCGCCGCGGAGGCTCCGCGTCGCCGGCAACCGCGGGCGGCGGCGGCCGACCAGGCACGAGCACGGCAGGCGCCGAACCCGCGAGGCCGCTCCGCCCGTCGCCATCCCCAGGCAAGCCCTCTGCTCCCTTTTTCCTGTATCGGAACGCCTCCTTCTGCTGTGCTTTGCCCTCCTCGAACTGGGAGTCGTCCAACTCGAGACACCGGAAGCCGGTCTGCATTCCAGTACTCGCGACAGCAGGCTGCGGCTTATGGTCTTTCGCGTAGCCGTCAAGGAAGATATTCTTATAGACCAAGCTTTGTGACGACCCACGAATAAGCTCCAACTGGGCCACCGCGGGCACCTCGCTATCCTTCAAGGCGTGCGCGGGCATCTGTCGGTGCGCCGCCCACGCTTCGTCCGCCTCGCCCTCGTCCACCTCCTGAACAAAACCATCCAGCGCTCCGCCGCCGGCGCCCGCCCCCTCCTCGTCTGCCTCCCCGGCAGGCCGATTCCCCACTGCCTCCAACTCAGCAGACTGCTCGAAGTCCTTGGCCTCCGGACGGACCTTCGTTCCGTTCCTCCCCTTCGCCTCCGCCTCGACGTCGAGGTTCGTCGCGACCTGGACGGTCCAGCGTGCCATGAACTCGGCGGCGCTGGGGCGCTGTGCAAAATGGCCCGGGCCATCCTCTGAGCCCCGGTTCAAATCGATGTCCTTGATCGTGAACCACTTTCCAGCTCGCCGCTCGCACTCCTCGTACTGCCTGGACAACGCCACCTGCTTCGCCCACCACTCCTCCCAGGCAGGACGATGCTTCCCGACCGCGTTGACACCGGCCCTGTAGGGCGCCCAGGCCGCAGCCCCCTTCTCAGCCGGCTGCAACGGACGGATAATCACAGACTTGAACAGCGCGTTCACCTCTGGGTCTTTCTCCTTCGAAGGCATCGTGAAGCCGAAGAACTTGGGCACCCTGAACGGCGCGCCGACGCGGAGCTTCTGCACTCGGGAGGCGGCGGCCGGGTGCGTGTCCGCAAACGCGTACGTCTCGAAGTCCTGCGGGTCGAAGTGGAGCGGGTTGGCCTGCGCGGTGTACACGTACATGGCGTAATGGTACATGCCCATGGACTTCAGGGGCTCCCTGTCGCCGCGATGCAGCCAGTCCATCTTCATGTCGTGGTCCAGCCGCGCGCTGTATTCGACACCCTGCTGCTGCTCCTGCTCGGGCAGCCCCCCACCAGCAGCACCGGCAGCCGCGCCCTCCCCGACAACGCCGTCGACGACACGGGCGTGCAGCGTTGCGCGCGCCTCGCCCAGCGCATCCATGACACCGCCGCCCCCCTCGCCGTCCACTTCTCCCGCGGCCGGCTGGTCCACCTCAATGTGGTCTGCGCGCGGGTCGGCCCAGAAGTCGTCCTTTTTCTGATGAACGGCGGAGCTTGCCTGGAACGCCAGCGCCACGATCCCCTTGCAATACAGAGTCCAGGTGTCATGGGAGCAATAGCACTCGTGGCCATACTGCATCTGGAACATCATCTCGGGCAGCTTCTTCAGGAGCGCCCGGTGCGAGCTGGTCGTGAGCTTGATGACAGTTCGCCTGGCAGAGTCGAGCACTCCGCCCCAGCCGCTGCGTCGAGCGGCAGCAGCGGCCCGGGCCCCGTCGACGTCCTCCTCGCCCTCCGCCTCCGCCGCCTCATCCGCCTCCCGCTCCGCCTTCTGCTGGAGTCGGAGCCACTCCAACCCGGTGCTCTGCGCGTGCAGCACTCCGAGGTCTCCCGCGATCGGCCCCGCCTTGGTCGTGTAGTCCGTCTGGTAGTGCGCCCTATTGATGGCGTCCATGAACACGGCCTCCAGCGAGTGCAAAACGTGCTCCCGCAGGCTGCCGGGCGGACCGCTGCCGCTCGCGCCAGCAGCTGCGGCGGCGGCGGGCGACGCGGGCGCGCTCGATGCAGGGCTGCCAGACGCCGCCGCGCGCGACGCGGCGCGGCCTGGCGCCCGCGACCTCGGCTCTGTCTCGACGGCTGAGTCTGGCAGCTCGCGCTCCGCGCGCCGGTCGCTGTAGTAGCCCAGGCCCTGCTCCCCCATTTTGAACACGAACCCGGGCCGGCTGCCGTCGTAACACGAAGCCGCGCTGAACCCAGCGATGTCCTCGAATTCCGGCGTCGGCGGAGGCGGCGGATCCAAGCCATGCGCATCGGCCAAATCCCACGGCTCGTCATCCTCTTCTCTGAAGCCCCAGATATCCCCCGCGTTCGGATCGTCCATCGTGGTCGGCGCCCCGCCGAGCAAACCTCCTCCCCTGGGCAGGCCGAGGCGGCGCCCACGGGCACGCGCCCGCCCCCCGCCGCAGCCGCGCGCGCCGCCCCCTCGGCCGCCCCGCCCCCGCCCTGCGCTGCGGCCGACGCCCCGGAACCCGTGGAACCTCCGCTCTGCCCGGTGCCCTCGTCGCAACCGGTGCCGCCAGTCCCGGCGCCAGCCAGCGCGTCCGATGCCTCGCCGACAGGCACCGGGCTCCGGAGGCGGCGGCACAACAGGGTCGCTGGCGGGCGCGCCCCCGACGCTGTCGTCGCCCGGCAGGTCGAGCACCACGCGGTCCAGGCACTGGACGTCCAGGTTGCTCCGCAGACACACCTGGCCCACAGGGTTCGTGCTCCCGTGGTAAGGGTGGTACCGCACCACGTCGACGCGACCAGCTCTGCCGTACCGGTTGCAGCGGTGCGGCCACGGGCCGTAGCCTTCAGCCGGAACGTCGTCCAGATCCAGGCGCTCGCCAGGAGGGTTCCACTCCCCCTCCTCCAACGGACCGCACGCGTACTGAACCTTCGCATCTTCCGGAAGCACCAAAGCCTTCCCCTTGCGCAGGCGCCGCCAGACGAAGGCGGCGGCAGGACGCTTCCTGGACGGGTGGCTGTAGACCGCAGTCTCGTACTCGTGGTAGAAGCCGAGCCGGCACGCCTTGCAGTGCTGAGGCACATCGTCGTTCGTCTTGTGCTTCCAGCACGTGGGACCGCACCTGTGCAGGTGGCCACGGATGATACACTTGCGCGCGTCCCGCGCGAAGCAGCGCGCCCAGGTCCGCGCCTCATCCCCCGGGCACTCAGCAAAGTGCATGGCCGCGGCGCCGTCCGCGCGCACCACGCGGCACGCAGGCTTGCGGCGGTACTGCGGCTGCAGCGTCACGTGCGCACCCGTGAGAGGCTCTCCAAATACCGCCGGGTACTGTGCCCGCTGCTCATGGGGATCGGGCACTGGATCTGCCAGCGGCGCGAACGGGCGCTGCCGGAGCGGACCCTCTATTGCGGGCTGCTGCTCCAGCATCGCCCGCTCCTCCACGAGATCGACGTTCATCATGGCCGCAACCTGATTCCGCAGCTCTTCTGTGGACAGTTGGTTGTCAGCACGGACGGAGCGGCGGCCCTATTCGTACGCCCTCTTGCACAACTTCCCGAGCTGACGACGCGAGGCGCCAGCGATGGTATCGTACTTCAATTGGAGGTCGCTCTCCTCTCGCTTCCCGTCCGCGAACGCGAGACGTCGATCCCGCGGGCCGAGCGGAAGCGGCGGCAGACGGTCCGGCCCGTCCAAGCCCAGCTGCCGGCCCACCTCCTCCGCCGCGTCGAACTGCACGCTGCCGACCCTGGCGAGCACGGCCTCCCTCCACCTCCTCAGACGCTCCTCGAGGACTTCGACGTCCCCCGCGCGCAGCTTCGCGAGGAACGCGCCGGTCATCGGGTGCAGGCGCCACAGGTGGATGTGCGGATGGATGCCGCCGCGCCCCTGCGACTCCACGGGTCCGAAGAACGCGCGGACGAGCCCGAACGCTTCACACGCCCCCGTGGCGGCCACGCCGTCGGAGACGCCCGTGGCCCCGCGCTGCCGCGTGACGCCGACGACATGCTCCAGGAACAGTTCCAGCATGAGGTTCGTGACCATGGCCTGCGACACCGGGTCAGCGGCCACCCGCCGCAGCATGTCCCGCGTTGAGGGCATCACAGGAGCAGTCTCCTTCAGCAGCCGCCATCGCTGTACGGAGGCGCCCTCGTACATCAGGGACACCATCAGGTTCCGAGTGTCCGCGATGTTCGGCGTCGTGAACACCAGGGGAGGCCCGAAGAGCCGGGTGTAGCTGGTACTGATGTGCCGCAGCGTGGTCCGGTGCGCGTCGGACCCGACGACATCACGGTTGCTGAGCAGCATGCTGCGCAGCGCGCTCTTGACGTTCCGGGGCCAGCCCTCGAGGCCCAGGGCCTCCTTGATGCCCGCCCCCCTGCCGAGCACGGCCACGACCTGCGCCAGATCCTCCGGCGTCAGTGCGGCGAGGTCCGCGATGCTTTCCCCCCGACGCTGCTTGCGCACGAATAACCTAGCCGACTGAATGATAGCCTTTCTGCGCCAGAGGCAATACTGGGCCGTGAGCAGGTCCGCGTGGCGACGCCAGCGCGGCACGGGCGACTCAGACGCGGCGGGCGCCCGCGCAGCGTCGGGCGCGGGCGCCCGCGCAGCGTCGGGCGCCGAGACGTCGTCGGGGACCTCGTACTCGTGCTCCTCGCGAGCCATGAGGCACCTGCACCACTCGTCGTACGTCAACTTCGCCTCCCTGTCGAGTCCGAAGACGCCGTCGCCGTAGGGAATCGCGACGGGGTCGAAAGCACTCCAGAAACCGGGGGAGAACATGCTGACAGGCTCGGTTCCAGTGGGCACGACGACCCGCACCGCGCGCCTCGCCCCCCGCCCTCAGCGCCCCCGGCCGGCGCGCCGCCGCCGCCGCCGCCGCCGCCGGCCGCGCGCTTCCCGGCGACTCCCGGAGGAGGCCGCGTGGCCTGAATCTTCTGCTCCGTCTGCTCCAGCTTCTTCGTGAGCGCCTCCTTGTTGCAGTTGGTGAGCGCCTTCGCAGCCTTGTGGGCCTCTTTCGCGGCTTCCGCCAAGCGCAGGTCGGAATCTCGGTCTTGGAAATTCTCCATGTCGTCGAACTGCCGCGTCAGTGCCTCCACACGCCGCTTCTCGCGCGCAATCACCTCCGCCTTCTGGAGGCTGAGGTGCACGGTCTGCCACTGCTTGTCCAGATCGGCCAGCATGTCGGCGTCCGCGACGGCGGCGCAGTAGTCGCCCTCCTCGACACCCTCGCCGCCCTCTCCCTCACCAGCCTCGCCCTCGTCGCCCTCTGAATCCTCCCCGCCAGCGCCAGCCGCGTCCTCACCGGTGGGATCCCCGCACCCGCCCCCTGCCTCGCCCCCGCCGTCAGCCGCCGCGTTCGCTTCGCCCTCCGCGCTCGCTGCGCCTGCACTCGTCCGCTTCGGCGGGGCCGAGCCCGCGCCGGGCTGCACGGCATCGGCCGGGCCCTCCTGGCGAGCGTCGCCGCACTTACCCCCCACGGCCACGCACGCCGCGAGACAGCGAGGCAGGCCCAGGAGCGAGGAGCCGTCGCCATCGCCGTCGCCCCCGGGGTCCGCAAAGTTTCGCGCGGCCTCTTCGTCCCACCGCACCGCGGCGTACTGCTCGTTCGTGTCGCGGAGGTACTCGTAAGCGCGCTTGAAATCGGCGAGGGGCACGCCGAGCTCCTCCAATAGCGCCTTCTGCAGGGTGGCGGGGTCGGACCCCGCGAAGACAATCTGCACGAACTCGTCGAGGTCGCTCTCCCGCGGCGGCAGCGACAGCACCTGCCGGCCGCCGTCCGCCTGCGGGAACGCCACGAAGTTCCCCACGTACGCCTTGATCTTCTGGTCGATCGGAGCCCACTCACCAGAGTCGGCCTTGCAGTTGAACCGCCGCACGATGCCCCGCGCGATGGGCAGCAGAAGCTTCGCGCCCAGCGTGAGATTCCGCAGCGGCGGTGCAGCCGACCGATCCAGAGATCGTTGGCCAGCGCGCAGGGCGGCATCGTGGGCAACCTCTTGGAGAGCGCGCCGTGACACCCTGCGCAGATGGGCACCTTCTGCTTCGCGTCGGCCACGAGCACCCCGTCTGACTGGCGCCTGTCAATCTTGAAGCACTTCTTGTGCAAGAGCCACAGCTTCCCGTCTGGGCCAGGGTCGCGCACTGCGGACGCCTCCAGCTCCTCGAGGGGGATGCCGCCCGGGCGCTCGACGCCGTTAGGGCCCTCGCGCACGAAGCGCCACCGAGCGTGGTACCGTGCCGGGTCCAGCAGCGCGTGGGCGCGCTGCCGCTGCGTCAGGCGCATGGCCTGCGCCTGCGCGCCCGCGGCCTCGGATGCCTCTCCCCTCGCCGCCTCGAGCTCGGCGCGCGCGGGCGGCTTCGGCACCTGGTCGCAGAGCAGCGAACGCTCCCCGGCGCCGTCCGGCTGCTGCCAGAAGTGCACGCGCTGCAGCTCGTCCGCCCAGTGGAGACGAACGCAGACGCAGCACGCGACCCTCGAGCGCACGGCGCGGCGACACTGCCCGGGCTCGGGCCCCTCGACGTCCGACGCCGCCGGCGCAGCGCCCAGCGCGTCCAAGTCCACGGGCGGCATGTCCACGCCCGCGGGCGGCACGGCCCCGTCCGCGCCTGGCGGCTTCCACCAGGCGCGCGGCGCGTCCGGCGCGGCAGCGGCGGCGGCGGCCTCTCCCGAATCGGCGGGCGCTGCGCAGGCCGGCCAGTCGTGAGACCCCGTGACGAGGTGCTCAGGGAAGGCCTCCACGCACTGCCGCCACTCCTGGGGCCTCACGGGCCGCACGTCGTCGTCCTGCTGGGGCCACTGCTCGGCCAGGTAGAACAAGCGCTTCCTATACTCCGGCCTCCCGTGGTGCTTTTCGTGCACGTGCGTCATGAAGCCGGCATGCGTGGCGAAGTTCTTGTCGCAGAGGCGGCACGGGAACGGCGGGAGAGCCTCCGGGGCCTCTTTAAATGCCCGCAGAGGACGGCGCTCGCCACCCGGGAGGGCCACATACTCGGGCTGGAGCCTGGGCACGCGCGCCTTGCGAGCAGCGATGGCCGGGGTCGGCGCGGGCGGGGCGCCGCCGGCCTGCGTCTCGCGCTTCCGCGCCTCCTTCACGGCCAAGCCATACCGTTCCGGGCACTCGCGCGTCAGGGAACTGTGGCGCTGGTCCGGGTCCCACTCCCCAAAAGGTCGCTGCTCGGGTCTGCCGTGGCTCCCACAGAACTGCCCTTCGCCTTTGCAAGAATGCCAGCACTGCCCGAGCACGTGCACGCCCCGGTGCGGGTGCCAGACGCGCGCGACGCACCTGCCAGCGACGCACGG
>CAUYUJ010007200.1:0-48324 GCA_963575745.1 Prorocentrum cordatum | reverse complement strand
TAGTAGTAGTAGTAGTAGTAGTAGTAGTAGTAGTAGTAGTAGTACTAGTAGTGGTGGTGGTGGTGATAACTGCAGCTGTAGCAGTAGAAGTATTTTTAGTGGTGGTGGATGTCGCATGCGTAGCAGAAGTAATAGTATTCGTGGTCGTGTTTGTAGTAGCAGTGTTGAAGTAGTGGTAGTCGTAGTAGTAGTCGTCGTAGCAGTAGTCGTCGTAGTAGCAGTCGTAGTTGTAGTAGTAGTGGATGTGATTCTCGTAGCAGTAGTCGTAGTAATCGTAGTTTTGTTAGTGGCCGTTGCCGTCGTGAGAGTCGTAGTCGCCGCCGTAGCAGTAGGAGTAAGTATTGTGTTCTCGGTGTCGTAGTCAGAGTAGCAGTCGTACTCGTAGTAGGAGCAGTAGTAGCCGTGGCAGTCGTAGTCGTAAAGGTAATACTGGTTGTAGTCGTAGTAGTACTACTCGCAACAGCCACTTAGTAGAAGTAGTAATGGTAGTAGTAGTAGTAGTAGTAGTAGTAGTAGTAGTAGTAGTAGTAGTAGTAGTAATAGTAGTAGTAGTAGTAGTCGCAGTAGCCTTAGAAGTAATCTCACGAATGGCTGTAGTAGTAGTGGTCGTCGTCGTAGTAGTCATATTGGTAATCAGAGATGCAGTCGCAGTAGTATGCGTGGTTGTTTTTGTAGCCGTAGTCGTAGTAGTAGTAGTGGTAGTAGTAGTCGTCGTCGTAGTCGTAGTCGTAGTCCTAGTCGTTGTCGTAGCAGCAGTCGTAGTAGTAGTACTCGTAGTAGTCGCCGTCGTCGTCGCCGTAGTAGTGGTAGTAGTAGCCGTAGTGGTAGTAGTAGTAGTAGTAGTAGTAGTAGTAGTACCAGAAGTACTAGTAGTACCAGTAGTAGTAAACGAGTACAAGTAGTAGCAGTACTTGTAGTTGTAGAGTAATAATATGTAGTAAGTGAAGCAGCTGAAGCAGTAGTAGTCGTAATAGTAGTAGTAGTAGTAGTAGTAGTAGTAGTCGTAGTAGTAGTAGTAGTAGTAGTAGCAGTAGTAGTAGTAGTAGTAGTTGTGGTAGTAGTTCTTGTAGTGGTCATATCAGTAGTAGTATTAGTATTAGCATTAGTAGTAGTAGTAGTAGTCGTAGTAGTAGTAGTAGTAGTAGTAGTAGTCGTAGTAGTAGTAGTAGTCGTAGTAGTAGTCGTAGTAGTAGTCGTAGTAGTAGTCGTAGTGATCGTAATAGTAGTAGTTGTAGTAGTAGCAGCAGCACCAGTAGTAGTAGTCGTAGTAGTCGTAATAGTGGTAGTGGTAGGCGTAGTGGTAGACGTCGTTGTAGTTATAGGTGTAGGAGTATGATTCCGCTTTTTCGGCGACCAGAACGCAGCGGAATTCATGCGCGCGTGCCTTGCCGCGCGCGAAAAATTTGAAATCAAGGTAAAGCTTGTGTAGGCGAGGAAACCCAGTTGCCCACTCAGCACGCCGATGCCTCGACAAGACTATGAAGACGCTCTTCTTCTGGACCACATCTCGACAGATGTGAATGATGCAAGCTGGGGGATGTCCCAAGGTTTTGCTCACAAGCCTTGAAGAACTTTTCACGCTTCGCGTATCCACACCAGCCACAATCGCTTCTTGGAACCCTCTTGCGGCTCTTCTTGGGGATCGTGGGGTCCTCTTGGAGCTCTTCTGGTGGATCTTAGGGCCCTTCTGGGGGCCCTCTTGGGAGCCCTTGAGGGCCTTCTGGGGCCATCCTGGAGACCATCTATCGCTCAACAGGGGGGGGCGCTCTTGAACCGATCTTGGGCGCTCGTGGGGCCGGTCTAGGGCCCTCATGGGTTCCTCTTTGGGCTCTCTTGGGCCATTTTCGGCCAACGTGAGGCTTCAAACGCGCATCGGAAGCGAAAAGGCGAGACGGCACACATCATTCTTTTTCCTGCGGTTTCTGATCGATTTTCGCCTCGTGGGGGGTCTTGAGGGGCTCTGCGGCCCTCGTCGGGCCTCTTGAAGCATGCCGGAAGCTGTCTTGAACTATCTTCGGCTACCTTGAACCGCCTTGGAGGGTATCTTGGAGCACCGGAGGCCCTCTTGGAGCCATCTTGGGCGCCTTGACCGATCGCGGCCCGCCCCAGAAATTTGAGGGAGGGGAGGGGGAGGGTACCCCTCCCCGAAGGGAAGTTGAGACATCGCTAGACCACCTCAGCCGAAAAAGCTGGTAGGATTCGAGACGCCGGAGTTTATACAATAAATTTGGACAGCCTTTTCTGCGGGCGCGCATGGATGATTCGTAGTTGTATGTGCTGGTCTTCGCGGAGGATCTTGCACGAGGACCATCGCGCCTCGTCCGCAGCCAGACCATGTGCCGCGCGGCAGGCGTCGCTGCCGCCTCGGCGAGAGCGTCGGGACCGCCAGTGCCCGCGCGAGGGGAGGAGGCGCCGCGCTGCGGGCTGCTTTTTCTTCACTTCCGCGTTTCCGCGTTTCCTCTTTATCGGATTCCCTCATATATCCGTTCACGTCCTCTTAGTCTCTCGCATCTCATTGTCACCGTCTTCTTCTTCACAGCCACTCGTTTCTTCCATCTTCTATTGCTTCGTCCCTGATCTCTTCTCATAACACTATTTCATTTGTCATCATCCCTTCGTTCTTCGGTCTCTATCTGCGGTTCGTGCTCCGTAGTTGGTTAGTTGAATGTGTCATTCGTCTTCTTTGTTTGTCCTTGCTCAGGCTGCTGCTGTGTCCTGCTTCGTCTTGGGCGTTTCGTTGGGCGACGCCACCCGCTTTGTCGTGTGGGGGACGCAGTGGCCACGCCCAGAGGGGCCTCCATTGGGCCTGCCTCCGTGTCCAACGCCACAGCGTGTCCACGTCAACTGCTTCGAAGTCGTGCCCTTGAATCCCGAGGGGTGGTGGACATTGATATTTCCCGCCTTTGTCGAAGGACAGCGAACAGCAGCAGGATAAACATGCTCTTCCGGAAGTCTTGGCAGACACCCAAACATTTATTTTGTATAGTTTTTTGTCCCCAGGCCCCGGGCCCAGGGGCGGGCAGATGTCCACACCGACCGCTTCCCGTGTTGTCCGTGTACGGCCCCGAAGCGGTGGACGGTGGGTGCATCCTGGCGGTGCCTCCCCGGGGGGGCCTCGCCAGGGGGAGGTGGGGGGTTGCAATGATGGAGCCCAGAGCGCGGCGACGGGCAGGCCCCCCCCCCGCTGGCTCGCGGGGCGTCCTATTGCAGGGGAGCCTCCAGCCTCGTCCTCCCTCATCCTCTCTCTCCCCCTTCCTGAGGATTCTTCTGAGATGCGATCAGAGGTGCTGTATTTTCCATGTGGAGAGGCCGCCCGAGAGTTGTGTCGTGACTTTGAGGACGGCTTGCGTTTGCAAGCACTCGAGAGATGTGGCTGCGAATGGGATGCGAAAGCGGTGCGACCTCTGCGCACTTGTCACGGTGCTTGAGCGCTGGCCTGACCTTGGAACGTCCCTCGTCACTCTTCCTCTCCTCCTCGCTCCCCCGTCCTCCCTCCTCCGTGCCATGGCAGTCTCCTTCTTGCTTGCCCAGCGCCCGGGAATGAGGCTGATTGAGCACGACCAAGTGTCAACGCTACTGGTTGCCGCCACCATCTTCTCCTTCTCCCTCCTGCTCCTCCTCCTCCTCCTCCTTCTCCTCCTCCCTGTCGCGGGCGGCGGGTCTAGGCTTGAGCCGTCAACTCCATCTCAGTGGCAGTATTTGACAATCATTGTGCTTGGTCGAAGCATTTGGCCGTCAACTCTCTCCTGACGTCCCAGAGTGCTTCGAGGAGTGCCAGGCCATGGACTGTCGGGCTTCTGGGACCTCGTGCATGGACGTCGGCTGCAGGGGGCGCCTCTGGGCGCCCAGGACTGTCCCGAAGGGGGTCGAGAGTGGCTTGCCTCCAGCGTCCAGAGCAGGCTTCGGAGAGCCTCCAGCGATCTCCAGGGCTCCCACGGGGCCTTTGAGGCTTCCAAGAGCCCTCTTCTTTGGGGAGTTGGCGCAATGACGTTCGACCCAAGCGGCGAAGCGGCAGAGGCTCCTAGGACTATGCGGCAGCCTCGAGTGCCTCCAGTGTCCTCCAAGCAGCCCCTGGACGCCTCCAGCCGCCTGCGCGGCCGCCCCCAGGGGGCGGTGCAGTCCAGCTCTGCTCTGTGTGAGGCGCTCCGCCGTCGCGCCGCAGTCCCCGACGGAGGGGGAAGGAGGGGAGCGACGGGGAGTGGGAACGCGGGCCCCGCCCTCCAGGCCGCCAGCGCCCGCGCCCCAACCTCGAACGGCGCTGTGCAGGCATCTGTGCCTGAGAGTGGAGTCGTACACGCAACGAGAAAGAGGAAGAGAGAGAGAGGGAGGGAGGGAGAGAGAGAGAGAGAGAGATGTGGAGCGGAGGTGTGTGTGTGTGTGCAACGTATGCATGGTGGCATGTAGGTATGTATGCATGTAGGTGTGTAGATGTATGCATGCATGCATGTACGTATGACTGTACGCATGCACATATGTGTGTATATAGATGTATGTATGTATGTATGCATGCATGCATGCATGCATGCATGCATGTATGTACATGTATATGTATAGGTATATGTATATGTATATGTATATGTTTATGTATATGTATATGTATGTATGTATGTATGTATGTATGTATGTATGTATGTATGTATGTGTGTATGTATGTATGTATGTATGTATATATATGCATGTATGTATATGTGTGTGCTCATGTATATATATACTGTTTTATGTATGCATACATACCTGCATATATATTTGTGTGTGTGCAGATGTATGTCTGTATATATACAGATATAATTACATATATGTGTGTATGAACATGTGTATGTATGTATGCATGCATGCATGCATGCATGCAGTCATGCATGTATGTATGTATGCATGCATGCATGTACGCGCGCATGCATGCGTGTAGGTATTACTATATGCATGTATGCACGCATCCATGCATGTATGTATGTTTGTATGCACGTATGTGTATATGTATGTGTGTATGTGTGTATGCATGTATGTATGCATGTATGTATGTATGCATGTATGTATGTATGTATGCGTGTATGTATGTGTGTGTATGTATGTATGTGTGTATGGATATATGGATGGATGGATGGATGGATGGATGGATGGATATGTATGTGTGCATTCACATGCGTGTGTATGTATGCAAGCATGCATGCATGCACATGTGTGCTGTATGGGTGTATGCATTTACGTATGTGGGAATGCGCGTTTCTTTATATGTGTGTATGTGTGCATGCAGTCAGGCATGCATACATGTCGATATGTGTGTATGTATGCATGTGTGTATGCATGTGTTCCTGTATGCACTGGTGTATGTATGCATGCACGCACGCTTGCATCCATGCATGTTTGCAAGTTTGTAGGACTATGCATGGTTGTACTTGTACGTGTGTATAGTTGTGGTTGCGTGTCTGTGTGGACACATACATGAATGCATGCATGTATGCGTGTGAGCATACATTCGGGTATGTGCATATATTTATATATAATATACCCGGCGACGGGGTTCTCCGGCCCGGGGGCGGTCCACTTTTCCAAAACTCCCCCCCCCGGGTACCCACTGTGTCCCTGGGGGTCTGGGACCCATTGGGAGCTTTTGGGGTCGCTTTCACGGGGGCTCTCAGAACCCGAAGGCGCTCCCCAGACGGTCCAAGAAGGTTCCGGCACGGTCCCAAAGTATTCCATAGCGTCCGCGCTGGCTTCAAGACAGCCCAAGACGGCTCAAGAGCGCTCCAAGACGGCCCAAGAAGCCCCCAAGACGCCCCAAGAGGCCACCCAAGAGAGGCACAAGAAGCAAAAATCGTCCCATTTCTCTTTTGGAAAACGTATATTTTTAACATATTCGCCTCTTGCGTGTTCACAGCGTCCACGACGGCCCAAGAAGCTCCCAAGACGGCCCAGGAGGCCCCCAGGAGGGTTCCAAGACCCTCCAAAAAAGGCCCAAGACGGCCCAAGAGACCCCCTAGACAGCCCCAGAGAGCTTCAGGATAGGCCCCAGAGGGGTCCCAGAGCGGGACAACCAAGTTCGAAGTTCGAGCCTTCGGCCCCAAGAGGCCCCCAGGAGGCCCTAAGAGGCCCCCAAGAGGGCCCCAAGAGGCCCCAAGAAGCCCAAATGGGCCCCCAGGGGACCCGAAGAGGCCCCAAGAGGATGTTTTTTCTTTTTTTTGAAATTTGTTTGTTTGAAAATTTGTTGAAATGTTTTCTATTTTTTTTTTTTTTCTTTTTTTTCTGTTTCTTTTCTCTTTTTTAATTTTCTTTTTTTTTTGATTTCTTTGTCCTTATTTTTGTTTTATTTTTGATTCTTAATGTCTTAATCAATTTTTTTTTTTTTTTTTTTTTTTTTTTTTTTTTTTTTTTTTTTTTTTCTGAAATTTTTTTGAATTTTTTCTTTTTTTCTTTTCTTTTTTTCTTTTTGAAATTTTATCTTTTCTTTTTCTTGTTTGTTTGTACTTGTTGAAATCTGCCTCCAATACAACCCCGAGAGGCCTCCAAGATGCTTCCAATACGTCAAGATGGCCCAAGGGGCCCCGTGGACGGCACAGGAGATCCTCAAGATGACCACCAAGAGGGCCTCCAGACGCAACAACAATAGTTCCCCGTTGATGTTTGACAGATTCTGTAGCTCTCGGCTTCTCTGTCTCGGGGAGGGATTTTGAGGACGAGGAGGGAATGGGAGCGGAGGATGAGATGGACTAGACGTGAGGAAGGACGATAATGTTGTGGAGGAAGAGAAGGAGAGGGAGATTGAAGGGAGCGGGAGGACAGGGAGAAGGAGCAGGAGGAGGAGCAGGGATCTTCTTCGAGGAAGCGGCGTCGAGGAGCAGGAGGAGGAAGAGGGGGAGAGGGGAACGGGGAGAGATAGAACGGGTAAAAAATGGAGGATGAGGACGACGACGACGACGAGGAGGGGGCTGGATCAGATGGATGATGATGATAATGGTGTGGGAGGGATGGTGAGGACGAAGAGGGAAGGGGAGCGGAGGATGAGGAGGACTAGACGTAAGGAAGGACGAGAACGAGGTGGAGGAAGAAAAGGAGGGAGGATTGAAAGAGCGGGGAGGACAGGGAGGAGGAGGATGAGGAGAAGGAGGAGCAGGGATCTTCTTCGAAGAAGCGGAGGCGTCGAGGAGGAGGGGGAGGAGGAGGAGGAGGAGGAGAAAAGGAGAACGGGGAGAGATATAACGGGGAAGAGGTGGAGGAGGAGGACGACGAGGAGGAGAGGGCCAGAGCAGACGGATGATGATGATTATGATGATGACGATGATGATGATGATGATGATGATGATAATGATTATGATGATGATGATGATGATGATGAGAACGATGATGATGATGATGGGGAGGATGATGACGACGACGACGACGACGAGGAGGACGACACGTGTACGATGACGACGATGTTGTTGATTGCTACAATGGCGACGATTAAGCTTTTGATGGTGACGACGAAGATGCTGATGATGATGATGTTGATGATGGTGATGGTGATGGTGATGGTGATGATGGTGATGATGATGATGATGATGGTGGTGGTGGTGGTGATGATGATGATGATGATGATGCTGACGACGACGACGACGACGGCGATTAATATGTTTTTGGTGACTATGGTGATCATAATGATGACGACGATGACGACGATAATAATGATGACTATGGTGATCATAATGATCATAGGGTTTTGACGGGATTCCCTATGGTGGACCCCTTTATGAGGGCACTGACATGCGTGATAAGGCATGGGCCATGTTTGTCCACAAGCAGCGTGCAGAGAAAACGTAGCGGCGCGCGCCAGTGCGTCAGTTGTGGTTCCCTAGGAGCAGTGGGCTTTTGTGGGTTCAGAGAGAGTGCGTGGGCGGCCGCGTCCCGTTGAGCCTCAGTTCGGGGCTGCCATGTGAAGTTCACGAACAACATGCAGCCGCGTGCTTTGTGACCTCAGCGAGCCTCTTCCCATGCGAGAGGGATGCGTGAGTGGTGAGCCATTCATGTACTATGGATACTTCTGCGGAAGGGATACATCCAAGAAGGATTCCCTGCCCGCGTCCTCTCTCACACTCATATTCACACCCAGACTCACTCATACTCTTACTCACTCATCCTTACATTCATGCTCATCCAGACTCACTCGCAATACAAACTCATACTCGCACACCCGCGCACTTAGACTCGCTCGCACTCAGACTCACCCGTGTTCTGATTCACTCGGCCAGATTCTATCATTAGGCTTGTCTTTTCGTAGCCCCATGGCCATCGCGAAGTAGCAGGTACCGTACTTCGGCCTCCAAAGTGTGAGCCGACCGCGGTGGTGCTACTGGCACGTTCGCACCCGGACTGCCGGGATCTTTCTGGTAGCGTGGCCGTTTCGGAGGAGTACTTCATGCCGCATGCCATTTTGATAGAATCGTGTTCACTGCGATATAGCCAGGGTCGCATTTTAGCCTTTGCTTTTGCGGCTACCTCGGTGGCTGCCTTCTTGTCTGTTCTTCTCTGCTACTTGTTTCTATTCGGCTGATCTGCGCTGCTCTATTCATGGCTCTACTGCCTGCTGATGTGTATGGTTGTGTTTGATCTCACTGCGCTGGGCTGAACTGTTTTTGCTGGGCCTGGCTTAGATGATCTGGGTGGGGGTTGCTCACATTCTGACTTGGACAGTCGTGGGCGGTTACACCCGAGGTTCAAAACGGTATCCATTGTTATATCCCCCCCCTTGGCCACATCAAGGTCCAGACGGGTGGTTCATCCCAATGCGGATGTCCTCCTTCACTTCGCAAGCTTGCATGCATTCTGAGGTGGCCAGCACAGGGGGACATTACAAACATAAACCTGTGGAGGGCACGAAGGGTTGTAGAAGGGAAGGGGGAATTATAATATGGATGATGTGACGGTAAACGACAAGGAGGAAATGCTGCGCACGGGGAAAAACGGGAAAAGGGGGTGGGCAGGAGAGGGGGGAGGGGAGCAACAGGAATAATACAGAAATGATGGCGAGACGAAGAAGAGGTAAGGATCGAGGGCGCCGAGGAGGAAAAGGCCTGGAGGTTGGTGCATCTGATTTCGGGGCAGTCATCAGACAGATTCCAGCATCAAGTGGTGGCATAATCTTTTGAAAACGCCCCCGGGCAATGCAGCAGTGGACGCTACAATCCAACACTCCCACGAACGCTATGTTTTTGAGGCCTATGTGTGTGATAATCCTGTTTTCTTTGTGTGGCACGAACTGAGCCTTTCGTTTCATCGCACACATTCGCTGGCCCCGGGGATGCGCGGCGGACGCAGGCGCGAACAGGCGCGAACGGCGCCGTGTCGCCGCATTGCATGCGTGCGTCGCGGCGCGCAGGAGGCGACGTGGGCAGGTCCTCGCCCTTCCGCATGGTACCCGCGCCCTCCGCGGCGTTGCGGAGGTTCACAAATTTGCATGCAGGACGTGGGGCGTGCACCCCGCGCTCGGGATTTGAGCGCGGGCTGCACTCGCGTGCGCCCGCCTGCCGTCGCCCCGCGCGTGCTGCTTCGCCCGCTGCGCGCTCTTGCGCCCGGCGCTACTGCCTTCCGCGGCCTGCCTGCTTCTCGCGCGCGCGCCGGCGGTCTGTTGCGTGCGCGCCGCCGCTCTCCTGCGGCGTGCTGGCTTGCCCTGCGTTGACGTCTGCCGCGTGCCTGCTCCGCGCGCGTGCGGTCGCCGCGACGGCGGTCGCCGCGCCGCGTATCCTTCCTCAGGTTCCGATTCCCCCTCCTCCCGCGCGCGCCGCCGTCCTCGTGCGCAGATTCCTCCTGTTCCTCCCGGCCCCCCCGCAGGTGCCGCTGGGTTCGCAGTTCAGGATCGATTCGTGCTCATTCGGAGCAGTATTTCACGGCGAACGCTGCCGCGCATTAACTGCCCCCGCGTCGCATCCGTTTCGGTTTTGCGCGCGTTCGGCCGTGCGTGGTCCGGGGTCATCCACGCCGCGCCCGATCGTGGATCGCGCGCGAATGACCGCGCAAGGTCTGTTCGGCGTCCACGCCGCATCCGAAGGAGGATCGCCAGCGAACGACCGACTTTGGTCCGTTCCGACGTCTGCGACGCGTCCGAACGAGGATCGCGAAAGAGCGGCCGACGAGACGCATTTTTCGTCCGCGCCGCATCCGGACGAGGAGAGCGACGGAACGAGGTCCGCTGCGACGTCAGCGCCGCGTCCGAAACAGGATCGCGAGCGGATGACCGAACGAGGCTCGAAATTACGCCTGCGCCGCGCCCAAACAAGGATCGCGCGCGAACGACCGGACGTGGCCCATATATATATACACATATTTATATTTTCATATAAATCTATATTTTATACATTAATGAAAAGTCTGCGCCGCATCCGAACGAGGATCGCGGGCGAACGACCGAGCGAGGCCCGCGTCTACGCAGGCGCCGCGTCCGATCGTGGATCGCGAGCGAACGACCAAACGGGGTCCGACCTCCACGGTCTGCGCCGCATCCGAACGCGGTTCGCGCGCGAGCGAGACGTCTGCGCCTTCGAACGAGGGTCGCGAGCGCGCGACCGTACGAGGTCCTCCTCGACATTCGCGCAACGCTCGCCCGCGTTAGGGTCGCGGGCGACCGATCGAATGAGGTCGCTCTGGGTTTCGGCGCCGCTTCCAACGCGGTTCGCGAGCGAGCGACCGAAAGAGGCCCCTGTCGGCTCTCACCGTGGCGAGGTGCCTGCCCGCCCCCCGCCCAGTGTCAGCGCCGGTTCGCGAGCGCGCTCGCGCGTTCCGCGCGCGCGCGTCCGCGGAGCTCGCCCGCGACGCGACGGCGCCGCAAGTCCTTTTGCCCGCGGTCGGCCTTCGCAAAGCGCGACGAGGACTTCGTCCGCGACGTAGTCGGCAGACTCCAGCGCCAACATCGCCAAGGCGGGCGGCAGGCGCGTCGTCGGTCTGAGCGCTCTGCGCCGCCCGCGCCAGGTCGAGCGGGAACCGGTAGGGCTCGACATTCGCGCGAGCGTTTTTACGCGGGCAGGTCTCGGCAGAGGAGAGATTGCCTTTCTTGGCCGTGCGGTCGAACAGGCGACGGCAGACCCCGCCCGCGGCGGGGTTCGCCGTCGCCCCACTCGCCGCGCGCGCCGCCGCGCCCGTCAGTTCGGACAGCTTGCGGGGCAGTTCTGGCGCGTCGAGCAGCTGCGACCGCCGCCCTCGCGCCAGAGCGCCGCGCGCCGCGGGCGCGACGGGTGGGCGGCGCCCAGCGCTGGCCGCATCATTGCACAGGATCGCGCTGCGACTGGCGCCGGGGCCACCCGAGGCGCCGGCGCGCGCCCGGCGTTGCGGCGGCGCGCGCAGCCCAGCGGCGGGCGAGCGGGGCGCTCGGGAAATTTGCGCGCGCGTTCCGTTCCGTCCTTCCGTCCCATTCGCGCCTTGCGCAGCGGACGCGGGCGCGAACGGCGCCGCGTCGCCGAGCTGGCCTCGCGCGCCGCGGCGCCCGCGGGCGGCGCGGGCAAGTCCGTCCGCGCGGCGCCCGCCCCGCCGCGGCACTGCCGAGGTTGGCGGATTTGCGCGCGACGCGCGCGGCGTGCGCCCCCCGCTCGGGACGGGGCCCGCCCCCGCCCGCCGCGTCTTCGCCCGTTGATGGGTCGCGCTGCGACCGGCGCCGAGGCCGCCCGAGTCGCCCGCGACGCCCCGGCGCGGCGCCCGCCAGCGCGGCGCCCGCGCCGCGGGGCGCGGCGCTGGCTTCGGCTCGCGCCCGGCGCCGCGGTTGCGAGCGCAACCCATCGACGGGCGGGCGGGGCGCTCAGTTAATTATGGTTCGTTAGGCATATATATACATACATATATATATATATATATATATGTTTGTTCGATTTGCGTTGGGTTGCTGGTTGTTTGTTAATTGTTGTTGTTGTTGCTTGGGTTGTTGCTGCTGTCGTGCTTGTAGTTGTGGCTGTTGTAGTTGTTGTTCTTTGTTGCTGCTGCAACTTTTGCTGATGCTGCCGTTGAGTTCTCATGCCTGAAGAACAAGGCCCCCCCCCCCCCTCAGGTGGCCGATGCACTTTTCAATTAGAGCGCCCCTCCCGAAGCTCCGTCTGTTGCTGGGGAAAGCCCGCGGTCGCAAAACTGCGCCCCTGGCCCCCAGTTTGCAGCGGCAGCGGTTGCCGCGTCATAGTTCCATGGGGCTTCTTTCAAAATCGAGCTCTCGCTGGGAGTTCATGCAGGAGCAGCGCCTTCGCGCGGCGCATCCTCGCCGCGCATTGCAGCGCCGCGCCCCTGGGACTCGCGACTCGCGCTCTCGTCGTGGATGCCCTGGCGATGCACTTGGGGGTCGTGCTACCGTTAGAAATTTCCTTCATGGTGGGTCGACGCCATAGCGACCCGCCCGCTCAACCTGGCCGCCTGGGCCCGCCCGCCCGGCCTGCCCGCCGGGGCCCGCCCGCCCGGCGCGCCCGTCTGTTTCTGCCGCTTGCGCTCCTGAGCGTGGCCCTCGCCCTGTTAATATGTCTCGTGCCCCATTCTTCTTTCTCCCTCTCTCTCTCTCTCTTTATCTCTCTCTCCCTCGCTCTCTCTCTCTCTCTCTCTCTCTCTCTCTCTCTCCCTCGCTCTCTCTCTCTCTCTCCTCTCGCTCTCTCTCTCTCTCTCTCTCTCTCTCTCTCTCTCTCTCTCTCTCTCCTCTCTCTCTCTCTCTCTCTCTCTCTCTCTCTCTATCTCTCTCTCTCTCTCTCTCTCTCTCTCTCTCTCTCTCTCTCCCCTCGCCCCCTCGCCTCTCGCCCCCCCCCCCCTTCCTTTGCCGTCGGGGCCGCGCCCGCTGCGCGCGGCAGGCAGGGGGGGCGCGCCCCCCGGGGGGGGGGGCGATCGAAGACGCAGAGGGCGGGCGTGAAAGAGCGCACGAAGGCTTCGTCCTTGTCGAGGAACTATGGGGCGTCGAAGGCGCGGGATACACGCGCTGGGCGGTGCGCGAGCAGGTGGGGGCACTCATTTCTGAAACGTATTATCATTGTTATTATTGTGCTCTCCGTCTTTGTATCTGCGCATATAGACCGCGCGCGCGTTTAGCGTATTTGCGGCGCTTCTATGCGCTCGCGCACGGGCGCGCGCGTTGCGACGCCTTCAGTTCATATGTTCCACAGCGATTGCAGTTGACTTGGATGCGTCGCGTTCGTTGCGCGCTATCATTATCATTGGCGCATTGTTTCTTGGCTCGAGGCCCCTGGCGCAGAAGCGCGGCTGGAAATTGAGCCTGGAGTCCTGGCGCGGTCGCGGGGCAGCTTGCCCTGGCCGCCATCCTCGGCGCGTGGCCTGGCCAGTGCCCGGCCTGCCCAGCGGCGCCCGCGCGCCCGTTGGCGGCCGTCTGTCATTGCCAGGCGCAGCCTGGCACAGCTGCGCCCGACGTTGAATCTCAACTGCCCTGGGCGCCCCAGCGCCTGGCCGCGGGGGCGAGGCCCGGCGGCGCGCGCGGCTTCGCTGGAGCGGCCGTTCTGCGAGGCGGGGAGTGCAGCGCCGTGCGAGCAGGTATCGGAGCAGGCCTGCCTCTCTGAGCTGCGGCGGCTGTTCCGAGTGACGCGTCGGCGTCGACTCTGGGGCGCGGCGCGACGGTCGGTTTCATCGCTGGGGCGTGCTATGCCGAGATGCGCGATGCAGTGCAAGCGTCAGGCTGCATCGGGTATTATTCATTTGGCCGTGGGTGGCGGCCACGGTTTCTGAGGAGCTGTTTGGTGACCGCGGCGGGCCAGAGTGGCGCTGCCGGGTGTCGGGCCATCCTCGCCCGCCTGATGTCCTTTGCTTCCTGGGCTTTGACCTATATGTTTACATGTGTACGTTTTATGTATGATTATATATCTAGACGGTGATTCACATACATATATATATATATATAGTTGTCACGTCGGCTCAAGCAGCGCAGCGGGCAGCGACGAGAAGACCTCGGCGCGCTTCGCGCCGCCCCGCCGACCCCTCGCCCAACTGCCGATGCGTGGGCGCATGTCCTGAGAGGGGATCACGTGCGTTTTCTTGCGGGCGGCGGCTTGCAATCCTCTGTCTCTCATTCGGAGTTTTCGGTTTGTAGAGATTGCAGGTGCATTGGGCGTGGACATTCTAGTTCTGGGCGGAACCCGATCTCGCGTACAGGAATTGCCATGTTGGCTGACATCTGCGCTGGCACGCGCATGGCGGCGGGGCGACGGCTGAGACGGAGCCGCGCTGCAGCTCTCGCGCTGGCGCCGCGGGGGCTGGGGGGCAGATCGGGCGACGTCCGCATCAAGTCAATTCCGACATCCTGGCGGCGACATGCCACCGCTTTCCGCTCTACGAGACGGGCGCCGCAAAGCGTGCGCAGCAGCAGAGCATCGAGATGACGATGAACCACATGCATGAGCGCATGGCAGGCGCCCCAGCGAGGCGCGCGCCGACCCGGGGCTTCGACGTCAATTCAGGCACGTACCAGAGCACGAACGAGGACGCGAAGCTAGACCCTGAGGAGATTCGGCGCCTCCCACCTCGCGCCCAGCGGCGCAGCAGGCGCCGAGCTAAACGATGTCCTCTCATCCCCGGACCTGGCGCGCGCGAGCGCTTTCCTCCTGCGCGGTGGCACGGGGGCGAGGGCGGTGACTTCAGCTGATCCCAGGCGCCCAGCCTCGCGACCATCTTCCATTCTTCTTCGCCATCGATTCATCGATTACGAGACGTCGACTTTCGCGCGCCGACATCTACGCCCGCGCTGGGGCTGCTCTAGGCCAGCACGAGCACTTCAGCACGGCGGGGGGCGACTTGAATTTCACCGCGACTTGAGTTTGAACGTGATCGACATCGCTAGCCAGCTTGAGGGTCGGGCGGAGTTGCCGCATCCCGACTTCGATTGCGACTTGCGGGTTCAGACCCTGTCTGGCGCTGCCCAGGCCTGTTTTGGAGCTCGCAACGGCAGGCGCGTCCGCGAGGTGGTGCCCTATCGCGCCTTGGGAAGCCCCGGGTTTGCCGACAGTTGCGCGATCGTTAGCCCACGCGCGGCAAGTCGATGGAGTTTGCTTGGCAATCACTAAGCATGCCTAGAAGATCTGAAGACAGATCCGTGCCGCCACCGACATAATCCGACGAGCAGCACGACGAGGCTATGCCACCTATCGTAAGTACCCGTGCCAGGGGCTGGTCGAGGCCCGAAGTTGTGGCCACGCGGCTGACGTTCGCCGCGTCCCAAGACTACCAGCTGGCGAGGCCGTAGGGGTGAGGGGCCGCATCTAGTGCCACCTACCTGGCCACGAGCCTTCCCTCACCGAGCTGAGGGCCCACACCGCGCGCAAGGGCAATGAGGGATTTTTGGAAGCTCAACGCGCCGACCTTCAAGCTGAACTGGATCGATTTCTTGCACCTCGTGAAGGTGACTTTCTCATAGTATGCACAACGACGATGGATATTACGGCGCGCGCTCTATTTTAACAACTTCTGTTTCGATTGCGGACGGCTAAGAAGAGGCGCAGCGCGACCATGTGGAGCGTCCCTGTGGAAGTCGCCCTGATGGCTCTCGACCCGACCCACCTGGCCAAGGCGCTCTCCGCGCAGGGCGGCGCGGGCCATTGCGCGGACGAGCTCGAGGACGCCACGATTCCGACCGCCGCCGCCACCGCACATCCGACCCCGACCATCAATTTCGTTCCAGATTCCACAGCTGGAGGTGAACGCGAGCAAGCCCCAGTCCCTCGGCAGACTCCCGCACCGTCACCGCGACACCAAATTCACAAACGCGGATGAAAATGAACAGGGGCTACCTGTCTTCTGAGCCCGAGGAGACGCATCGCATCCCTTCGGGAAATGGTAAACTGCTCAGGGCGGACGCTATGGTCGCCCTCAGAGCGCACCGGTTACCTGGAGTGCGAAACAACACAGGGCAGGCCAGGTGGAACGGAAAAGCCCCTACCTGCACAATGATGCTACATGGGCGGTGTAGTTCACAAGAGTAAGCTTGTGCAACCATTCGCTCCTTTTGTGAACTTGTTCGCAACTAGTTCACAAGGCCTGTTGGAGCCACCGCGGCCCATGCTTCGCAAGAGCGCACCTTGTGAAATGATGCCCAGCCACGCTGCAGAGATAAGGGCGACAGAATTAAACGAGTCTGCGATTGCCCCCGCCTCGAGACAAAATGTCGAGTGGACCGCTATAAGGCCCAGTTATGCGAGGGACTATGCAAAGGGTCGGCTGTCATGACGAAAAGGCGTTCCCTAACTGCGCGGGAAAGTCCGAAAGGCATGCAAGCCAGTAGACGAGCGTGTTCACGTCAATCTGCGCATCGCGAATTCGTTGCCGATGACGCCGCCGGAGAACATCACACTGCAGAGCAGACCTGAGCAGCGCAAGCCTGGGACGCGATCCACAGACCAGGGTGCCTCAGTGGGTCTCTCACCCCCGCACTGAGATGGTTTACGCGCTCAGTGGGTCTTTCACCCCCGCACTGAGACGTCCGCCGGGCCTCGAAACCTGGAGCGCAGAAGCGCCGAGTCCATCCGGACAAGACGTGAACCTTGGCCCTGGTGCCAACGAGCGCGCTGCAACATCCACGCGATAGCGTTGAGCTCACCAGAAGCCACCCCCAGCGGTCCCAGCGCGGTGGCTGGGTCGACACCGACCGTAAATCCGCATCTCCCTCATGTTCCCCAGTCAAGAGGGTCTGTAGACGCGACCGCATTGTCTGCAAGTCGACCCATTCGACCCATTCGTCTACTTAGACCTAGACGAGTACGAGCACGACGAACCACCGCCACCACCACCTCCACGAGCTCCACCAACCACGACGCTGGACCGACCGCGAGCCCAAGATTGACGTCGCAAGGCAGCCTCCACACTTGGAGGCGAACGCATGCAAGCTCCAGTCCGTCAGGAGACCCCCGCGCTGGCACCGCGACGCCAAATTGGCCGGCGCGAAGTCAACCCATTCGGCGACTTCGACGAGCGCGATCACGACGAACCAACACCACCGCCTCCACCTCCACCACCTCCACCAACTACGACACCTGACCGACCGCGAGCCCAGGGCGGACGACGCCAACGCGCCCAGTCACTGGCACATTGCCGACGTGGAGGAGCCATCCTGGCACAACGACGGACGGGCTGGTCATTCCGACGCCAGCGGCAACGCCGCATCAACGAGTTCCACTTCCTCACCAACGCGCCCCTCTGCCCGCGAACAGGCGACCTCCTCCGCGCCGGCCGACAATTTGTGCGAAGACCTCCGCGCCGTGGCGCGCCAGAGCCTGGCGCGCGGCATCGCGCTCGTTCCATTGGAGGATCAGGGGGCGCTTTTCTTTAACATCGTGGCGGACTTGAAAAGGTCTATGAAGCACCGGAAAAATGCTGGCGCATATCACGCACTCACCTCAGACTGGAAGCATGTCGTTGAGAGACCCATCATCCTGTATGACGAGGTCGAGGGATTCCATCGGGGCGCATCTCTGCCCGGCTTCGCCGACGACCTGCTGAAGAAACGGCTGTGCCCGACAGGCGCAGCAGACGAGGCCGCGGAGACGATTCAATCGGGCGACAAGATGCTCGAGTCCATCCTTCACCACTTGCATCTTGCGCAGAATATATCAAACGCAAATATTGTAGCGTCTCGGGCCCCGCGCCGGGAATCGGGGACTCCGGGACATCCTGTCCGCCGCCCCAGGGCCAGGTCGTCTCGGGCGCTCGACATCTCGGAGCCCGCTGCGCCGCGACAGGCAGCGGCGAGATGGGGGTCGCGACCCGCGCGCACCCCACGGCCGCGGGGCGGCGCCACTTGGGAGAGCTCTGGAACGAGAGGGGCTTTGGACGTAAAAGAGAGAGATGTTTCTGGGGAAGGTGGCGGAGTCCGGGGCCTCGGGTCTGCGGGCCCTCGTTATGGAGACAACCGAGGGGAGAAAAGAAGCTGGGCTCCCCAACGGCGAAGTACCTCGCGCTCTGATGCAGGGTCGCCGAAAAGACGATCCACGAGGATTTGCGCGTGATTGCGATGAGCAGCGCCGGTTCTCATGCCCCCCAGTGAGAGCAGATCTAGCGGTCAGAAGAATTACATGGCTTCAGAGCATGCGTCGACACACACACACACACAAGCACATCGACAAGCCCTGGTCGCCATGTTCGGACGCATCCCGAACGCACCTCCCGCTCTGGACGAACGCAGCTGCGCTGGAGCTACGACGAATCCCTGGGCCCGTCAGATCTCCAGGAGCTTCGACCTCTTCAGGGGCAACTGCGGCGCGGAAGGCTTCCGGGATATGTGATTCGACGCAAACCTTGAGGCCAGATTTCCCTAGTTCCGGCCACTTGCCTGAATAATACCGCTAACCCACAAGCAAGTGGAATTTCCATGCGTTTGCGAACTGCTCATATGCCTGCGGGTTTTCCGTGTGGATATGCGTTGGCCATATCCTTGCGGCGCGCCACCTGAGAGCTTCTACGGATATGGATGGGCCCCGCAAGTATTCAAACGGCATCCATATGCATGCAAGTTGGGATCCGTATTCGAACGGCTGGATCACCTTACATATCCATATATATATATATATATATGGCTAGTTTCTTTACAGATGGCCGAACTCCTCTTTCGCGCATGGAAGCATTTCGTGAAACCAAATTCCCCCTGCAGTGGGCTCACATGAACATGCGCGCGCGTTGCGGTCGCAAGAGCACGGGGGCGCGTTTCGAGGCTAGAGCTGGGAATTTGACTGGGGCGCAGGCCAAGGCCTTAGGCGCTGAGGACTAGGACGAAGGTTTGAGATTCGGTTTCGTCCTCCAGGTCCCAGATGCGCGTAAACGGGGGGTCGGTTGACGCCATTCGCTCTCGGCCCCGCGCGTCGGCCGACAGTTTCATGATGATTGATTGATGTTTTCGCGGGGCGGGCGTACTTTTTCGGTCCTCTTGCGACGCGGGGGCCGATGCTCGAATGCCATGCCCTCCCCTCGGTTTGAGAAATCTGCGAACTTTTCAAATGGAATTGCGCAATTATGGCGCGTTCATACTTACAGATGCAGTCACTACGCCACTACTACGAATTATACCTTGTAGTTGTAGCAACGACTAGTCTGTCTTACGCGCCTGGTGCCCCCGAGAGGGGCGGCGATCGCACTTGATTTCGCGCGCCGTGCGGCCCCACGAGAACGGGCTGGCGATCCGGTCAGATCTCACGCGCCGCAACGCCACCCGAAAAATGCATGTCGGCTACCAACCATGTTATATATATATAGAGAGAGAGAGAGAGAGAGAGAGAGAGAGAGAGAGAGAGAGAAACAAACAACAAACTATAAAGAAAGAGGGAGGGAGGGGGGGGGGATGGGGGGGGGAGAGAGAGAGAGAGAGAGAGAGAGAGAGAGAGAGAGAGAGAGAGAGAGAGAGAGAGAGAGAGAGAGAGAGAGAGAGAGAGAGAGAGAGAGAGAGAGAGAGAGAGAGAGAGAGAGAGAGAGAGAAGAGAGAGAGATCGGACAAGTAGGCGGACCAGGGTCCGTCCGCGAGGCGCACTGCGGTGCGACAACTCGCATGCACTATTTGCGGCGGTGCAGCCTTTAGATACGAGGGCGGGCAACAAAAAAACCCCTCCCCCGGCGCAGTGCGACAGACGCTACAGACGGCGGACAGACGATGATGATCTCACCTGTCAGACCGCGTAAGGAAAGAGGCCCCAACAAGAAAGGCGACGTGCTGACACGTGGCTAGGCGGCTTGGCAGACCGCCAGTTGGGCGCTTGGCCGCTAAGCGGCGCGCAGTGACGGGGCACCCCCCGCCCCCACGCCCTGACACCGTGGACGCGGAGCCACGCGTACACACGGGCAGGCAGAAAGGAGGAGATTAGCGCGGGGCACCAGGTGGAGCGCCGCGGAACGATGACAGCATAGCTTGGATGGTGAGTGACGGCACGGCACCATCGGGCGAGGCCGTGAGCAGCTCGGCAAAGGCTCGCCCAGCGCTGTGGAGGCGCTGGAGTAGAGGGCCTTGGCGAGCTTGGGCGGCGGCGAGGTCCGCGGCGAGAGCAACGCACCTCTGCTGGAGAGCAGCCATAGCCTGGGACAGCTCGGTTTCGCGGTCGGTGAGGGGTGGCTGCTCAGTGCCAGCAGCCGAGAGCCTCGAGACAGAGGCGAGGTCCTCGGTACGCCTGTCCAAATGGTGGACTAGCGTAGTGCGGCACCCTGTACGCTGTCGTCCGTCACCCTTGAAGGGTGACTGGAGGGGCACACGCGACCCCAGGGCTGGAGCCGCTAGGGCCACGCCCCGAGAGGTCGGGAGAGCCGCTTCCTCTCGCTCAGCAACGATGGAAGCGTGGACGGGGCACGAGGGCCTGTCTGGTTTAGTGCCCTGCGGGGGGGCTGAAGCCGCCCCCGCGGGCTGCCGCCGGTGGGGGGGCGGAGTGGTTTGCGCGGTGGGACCAATCATGATGCCGTGCAAGGGCTCTGAGGTCGGTCGCGTAGAAGGTTGGCGTCTCGGTAGGGCGGCATGGTCGGCAGCGTGTGGTATCGGCGGTGCGTCCTCTATGCCACTCAGTCCGCGGGGGTCACCCAGGTCGTGGTCGGCGTCTTGGCGGTGGCCGATATCATCGTATGTGGGCGATGTCGCTCTCGGGGACGGAGTCGCAGTAGGGATCGAGAGGTTGCCCGACGGGGCAGGGTTTTCGCTGGCTGGTCCGTCGTCCAAAGCGTCCGATCCCCCACCGAAGCTGAACAGGTCATCCTCCTGTTCGTCAGCGTCTTGAAAGTGAGCGGCGTTGTCATGTGGGTGCGCTGCCGCTCTCAATGGCGGAGTCGAGGGCGCCGTGCGGGTGCCCGACGGGGCAGGGTTGGCGCTGGCTGGCCCGTCGCCCAGGAAGTCAAGGCCCCCACCAAAGCCGAACGGGTCGTCCTCCTGTTCGTCGAATATCGTCCGTTGGGCCTCGGCCCAGAGCTCGTCCGGGTTCTGTGGGATGTCTGGTCCAGCCGCGGGTGGTGCCTGGTCAGACAGCAGGGGATTTGGTTCCATTTTGTTGAGTTCCGCAGCTGTGAACCCAGCCCTGCGGTGTGGGAGGGGGAGTGTACGGTGTCTACGCTCGTAGATGGCGACAGCGACTCCATGAAGCACGGTCGCTTGGCGATGTCGTGTTTTGGCAGCTTCGACAATGTCGTCTGGAAGGTTATGAGTACGTGCCGCCGTTGTGGCGAGGGCGTCAGCCTGACGATTGAACTCCTCCGCGATGGGCCCGATGAGCCCGAGGTCGATGCCCATGTCGCCCAGGTGGCTTGCGATTTTCTCGACGCGGAACATGTTGGGCTTGGCCATGACGCATCGGTGGATCTTTTCCCAGAGCTCCACGTGCGTGCCCTGCGGTGGTGAGTGTCCGTCGATGATACTTTGGAACCCATCGACCACCGCCTGGTTGTCCACGAAAACGTGTACGGGCCGTTCAGCACATGCCGTGAGGTGGACAATGGCGAGGGTCTCCGCAAGCTGTGCGTTCTGCGTAATGCCGTGAACGCGTGCACTGTAGTTCATGCGGTGGTCGATGCCGTAGTAGACGCCGTAGCCCGCTCGTGCTAGCAATGGGATGGCTTGGTTGGTGCATGCACCGTCCGTGGCAGCGTAGACCCATGTCCAACCAGTGTCGTGGTCAAGGTAGGTGGTGTAGGAGTCCTGGGCTGAAGCCGCAGGATCTCCCTCAGGTGGGGGCCGCGGTATGGGCTGAGGTAGCGGGTCCCTCGCGAGGTCGGCCTGCAGGTCGAGGAGGGCTGGGTCTTCATCGAAGAGCCCGCAGTGTCTTGTGTGCGGCGGAAGACGGGCCCACTGCTCGTCACTGATGAGGGTGGTGAGAGGGACTCTTTCTCGGGCCCAGCACTTGCAGTCGCGAACAGTGTGCTCCTGAGTTTCCTCTTCCTCGTCGCAGTATCGGCAGATGGGGCTGGGGTCAGCAGACGCGTTTGATCGGGATCGTCGCTGTTGGGTGTGGTCCCCGCCCGACAGGTAGTTCAGGAGGAGCGCCAGCTGCCAGGCATTGCATTTGGCTGCTCCTTTCGTTCGGGCGAGCCACGTGCTGGCGAAGAGGTCGAGGCCCTGTCTGACAGAGGCAAGGTGTCCAAGGTCATGACGCCGTGGCTTGATCTTTCTCAGAAAGGCTCTGCGTTGTGAGGCTCGCAGCATGTGAAGGAAGGCGTTTTGGGGTAAGTTCAGCCAACTGATCTGACAGCCCCAGTCGTCGTACATGATGCCAAATGTGGGCCAGGTCCAACGGAGCTGCTGAAGCGTCTGGACAAGTCGTCCGACAGGTCCTCCCCCAAATAGGGTCTGAACATGGTGTTGGAGATCCCTGACGAGACCGCAGAGAGTAGCGTCGCGGTTAACCTGTCGCCGCAGACACAGGAAGACTTCACGCTGCGTAATGGCGTCAATCTCCAGGGCGTGTCCTGGGACGCACACGGCCATGAGAGTCCAAAACTCGACCCACCTGTTTCCCTTGGGGCGGATAGCCGCCTTAAGGGCATGGTTGTAGGCAGTTTTGACGGGGCCTGATGGGGCTTGAATGTCGGTGCCCGTGGTACAGACGCTGGCAGCAAGGGAACGGGCGTGCCGCGCCTTAATAAGCATCGGTGATGGGAGCTTGCCAATGCGCGGCAGGCGACTAGTCGCCCTGCGAACACGGGCGTCAGCGGTGGCCGTGAGGTTAAGCGCGGCTGGAGCCGGCGCTGCCTCGGCGTTGATGTAACTCCCGACGAGCTTGAAGGAGTCGACCACGCGTAAGGGCCGTTCCGCCAGAGTGAGCTGGGTAACGGCGGTGTGAAGCTCGTCGGTGAGCGCCCACCCCGACACTTTGCCAGGGTGAATGCGTTGACCTGAAAATCGATCAAACTTGGCGGTTTCATCAAGAGATTTCTGCAACTCAGGCGCGGTGTGAATAGTGGAGTTGCTGTCGTCAACAAAGGTAGTGCTGAGTGATCGCGGAACGTATCGATGCTGTCTCTTGGTCCACACACACATGAGCAGCTTAATGTCGTCCAGGGACCAAGAGCTTCCCTGGAGGTGACCGTTTGTCCTGGCCAGTTCCTTAGAGTACGCACCGTTCATGCGGATGTAGCGTTTGTGGCGACTGTAGAAGTTTCTGCGGACAGTAACGATGTCTTGGGGGCACCCCGCGTGAAGCGCAAGGTTAAGGCAGATGTCCGTGATGAGGTAGTCGAAACACTTCTGTCGGTCCAGGGCAGCCCCAGCTAAGGGAAGGAGTAAGGCCCTGGCGTGTTCGATGCGCAGGGCAAGAGAGGTGCTGACGTCCCCAATGGTAGCTTTGGGGACAGCGCCAAAACTCGTGGCGTGGGTCCATCCTTTCCGCCAGTCCGTGAGGCTGCGGTAAGCTGGCGCTTCCCACGCATACATCCAAACGGAAAGCACCGAGAGAAGTCGTTGGTCCTTTGGGAGTTCGCCTCGGCCTTTTCGGAGGCACGGGTTTGGCACATGAAGGAGGGGTTCTGGGATGGTGCCAGTGCGTTGCATAGCGCGTAAGACGCTGGCGAAGAGGCGAAGAATGTCGTCGGGTAACTCCTTAGCCTCCTTAGTAGTCCAGCCGTCCAGTCCCCCCGCACGGCGCGGTGAACGGGTGCGAATAAAGTGGATGAGTTGGTCGTCGGTGAGGTGGAAAGGGGTAGCTGGTGATGGCGTAGGCAGCTCTTGTCGGTACTCGTCGTAGAAGTCAGCCCACGTCGGCATGGCTTCGGCGTCATGTCCAGCACGGGCACGGTACCTGCCCAAGATGGGCTCCCAGGTGTCGACCATGAGCTTAAGCATGTCTTTGGTGTTAGCAACAATGGCGTTGGCAGGGAGAATGTCGGGGACTTGCGCAGGTGGTGGTTCACGAGTGTGGTCTTCGTCGTTGTCCGTGTCGGGCGAACTACCGTCGCTGGGGCTGAAGCCGCCAGCTTCGGTGTCAGCGTCGCTGTCGTCCGTGCTAGCTTTGTCAGGTTTAAAGGCGTTGGTGTCGCAGTGGAGTTGCGTATCGTCAGGTGTGGTAGGCGTGCGGAGATACGCCGTGGGCGAGCTGTCAGCAGCCCGTGCGTATATGGCCGCCTTTCGCCCGCTTGGCTCGCGGACGCCCTCAGCCCATATCTTGATGCGTTCAGCTTTGGCACGGTTCGCACGTCGCGCCAGCTCTAAGTCGAGGTGTTGGATCAAAACGTCAAGGTGCTCTCCGTGAGGTGCTGGCTCGTCGGGGGTCCAGGCCTCGGGGAAGTCAAGGAGAACCGTGGGGCGCAGCTTGTGGCATAGGAGGCGGGCCGCGGTCCACGTGCAGTCGATGCGCTGCGCAAGGTACGGCGGGATGGCACGGCAATCTAAATGATGGTGCTGTCCGATGAAACGAAGCTCACAGAGTTGCCGATGGAGCTTGCGCAGTCGGTTCATGTGTATCGTGGAAGCTCCGTAGGTGGGGAAGGCGCGGGGGACAACTGGTCGCTCTTCGAACATGGGCGTGAGCCCGTGCATGGTGGGGGGCTTCTTTTTTGGGTGGTCGGGCGGTGGAGGTGGCAGGTCGCGCAGACGGGTGAGATGGTACTCATGACTGGCCTCGTTAGCCAGGGCGAACATGCGTTCCACGTCGTCGCGTGTGTCGGCCTGTTCCATGCGGTCCTGATATCGCCCAGCGATGAGGGTCCCTAGTGCCTGCAGTTCGTGACCCTCATGAGCTCCATCGTTGGGAGGGTAGGGCGTGGGGGCAAGAAGACGTCGGGCCGCATGGTCGAGGCGACTGAGGTCAAGCGTGACCTGCAGGCCAACATGAGACTTCGCTGGCAAGTCGCGTAGATAGCAGAAGTCGGTGACAAGGGATCGCGCCGCTTGGTTGGCAATGATATAATCGATGCGCGAAGTGCGGGGGCACTTGGTGACGCGGTCCCAGTCAGGGATATTGCCGTATGTGTGCATGGTGTGGTCTGGTGTGCCCTCAGCGACGTTGAACCATCCGTGCTGCAACATGTGCAGAAGGTGTGGATTGTCATCGATGTTCGTATTGGCGTCCATGCAGATGAAATAGGGGGCTGAGCCGACCCTAGCGGCGGCGCAGTCAGCGAGCCGAAAAAGATCTGTGCTGTCTCCTCCAGCAATCCCGTAGAGGCTCGCTATGTAGATCCCCGCGGGCCCGTGGTTGTTTCGTCGCCGCCTGCGGCGGTGCTGAGTGCAGAGCGGGAGAAAGGCCTCGTGCCATCTTTTCTTGGCCTTGAGGGCGACGATACAGGGCGCAGTGTCGTCGACAGTGGAGTCGACAATGGCATCCTTAGAGAGGATGGCGACCCCTCCCGAGGCGCCAGTGTTGCCCACGACGGTGTGGTCTGTGCCGCCGTGGGCAGCTCTGCGCTGGGCTCGCGCCAGATCCAGGTCAGGTCCAAGACTGGCGTGGTATCCCCCGTGGTGTGGATTGGCGGCGCTGGTAGCGATGGCTTGTCTGGTCGGCTTGGCATGTCGGGTCTCCTGCAGTGCTATGACTGCGGCGTTGTGGTCGACACCAAGAGCGGTGATGGTTGGCCAATTCGCTGAGAGACTGGTGATGTTTAGGCTGACGAGGTGTATGGAGCGACCTGGCCCGTCTCCATCGGTGGAGCTGGGGTTTGCACGCCCCGCACGGTGTAGGTCAGCCTGACCCTCGCCCAGGTAGAAGGCTTGGCCACAGTAGGAGCTCATGGCGTTCCTATGGATTAGCTTGACCGGGGCTGAAGCCGCCGTCAGGCCAGAAGTATAGGCGGGACATGGTCGGCACTGCGCCAGGGGGGGTTCATAAACGTCAGTAAAACTGTCTCGAAAAATCCTCCTCACTCCTGTACCATAGGGGACGAGGGGAGGAGAGGTGAGACGGCAGCAGAGGGAGAGGGAGGCGACTCCTCGATCCGTCCTGCCGAACACAAAAGCAAAAGCGAACCAGCGGCGGCGGCTAGGCGCGGCAGCGGCACAACGCACGCGCATATACTGCGCACGCGACACCGCTGGTCCGTCCTGCGGTGGCGCGCCCGCCCCGTCAGTATCTTGATGAGCAGCATCTGGTGGAACAGCTCCAGCAGCACGGTCGGAGGCCTGGCGCTGGGCCTCGTCCATGCCCGCTGCCGTGAGGCCCACGTTGCGGACAGGGCTGATTCCCCGCGGGGCCGCCGCTGCCGCGGCAGCGGCTGAGGTGGCGGGGGCTCCGCCCCGACTCTGAGGTGAGAGCGGTGAGCCACCGCCGAAACCCGCCGCAAGGTTCTTGACACGATACTTGTTCTTGAACGGGTCGAAGGTTGGCGCCTCGTCGATGGGGACGATCACGCGGGTGGGCAGCGGCGGCTCGTGGTCCGTGGACGGCGTCGGCTCGAGGTCGACCTGGCCAGGTTCGATGACGCTGGCACCGAAGCGTGGCACCACTTCGGGGGCTCGGCCATCAGCCTGAGTCTCGCGAGGCGGCGAGCTCGTGGAGCTCCCTGGGGCCTTGCGTGAGCTGTGGCGGCTGCAGGTCCTGCTGCGCGGGACGCGCCCGCCCGTGTGGCGGTCGCGTGGCGAGGTCGCCTGGGCATTAGCGCGCTCGGAATCCGCCCTGCTCGGGGATCGGATCGGCGCCGCGCAGGGTGATGGGCTGGGCTGGCGAGAGGCGCTTGTGCCGCCCTCCGCCGTGGCTGTGGCCTGGTCAGGGTCGACAGCGTCGGGGCGGGGGCTGACGTGGTGGGCGCTTCCCTCGCTGTGCCGCGGGGAGGCGCTGTGATGCGCCTGGATGTACGTGAGGACGAGCGGGGTAAGCGGCTGCCTCTCCCGCTCAGGTGGGGCAGGTTTTGCCTGGGCAGGGCGCAGCGCTGCAGCCACGTTTGGCGGGGGCGTGTGCTGGCGCGGTTGCCAAGCACGCACGTTCGCATCACGCCATCCTTCGGGGCGCCCAGTCCTGCCACGGTTTGTTGCAGCCCCCTGGGCTGAAGCCGCAGGGGTTATCACTGCGGGCTGGTTGCTGGAGGTGCCATCATGTCGGCCTGAGTAATGGCCCCAGGCGCGCGTGGACCCTGGCACGGGCGAGGTGGCCCTTGGGAGGGCCTGCACGGGTGCACGCGGGTAGCCGATGACCGCTGGGTGTACCCTGGCGTGGGGGGCGTGGCCATAGCTGGAGGCGGCTGCTCCAGCAGCCGCGGGCCTGGCACCTATGGGGCCACGGTAGTAGGCGGCAACCCCGTCGTAGGCCGTGTTTCCGCCTGTCGGGACTCGCGCGGGAGAGCGGTAGCGTGGCGTGCCCTGCTGTCCTGCGTCACGTTGGTCGCGCTGCTGAATGCGCTGCTGGTGCTGTTGATGTCGCTGCCAGTCGGCTCTCGAGAGGGGGCGGGTGTCGGGGAGGATGGTGGGCACGTCGGGCCGCTGCCAGCCCCGATAGACGTGCTCGAAGGCGTGGTCAGGGTAGGTCCCCCCTACGGGTGAGTATCGCCGCACATGCTCCATGTAGTCGATGTTCTGCGGCTCGGAGATCGCCGTGATGTTGACAGCTCGCTGGTGCGCTGGTCCATAGAGGCAGAAACTACCACGGTTGCTGCGGTCGTGGTTTAGCTCGGCTTCGGTCGTGGCACGGCTCACCATGGCGTCGCAGAGTCGCATGTCGTAGTCGAGGGCTTGAGGCCCAGGACCACCCTCGGCGTCCCAGTACAGTACCACATCTCGCCAGCGGGTGCGGGTAGTGTGGATGCGCTCGGCGATCGACTCGCAGACGGTCCTGACCGTGACACGGTCCCTGTACATGTTGGTGATGGCTAGGGAGTAGGGTCGGCGGACCGTCTTGTTGAAGGTGAATTCCTCCTTGAGGGCCTGGTGGGGGCTGAAGAGCACGTAGCCTTCCCTCCAAAGAGGTTGGTCGGGGAAAGGTTCTTCGGGCATCCCCGTTCCTGTGAACCCAGGTGGCCGCCTTGTGCCGTCAGGCAGTCCCTGCCTGGGGACGCGCCGCGGCTGCGGTGGGAAGTACCATTGACCCTGGTAACCTGCTTGCCCTGGTTGTGGAGGTTCCCCCCCGGGGCCTGAAGGCGCTCGGGGGGGTTCCTTAAGGTCGTGGAGGGCTGGCGCGTTGCCGAATTGGCGGGCAAGGATGTGCGGCGGCATCCCTGTGGCACGGACGTCGAGCAGGCTGTGTGGACTGGGGGGATGGGGGCACCTGCTGGACAGGCAGCATGTGTCGGAGTCCCTGTTGTTGGTGCTGTATGCACACGTCCAACTGTTGCACGAGTAGTCCGTGGACCAGTCCATGAGTGTACGCAGTCCGCTGCGGGCGCAGTCTGGGCACGTTGGTTGGCCCGAGGTGCCGAGCTGCGTGTTGCGGCGAGCCGCACAGTACTGACAGCATTGGAATCGACACTGTAGGCAAGACCAGCGTCCTGGTAGAGGCGGGAGCGCATGCTCGTTTGTGCCTGGGTCGTCTGGGTGGGGTCGCGGGCGATCCCACAAGGGCCAGACGTCAGCAAACCAGGATTGGCCTGTAGTGCGGACAACCTCGGCGGGGAGGCGAGCGTCCTCGGCGTGGCACCTGATCCACTGGGGCCCCATGTCCGCTGGTACCATGACGGTGCGCCAGGTGTCATCCGCTTTGACGTGGACTTGGGTCGGTGCCCAGAGCTTAGTAGTGGTGTCGCCGTGGTCGTGGTGGAGGATGACCCAGCCGTCCCGCCCCGCCACCGCAGGGTCAATAACGCGGTGGCCCATGACTGTCGTCCCCCACGGTAAGTAGGCGCCGTCGTGGTGATCACCAGGGTCAAGCCAGACCTCGATGCCAGGGGCATTGACACGGGTCCGCACATCACGGACGTGGTAGGCGAGGACGTGGTAGGCAGTCGGCTCCTCTTCCGTCACAATGTGCTCCCACGTCTCGATGCCACTGTTGTCTGAGGTGGAATTTCCGCCACTCTGTCGTGACGAGCGAGAGGCAGATCGCCGTGGGCGGGCACGGCCTCGGGCGAGGGCGGCGGCCGCGCTGATGAGGGAAGGCGTACGGCGTTCGTCGGCTCCTGATGACGTCGATGAGCGGTCTGGACTGTGCGCCAGGGCTGTGCCTGACTTGTAAGTGCGTGGTGGGCCAGACGCGGCCCCAGGGCTGGAGCCGCTGGGGCGCGACCCGCGTGCGTCAGGATGCCCCCGCACGGGGACAGCTTGCAAGCCAGTGTACACCAGGTCGATGAGTGGTTTCGGGTCCAGCTGGAGCATGTGAAGCGAGACGCGTGGGCGGGGCTGGTTAGGGTCATCCCTGGTGGCTGCTTCCGTGTCGTAGTGCTGTTTGGCCCATACTCGCGCTGCCTCTGGCGAGTATAGTGCCTGCGGCGGTGGCCACGCTGCCGCGATGGCTGGTCTGCGCCTGGTGCTAGCTTCCTGGTCGTGAGCTTCAGCCGCCTCACGGAGATCTGGATGATCGTAGCCAGCGATGTGAAGGGCGTGCGCGCAGTCGCCCATGCCATAGGCGTGTGGTAGGGCACGGCACCTGGAAGCAGCTTCTGTGGGGGCGCACCAGTCCATGCGGATGAGGAGGCTCAGGACCCGAGGGTAAATGAGGCGCGCTCCGTGGGCCTCCCCTTTCACGAAGTTGTGCCTGTTTTCCCCGCGCGGTGGTTGGGTGGCCTCGCACATCCAGAGTGCGATGGGTCCCCACGCGAGGGTGTCGTCTTCGAGACTGTAGGGCGGGTGGGGCGGCATTGCGTACCACGCGGCCAGCGAAGGGTGCACGCTCGCGTACGTGCGGCCAACGTTGGCGCCAGTTCGGCCCTTCGCTTCACGGCGGGGACCTGGCAAGAGGTGCCCTCCACTGGCAGCAAGACGGGCCGCAAGGTCGCCGCGGGTCCCATGCCAGAAGACAGTGGGCGCGTCGGTGGTGGGTTGGCGGAGGTCCCACGTGAGGTATGGGAAGATTGTCTCGCCTGAGTTCCCGCCCGAGTCTTCCAGCACCCAAGTGAGGCGGTTCGGGGGCCTCTGCATGATGTCCGTCCACGGCCCCAGCGCTTGGAGTGTTGGATCATGAGTAAATCGAGGATGGTCGTGGAGTCGCAGAGCGTCTTTGATGTCCTCTGTAGACACGCCACTGTTACCAAGCGCAAAGCCGTTTTGATACAGGGCGTTAAGTATGCTCTTCGGCGGCACGGGGACCGCTGGGTCGCGCTGGATAGTGTTGCGTAAGTTGCGTGTCGGTGGCTTGAGGGCTGTGTAAGGCATACCAGGGCCTGAAGGCGCCTGGGGCCTGTCGGGTGATGCATAGCGTGCTCGCCGTCGTGGTGGTTGGGTGTCCGCGTCGGGAGAGGAACCACGAGCATCAGCATGTCGGAAGATGGACCACGGGCTATCGTGGGTGCACTCACGTGTTTCCCTTGCCTCGGTGTCGCTGCCGTGTGCTGTGGCATCCTCGTTAGTCGGTAGGTTACCGTATGCCGCGCCGTTTTTGGAGCCGTCTCGCGGAGACGGGCTGGTCGATCTTGGTGTGACAGACGAGGCTCGCGATACGGCGGCAGTGACTTCGACGATGGCGGCGGTGGTGGCGGTAGTGACATCGGCGACTGCGGCGGCAACTGCTGCGGCGTAGTGTTCCTGCAGCAGCGGATGTCGGAGTGCGCGCACGTGCTGGTCGTCGTGATCGTCGGCGAGCGTGCACGGCTTTGTGTATGTGGCCTCATCACGCGGCCTCCTGCTCGGTTGGCAACAGCGGAGGCACCACTGGGCTGTGGATGAGTCCAGGGCCCGCGCACAGATGCGGGCTCCTACGTGTCCGACAGCTCCTTGAGCAAGAAGTTTGGCACTGACGAGTAGAAGACCACACACGACTCCACCCGTGGCAATAGCCCCGAGCTTGCCGCTGGCCCATTTCAGGACACCCCCGAGGCCGACCCCGACTGCGGTGGCTCCGCCCGAGACGCTATCTCTGAGTTTGACGCTGGTCCATTTGAGAGTGGCCCACAATGCGGACGTGACGTTGTATGTCGTTGTGCGTCGGGATGTGGTGGGCACAGATGGGCCTGGTGCCGTCGCTTTGCGTCGTCGTCGTTGTCGGTAGCTGGGGTCTCGGCTCGGTGTCGGCAAGTACCCATCGATCTGGTCCTTGTACGGCATTGCTATCACGATGGCGTACGTGGCCACAAAGAGGCAGATGAGGCAGCCACAATGTCGTGATGCCGCTGCGCTGTGCTGGGGCTCGTGGGAACCGCTGGCATCTGGGTACTCATCATCGATGGGGTCGTTGTCGATGTCGGCCTGCCAGTGGCCAATGACACTGGGGTTGGAGTCAGTCACGTTGACACGGTGTACAGAGGTGTAGGGCGTGGTGCTGCCACCTGCGGTCTGGGGATGCCCAGGTCTAGCCAGTGCTGCAGCGGGGCTGAAGCCGCCACTGCACGGACTGGCATGAGCTGGCGATGCAGTGGTATGGCTTGTCGCGTCGGCGGCAGTGACGCCTTCAGCGTCGTTGAGCTGTGCGCAGGGGTCGGCCTGAGCCGAGTTGTTGGGCGGACTGCTGTGCGACGAGGTGTGCCCTAAGTGGGGTTCACTGTCGCGGTCACGCTGGGCCGTGTCGCCTGGTGGTGTTGTGCCGTCGCGATCCTGGGTTTCCATGTCGTCCTGGCTATCGTCCACGTGGACCGAGCCCAGGGATATGTTGCTGATATCGTCCGACGCGTGGAATGAGTCCAGGGGTGTGTCGCTGATGTCGCTGGCCGCGATGTGCTGAGGCAACCATGGTACGGGGTCGTCTGCGGCCTGATCACCCGTGGCGTGCTGGGCGAGGCCAGCTGGCGGTGGTGGGTTAAGCGGTTCCATCGGTGCCGCGGCGAGCTCTGCCTCCACAAGCGGCTGCATGTCTGTCGGGTGGTGCAGGATCGCATCGGCGAGGTACGCCAGGGCGTCTTGGTCGGGTGGGGGAAGGCCTCTTGGTAGTAAGGCGTGGGCCCGTGAGAGGTATGGCGGCAAAGGTGCCGTGAAAGCTTCTGGGCCGACAAGCTGGGCACGAGCACCCTGGTATTCCAGAAGGAGGCCAAAGTAACGGGTGGAATACTCGCGGCTGCCTTGGATAAGAGTGAGGTTGCGGTTTGTGCGCTGTCTGTCGAGGCCCGCTCTATACCAGATGTCCTCGCGCATGTCGAGCGCGGTGAGCTGGCGCAGGGCGTCGGTTAGAGAGAAAGAGAGAGAGAGAGAGAGAGAGAGAGAGAGAGAGAGAGAGAGAGAGAGAGCGAGAGAGAGAGAGAGAGAGAGAGAGGGAGAGAGAGAGAGAGAGAGAGAGAGAGAGAGAGAGAGAGCAAGGGAACCAAACAAAGAAACAACATGGACTGGCGAAGGGCCCAACCATATGCAGCTGTGAGTACCGCAGTTGTGAACATCGTCCTCGGTGGAGCTCCTTATGGGGCCACGAACTGTGTCATGGGGCCTGCCGCAGCGGTGGCGGTTGGGAACCGCATGCGGGCACCCCCGCTGGGGCCTTCGGTGGAGCTCCCCATGGGGCCACGAAGCGCTGCCCTGGGTGGGGGGACCGCATGCGGGCGCCCCCGCTGGTGCCTACGGTGGAGCCCCCTGCGGGGCCACGAAACGCTGTCCTGGGCGTGGGGGGGTGGGTGGGGGGGGGGGTGCGTGCGAGAGCGCCCCCGCTGGGGCCTTCGGTGGAGCTCCCCATGGGGCCACGAAGCGTTGTCCTGGGTGGGGGAACCGCATGCGAGAGCACCCCCACTTGGGCCTTCGGTGGAGCCCCTTATGGGGCCACGACGCGCTGTCCTGGGCGTGGGGGACGCATGCGGGCACCCCCACTGGTGCCTACGGTGGAGCTCCCGACGGGGCTACGAAGCGCTGTCCTGGGCGTGGGGGGGTGGGGGGGGCGCGCATGCGGGCGCCCCCGCTGGTGCCTTCGGTGGAACTCCTTAGGGGGCCACGAAGCGCTGTCCTGGGCGCGGGGGGCGCATGCGGGCGCCCCCGCCGGGGCCTTCGGTGGAGCTCCCTATGGGGCCACGAAGCGCTGTCCTGGGCGTGGGGGGCGCATGCGGGCGCCCCCACTTGTGCCTTCGGTGGTGCTCCCTATGGGCCACGAAGCGCTGTCGTGGGCGTGGGGGGGCGCATGCATGCGCCCCCGCTGGGGCCTTCGGTGGGGCTCCCTATGGAGCCGCGAAGCGTTGTGCTGGGCGTGTGTGTGTGTGTGTGTGTGTGTGTGTGTGTGTGTGTGTGTGTGTGTGTGTGTGTGTGTGTGTGTGTGTGTGTGTGTGTGTGTGCGTGTGTGCGTGTGTGCGTGTGTGCGTGTGTGCGTGTGTGCGTGTGTGCGTGGAGCCCCCTACGAGGTCACGAACCGCGCGAGGGACGCGCCGAGAGCAGAGGCAATGAGGGGGGGGATGGGGGATGGGGGAGGGAGAAGCGGGAGGAGGAAGGAACGCGGTGCGCTGTCTCTTCAAAGCGAGGGCCCAACACCGCAGGATGGTTGGGAAAGACAGAGAGACATGACAGAACACATGGCGACCGCAATCTTCCTCACTCGCCTGGTGGCCCCGCGCAGCGGGGTCGGCGACGAGCAGACGTCGGGGGCGCCGGCGATCAAAGTTGGGGCCTCGGCGATCCCACGGGCGCGAGCATGGGCGATCCACCTTCATTTCGGCGCGCCCCTCAAATTGTTCGCGGCCCCACAAGGAGCTCCACCCACAGGCCTGGGCTTCTGAGAAGCACCCCTCACAAGGTTCGTGGCCCCGCAGGGATCGTCGCCTCGAGAATGGGGGCCGCGCGCGTCACCGTCTCATCGCAGGTCCAGCGGGGGGGGGGGGGTCTGAAGACAGGTGTGGCGAGTTCGCCGACGCGGTTGCGCATTGTGTTTCGCTCGTGCTGTAGCTGGCGCGGCTCAAGACGCTCGAGGCATCCACGACTGAATCGTCTTGAAGGCATGGCGCAGAGGGGGCCCAAAGCGAGGGCAGCGACGGAAGATACGCAGAAACGATCGGGCCCTCGACGCGGGGGGGGGGTAGGATGGCGAGAGGGCGTCGAAGGACTTGGCTTCAGGTCCTTCGGCCCCGCCTCCTCATCCTGCTCTCCCATCGTCTTCGCACCCCCCTTCCTGCTCCGCGTGGCGAAGGGAGGAGGGGGGGAGGGGGGGTAGGGGGCGGGCTATGTTTTTAACGCAGTCAAGCGCATGAAAATGCAGCTTACGTTAAAACTCGCTGCAGGTGCGCGAACGGGCCCCGCATTTCAAGCCCGCTCGCGCACCTTCAGCAGAATCTCGGCAGGAAGAGGCGGGATTGCCCCAGCGGGCGCCCAGTTTTTGTTTGCCCATTTCCATCGCTGCATGAGGCCGAGGCGCTGCCCAGGGCCGGCGCCGATCCCTGTCGTCGACGCGATCGTTGAGCATCGCGAGAAACACGGCGCCCATCGGGCGTGCCGGCATGGCAGTCGTTCAAAGACCTTCTTTCCTGAAGGCGTTCGACGATAAACCGAAATTGAACCCATGGGCCAAAGGGAAGGGCTGGGGCCTTGTTGATTCTGCACCGGAGGCGGCTAGGATCTTCAAGAGCATGGCCGCGTCTGCGCGTCGCCCGGCGCTCTACCCCAATAAGTTCAAGAAACACCTCGAGAGCATTGGCGAGGAGGAGCTGGAGAAATTGATCGAGCTCATCAACAAGATTGCGCGCGGCGGTTCCGAGGTCGAAGTGACCCAGACAGCAGCCGCGGCGCCGCCGTCGCCTGCCCCTGTTCGGCCCGCTTCGTCCGAGCCGTGGCCTTCGCTCGACATCGAGGCGGGCGGCGCGAACGATGCCCTTCCAGAGGTCACGACTCCAGCAGAGGCCCCAGAGGTCCCGACTCCAGCAGATGCCCCAGAGGCCCCGACTCCAGCAGGTCACGGCGCGCCGCCTAGCGATCGCCGCCCCGCGCTTGCAGAGCGCAGCAACCATGCCTCCAGAGGCAAGACGGGCGACGCGCCTGCAACGGGGGGCCCCAAGAGTTTCAAGTTGCCTGAGGGGTGGGGCACCCAGAAGCGCAAGCGTCAATCAGGCGAGTCCAAGGGGAACTCTGACGCGTACTACCTCAGCCCTGACGGCGTTGAGTTGCGGAGCATGGCGAGGGTGAAGGAGTTTTTGGGGTCCAAGAGAAAGCGCCGTAAGGAGAAGGGCCAGTAGGCCTACGTGAATGATGATTGCCAGGGACCATGTGAATTTTTGCACGCCGCAAGTTCTTTTCGGGGGGGGGGGGGGCGGGCCGCGGCGGGGTGATACGGGGGCGGGCGCATTGAGAGATGGATTTCCCTGGTGGGGCGGCAGTTCGATTTGCTAGCAGCGTGCGCCCGATTTCTGCGGCGCGCGCCTATGTGTTACCATGCGTTGCAGTCTTGCGCGCCCATTCACACTTCCCTCGCCCTCCACTTTGGGCCTCTGTTGAGCCCCCCCCTTCTCCCGCCTCCTCCGCGGAACTGGGTTGCCCATCCGGCCCGCCCTGGGCATTTTTTTATAAGACAATTTCATTGCGAAATTGCAGGGTTCTGTGGCGGAGCCCTGGCCCCTGCTGCGCGGCCGCGTTGTTTTTTGTTGCGTGGTTTCGCTTTGGGGTCGCAAAGCTGTTTTTGTTTACCTTCGGAGGTGGGCGGGGCGGGCAGCCCGTGATTCCGCGGGTGGGCGCGGGGGCGGCGCATGCAGCAAGGTGTCTATCGATGTTGTCGACGCTTTGCCGTTGTCACTCGCCGTGTGCCACATTTGGCGTTCTCGCTTCCGTTCATGATGCTTGTATATTAGATGCAAGAGGCCTCAGTTTTTTTTTATATATATATATATATATAAAATGTGTCTTATCTCCGGCCGCCCCCTTGAGTGTTCTGCTATTCCTAACCAGTTGCCGCGCGTGTCAATGGACCTATGCTGAGTACATGTAGCCTTGCACCTGGTTATTATTTCGTACCCTCGGTAAAACTAGCACCAATAACATGAAACAAACACAATATCCAAACTAAGCCCTTGACCTAGCACCATCCTCGAACTAACTAGCACGAAACCTCATAACCACTAACCCTGTTACCAATATACAAAGCAGCAATAAGGAATAACTGTAACCATAACCTATAACCTAACCCCAACAGGCCTTGCGGCCGCAGGACAAGAATCACGTGATAAACAACATCAAAAACACAAAACAACAGCAACAACAATAACAACCACAACAACAACAAACACAACATCATCAACAATAACATCAACACCATCATCAACAACGGTCGTAGCCATTTTCTGTCAAAATATTGCAGGCCACCTGTGGTTCTCTGCATCGGACGAGCGTTTCGCGTAGTCCGTGTCCCTGCGTAGGCCCATGGGGCCCAAGCTGAAGCTGGCGCGAGGCAAGCCTGCTATCCAAAAATCGCCAGCACCTACGAAGGCGACTGGAGTCGGCCCAGCGTTGCGCAAGCCAGCCGCCCACGATGGCGAAGCTCAAGTCGGGCCCAACCTCAAGGCGATCATGGACAAGCCGCGGGCCGGCATGGGCAAGGCAGAGCAGGGCGGCGTGATTCGGCAGATGGGCAGCCCGACCGCGGAGTGCTACAGGGAGTTTTCTCAAAAACATGGCGGCCGATGAGAACGCGCCCGGGCGATTCAAGGCCAAGCGCAGGGAGGCCGCGGGCAGGCGCCGCAAGAAGGGCGCAGACACGGGCCAGCAGAAGGAGGTCTCAGAGCGATGCAATTTCTTGTTCTCGGCAACTCGCGACGAGAAGACGGGCGAGACCAAGAAGGTCGCGAGTTGGGGCGGCGGGTGGATCTGCAAGAGCGCCTGCGCCATCAAGGAGACCGCTCACACGGAGAGGGGGGGGGCCCGCACCTGGGGCCAGTTCGTCGGCGTGCACATCGGGGAGAGGAGCGCGAATGAGGCCTTGGACGAGGGCGACGCGGTCTGCGCGACGGTCACGGGCCCCGACGGGAAGAAGGACAAGCGTTTCAAGATCAAGACGTTCGAAGGACCTAGCTGGAATCAAATAAGCGTTGGGAAAACAGAACAACTAAGACTTCCAGGGCGGCCCACGAGGCCCGCCCCTCCCCCGGGCTGCCCAGGAGGTCCGCGGGGCCACACTATCGGTCATCGTATGTGGGAATAGTTGTTTAGATCAGACGTGTGGTTTTGCGTTGTGTACGAGGTTTTCAAGAACAGCTGCCACCTAAATTTCCTCAATACTTTCCGACGTTTTCTTAAGGGCAAGTTAAACAATACTGGAGCAATTTAGGTGCACATATTTTTCTTCGCGAAATGTATGCACTCCGTCAAGAAAGTATGAAATTATGGGAGAAATGTTTGTGACGCATGTTCTTGAAAATCGTATGGGCATCGCATGCGCAGATCTGGTTCCAACTACACTGAAGCTACGGACACCACCAAGCGCGGCAAGACCGAGAAGGTTTGCTCGGACCCGCGGTGCTTGACGTGGTCTGACATCGGGCGCGCAGCTGCGCTCGTGACAGGCTCGAGGCGCGGCTTCGGAGTGAACGACGACAGCGAGGACAGCGACGAGTGGGGCGGCCTGATGCTCGGTGAAGACTCAGACGCGGACATGCCGGATGACGATGACGAAGGTACAGGCGCACCACAGCCGTCTAAGCGCAACGGCAGCCGTGCCTCCGTGATCAAGAACGATCCCGACGTGACCAAGACAGTTCAGAAGAACGTGACCAAGTTCGTCCGTGACCTGCAGGCCGTCAAGATTTCGACGAACACGGCGCTGGCTGGCAAGCACAACTCCGACTACGCCACGCTCGAGGGGAAGTTGAAGGACGCTCCGTCTACAGTCACCGGGGCGATTTCGCATTTCGAGGATACGATGATCAAGCCAGCTGAGTTTTGTAATAATGCAGACTTGAAGGATATCAAGCAGGATGTGAACCGCCTTGCCAAGGATATCAACAAGTACATGAATACCGTTGCCTCCCTCACCTAGGGACTGTTTGCGCTGCATTCGAAATTATCCCGGCAAAGCAACCTAACAGCCATGTGTAGGAGCATATCTGGAAGCATTCCCCTTAAGATTCGGATGAGAATCCAGTTGTAGAATTCTGCTGTTCTCGCAGTCGTTGTCGCATTCGCGAGGACAGTCGCAGTGGCAACGGCAGTCGCAGTCACAGCCTCAGCCTCAGCCTGCCTCAGCCTCAGCCTCAGCCTGCCTGCCTGCCTCAGCCTCAGCCTGCCTCAGCCTCAGCCTCAGCCTGCTTAGCCTCAGCATCAGTCTGCCTTCGGCCTCGGCCTCAGCCTCAGCCTGCCTCAGCCTCAGCCTGCATCAGCCTCAGCCTCAGCCTCAGCCTGCCTCAGCCTCAAGCCTGCCTCAGCCTCAGCCTCAGCCTCAGCCTCAGCCTCAGCCTCAGCCTGCTTCAGCCTCAGCCTCAGTCTGCCGTCGGCCTCGGCCTCAGCCTCAGCCTGCCTCAGCCTCAGCCTGCATCAGCCTCAGCCTCAGCACGAAGCGACCCAGCTAGAAGGACAAAGCGCTGAATGTACACCGATGTGTTCGACGACTGCGTATGTAATGATGTGACGATATACAGACTGAGCCCTTCGTGAATGTCTACATGTTTTTCTGACGCCTACAAACGGCGCTGACGTGTGTGAGAAAATTGTCCGCGCAGCAAAAGCCGGCGAAGCGTGCGGGAGCTCGCATGCTGAGACAGACTACGTCTGCAGACCGCCAGCTGCAAAAAGTTGCGAGCGGCTCTTGGAAGATGTTTACGGAACGGAGCTACGGTGTCTGAAAACATTGGCATCGAAGGGAAGAGCCTCGGAGCCCTGCAACCTGAGAAACACCGCAGGAACTCGCATACTGAAAAGGAATGCATTGCAAACCGCACGCTGCGAACCCTGCAGGCTGAGAAGCACCGCAGGATGTCGCATGCTGAAAAGCACTTGTACTGCAGAGCGCTAGCACTCCATCTCGGGCTCGGACCCCCCCGTCCTGATCCAGAACGTGTCCGGCCACGGCCTGAAAATGCCGTTCCAACTCCCGAGGATCAGCTGGCACTCCGGCTCTGGGACACTCCAGTACGTCTTGAGCACCTTGAGCCAGGCCCCATCTCGGGATCCCCACAGCACGCTGTACTTGACCGAGACCGTGCCGAACTCATAACAATTGACCTCCGAAGGACCTGCGAGTGCAGGCTGAGAAACACCACGCGATTGCAGGGCACGGCATTGCGTGTCACATGAGTGCAGGCTGAGAAGCACCACATCTCGTTTGCCAGAGATCACTCCCAGGTTATTTGATCCCGCAACACCAGCCACGGCGTAGCTGCCACAGGGGCCGCAGATAGCAACGGTTCGGTCACCCAATTGGCGTTCCGGTGAGTCACAATTCGCGTGTGGCTCCACGAGCCTGTGTAGCGCGATTTGCGGGGCACCAGTGTGCTGTAGGTGTTGTTGCCGTAGCAGAAGACGGCCTCTGGAGCCCAGTGCGGATTCCAGCGGGCAGCGTAGACCCTGTGGACGCCATTGCGGATGACGTCGCGCGCATCTTCGATATGTGCCACCCATCGAAGCCAGTCAAATGCTGAGCCATCGGTGATGTCAACAGCACCTGGGGCAGTCTCGCCATGGTGGTAGTGCAACAGCGATTGGAGAGCGGCGCTGGCTTCGTCGCGGCCCACAATCTGGCGCGAGCAGGCTGCCTCTTGCAGGTGCTCCTGTGTGAAGAGCAGTGGGGCATCACCGCCAGTCTCGGCAGGCTGAGCAGCGCCACCGTCAGGCACGGCAGTCTGAGCAGCGCCGCCACGAGGAACATGAGGCTGAGCAGCGCCAGGCTCAGGCACGGCAGGCTGAGCAACGGCGCGTGGTGGACCGACATAGGTGGGCTCATCGGGTCGGCCGTTCTTATGGTAATGCAGGCGCATGGCTGAACCGTCTGCACGACGGAACTCGAAGAAGTGCCTGCCGTGGCCATCCGTGTTGGAGTAGTTAGGGTCGCGCTCTGTCTCGATGATGCGAAAGAGAACCTGGGCGATGCCCTGCCCGATTATGCGCTCAGCGAAACCCGGAGCGGCAGACCGAAGCAGTTGCTTCCAGTCGTAGGACGGGTCGTTTGTTACGTCTTTGAACGACAAGTTGTTGACAATGCACTCGGCGCGCAGCGCGCGCTGCCACTGGCAGGCGGTCTTGCCGCCCATCCCTGGTGTACGGCGGATGTCTTCGAGGTGAGCCTGCTCAAAGACCACGTCGACACCTGGCTGGGGAGTCGGTGCGGGCGGATCCGGCAGAATCTCCCACGGGCCATCGCACGGGCCGGGGGTGGCGGGGGCGATGCCTTGCCGCGTGCTGGCATTGTGACAAGGCAGGCTGAGGAGCACCGCCGCGGCTGGACGGCCAGGTGAAACTCGAGCAAACATGGTTAAGGATGATGATGATGGTGTTGATAGAAAACCCGGTATCAGCGAGTTGATGTACAATGAGGTGTCCGCAAACGAGACACTGCTGTCAACGCTGTTATAACTAACCACAAACGAGACACTGCTATCAACGCTTGCACAATTAAAAAGAAACGCTGGCATTGACACTACTAGCAATACCAAAAGTGGAGTTTAAACGAGGCACTGCCATCAACCGATTCAACTTCCAATGAAAGAAGATCACAAATGAGTTCACTCTGAAGTGACCCATGGGTATCAATGCGAGAAGTCTCTGCAAACTATTCACTCATGGCGACCGCCGCGCACGCGCGTGTAGGAAATCGTTGATGATGATAGTGATAATGGAGTGGGGGCCAGTAATGCAGATACACTGCTGTGCATTCACTTGCTGCGAAAAGAAACTCTGCATGAATGAGTTGATATATAATGAGTTGTCCACAAACGAGACACTGCTATCAACGCTTGTATAAGTAAAAAGAAACGCTGCTATCGACACTTCCCCCAATACTAAAGTTGTCTTTAAACGAGTCACTGCCATGAACGGCTTCAACTACAGTATAACGAAAGGAACTGCAGGCTGAGAAGCACCGCGGGCCAACGTGAACCAGTCGTGGTGATGAGGATGAGTGAAATCTGCGATGATGATAGCGATCATGAAGTCGGTTGTAGGAACCCACTTTTGTAGTAACCAACATACACTGGTATGCATTCACTTATGGTGAAAGGAAACTCGGTATCAGTGAGTTGATATAGAATGAGTTGGTCGCAAACGAGACACTGCTATCAACGCTTTTAGAACGAAGCGAACCCATCAGAACACTGTTATCAACGGAAAGAATGCTGTAGAAGGACAAAGCGCTGAATGTACACCGATGTGTTCGACGACTGCGTATGTAATGATGTGACGATATACAGACTGAGCCCTTCGTGAATGTCTACATGTTTTTCTGACGCTTACAAACGGCGCTGACGTGTGTGAGAAAATTGTCCGCGCAGCAAAAGCCGGCGAAGCGTGCAGACAGCCAGCTGCAAAAGGTTGCGAGCGGCTCTTGGAAGACGTTTACGGAACGGAGCTACGGTGTCTGAAAACATTGGCATTGAAGCGAAGAGCCTCGGAGCCCTGCAGCCTGAGAAACACCGCAGGAACTCGCATACTGAAAAGGAATGCGTTGCAAACCGCACGTTGCGAACCCTGCAGGCTGAGAAGCACCGCAGGATGTCGCATGCTGAAAAGCACTTGTACTGCAGAGCGCAGGCTGCGAAAACCTGCAGGCTGAGAAGCACCGCAGGAACTCGCATGCTTTCGAACACTACTGCTCGAGACCGCAGCTGGAGAGCGGCAGACCGCAGGCTGAGAAGCACCGCGGGCAGAGAGACTTGCAAAACTCAGATGTCCTGATCGTCTTGGAGGAAGTCACGCCAGTCCGGCGGATGCCAAGAATCGATGATGCGCCTGGAGCCACCGCCCGTGCTGCCGCCGATGTCCAGGTAGTCGCCATCGCCCCTGAACAGACGGCCGTGCCCGCACGCCAGAATCGCTTGGTTGCGGATTTGAAGCAGCGCTCCGCTCTCAAACATCTGCAAAACGTCCAGCTGCCTGCGCGTGAAGTTCGGCTTTGCCTGGCCAGCCTGGGCAGACAGATGGAGGGAAAGCCGCTCCCCCTCGTTGTAGCGCGCGATGGCCTCGGCCTTCTGGTGGTGCAGCCGGCGACGCTGTTGCCGCAGAGCTTTTTTTTTTTTGTTTGTTTTTTTTTTTTTTCTCTTTTTTTTTTTTTTTTGTTTTGTTTGTTTATTTTTTTTGTTTTTGTTTTTTTTTTTTTTTTTTTATTTTTTTTTTTTTTTGTTTTTTTTTTTTTTTTTTTTTTTTTTTTTTTTTTTTTTTTTTTCTTTTTTTTTTTTTTTTTTTTTTTTTTTTTTTTTTTTTTTTTTTTTTTTTTTTTTTTTGATTTTTTTCTTTTTGCTTTTACTTTTGACAATGTCGTTTTTTTTTTTGTTTCTTTTGTTTTTTTGCGTTTTTTTTTTTCTTTTTTTTTTTTGTTTTTTTTTCCTTCGGGGAAACTTGCTGCATCACGGCCTCGCTGTGATCAGCTTGCAACGCTTGCGTTAACCAATCAACGTCGAAGCGCCCTGAGAAGGCCAGCACCTCCCAGATCTGTTTAGTACCGGCCACACGTTGCAAATGGCGATGCCACCTCTTACGCTTCTGGTCTTTCACAAACTTGGCGACGCTACCCAGACCTGCACCCTTGGCCTGGCCACCTTTTCCCGCAGGCTGAGAAGCACCGTGAGAACCTTTCTTACCGCCTGGCCCTTTGTTAGGACCCTGCGGAACCGCATGGCCCCCTTGTGGCGCAGACTTGCCTTCGCTTTTCCCTTTTCGATATCCCGTTCCTGAAGCGCACGCTGCTGCCGCGACTGCTCGTACTGGTCGCGAGCTACTCTGACCAATTCCTGGCGCTCAGGCTCCGTGAGAACGCAGCGCATGTCGTCGATGTTCTTGCTCCGCAGAAAGTCATGTCGAAGCTTAAGGACAGAGAGAATGGCTCGGCCAGTCTCCTCCTGAGACGCAAAGGCCGCGTCATATTCCGAGCCAGGCTGAGGAGCGCCAGCTGGATCAGTGTCCGCTGGCTCCGTGGACTTCCTCTTTTTGAAAAGCAAGAGACTGAGATGATGGAGGACTTTCGGATCGTACTCCTCGTCGTACCTGTCGTCCCAAAGCTGCCTCAGCTCCCTGTGCAAGTCGTCCGCGCGATTCTGAACGACAACCTCGACGTAGTCGGGATCACCCGGTGAAGTCGGTGAAAGCGGAGGAGCAGAACTCGGCGACCGATCCCAATGCACAGAAGACTCGCGGTCCGCCTGTACGCTGACGTCGGCGTCGGAGACGTTTTCGACGACAATTTTCCGCCTCTTGCTCTCCCCCGGCTGAATAGCACCAGGGAGAGTGAGCACAACCGCCACCGCATCGTGTGCGTCGTTGCGCATGCCACGATCCGTAAAAGACGCGCCAACGGCAATGGAGCAGAAACGGGCGACTGCTCCGCAGACCGCGACGTGGTCGCCTTTGAGGGCGGCCGGAGTGGCATGGACCTCCCATACCTTCTCGTCGTTCTGCTCGCGCTGGTAAGCCTCCCGCGCCTCCTGGAAAGTGAGGTTGTCGTCGCCGACTACAAGCACAACGACTGCCTCGTTTAGATTCTCAAGAATCTTGGCCAGGCCGTCCAGGTGCACGCGGAGATGGCGAACTGTCCGCTTTCGAGTCTGGATGCTCGGCGGTTTCTTGCCGCACACGATGTGCATGTTGGCGATCACCACGTGGAACTTGTCATGGCCTGGTTTGTTCACCTCAAAATGTGAAATAACAGCATCAAATTCTCGGCCGCTAGGAGGCCTGTAAACTTTGCTGTCTTCGCACAGAGTCAGTTCCGCAGGCTGAGAAGCACCGCGGAACCCCCAGAGAGTCAAGTAGTTGTCGACCTCCGAGAAGCGAATGCCATCACCGAAAGGCTTACTGAGGATCTCTGTCACGCTGATCCCTGCTCGGCGAAAGCCTTCACGGAACGCACCGACCTCGCAGCCACAGACCATATCAGCATCAGCGGTCTCCACTATCGTGGCGCACACCCTTCCGAAGTTAGCGCAGTGAGTGGCCGCCTGCTTACCAGTCATCATGCCCTGCTCGAACCCGAAATTGAACGAGGCGACCGTGAAAGAAGCAGGCTGCACAGCGCCAGAACCAGGCGTCTGTCCACCTTCCTCCGCAGGCTGAGAAGCACCGCGAGGCGGCGCAGGCTGAGAAGCACCTCGAGGCGGCGACACTTCGGACGAGCCTCGCGGAGCAGAGGCTGCGGATGAACGTTGGACATGGGGGTACGGCCAGGGGAACGCCATTGCAATCAAAACTAAGTGGACTGCAGTGAATGAATGTAGTGGCCAATTGAATGCAGAGGACTGCAGTGTCACTAGCAAGTCCTGAACCAAACACAGCTGTGGCGGAAGGAATATGAAGCGTCTGGCTATTCAAAATGTTGCCCGGCAATGGAGTTCTGGAACTCGAAGACCAGGAAGTGGACTAGAGTTGGCTCTGGGCATCCAAAATGTAGCCCAGGAATGGAGTTCTGGGAACTCGAAGAGCACGAAGTGGCTTACAGTTGGCTCCGGGCATCCAAAATGTGGCCCGGGAATGGAGTTCGGGGAAATGGAAGAACACGAAGTGGCCTACAGTTGGCTCCGGGCATCCAGAATGTGGCCCGGGAATGGCGTTCTGGGATGTCGAAGAGCACGAAGTGGCCTACAGTTGCATCCGGCCCCCCAGAATGTGGCCCGGGAATGGCCTTCTGGGATGTCGAAGCACGAAGTGGCCTACAGTTGCATCCGGCCCCCCAGAATGTGGCCTGGGAATGGAGTTCTGGGAAGGCGAAGAGCACGAAGTGTGTGACTGTTGGTGAAAAACGAGCCGGCTCATGCGCCCGGAAACGCACCCAACACCCTGCCCGGACCCCATGTGGAGTGATGCTGTGAGCTTTTTTACACCACTAGGAAACCATCAGTCTTCGCTGTAGGTAACCCTCACCTAGGGATTCGTTTGGCGCCCTCGCGAAATTTATCCAGGCAAAGCACCTAACAGCGATGTTGTAGAAGCATACGAAAGAATTCCCCTTAAGATCAGGACGATAAATCCAGTTGTCGAATTCGCTGTTATTCGCAGTCGTAGTAGCATTCGCGATGACAGTCGCAGCGGCAACGGCAGTCGCAGTCACAGCCTCAGCCTCAGCCTGCCTCCTCCTCCTCCTCCTGCTCTTTCTCCTGCTCCTCCTCCTCCTCCTCCTCCTCCTCCTCTTCCTCCTCCTCGTCCTCGTTCTCGTCCTCCTCGTCTTGCTCGTCCTCCTCCTCCTGGTGCTCTCTCCTCCTCCTCCTCCTCCTCCTCCTCCTCCTCCTCCTCCTCCTCCTGGTGGTCCTCGTTCTCCTCCTCCTGGTGCTCTCCCCCCCCTCCTCCTCCTCGTCCTCCTCCTCCTCCTCCTCCTCGTCCTCCTCCTCCTCTTCCTCCTCCTCCTCCTCCTCCTCCTCCTGGTAGTCCTCCCCCTCCCCTCCTCCTCCTCCTCATCCTCCTCTCGGCGTCTCCGTTCCGTCCTCCGTCTTGCGGCTCCTACTCCTGGTGTTCTCTCTCCTCCTCCCTCCCCTCCTCCCCTCACCCCTCCTCCTCCTCCTCCTCCTCTCATCCTCCTCCTATCAATCTAACAAGGTATAATCCCATCCTCCCCTCCTCCTCCTCCTACGCCCCCTCGAGGTCGTCATCATTCCTCCGGTGTCCTCCTCCTCCCGCTCGTCCTCCTCCTCCTCCTGCTCGTCCTTCTTCTCCTGCTCCTCCTGCTCCTCGTCCTGCTCCTGCTCGTCCTCGTCCTCCTGGTCTTGCTCGTCCTCCTCCTCGTCGTGCTCTTGCCCCTGCTGAAAATGTGGCCCAGGAATGGGAGTTCTGGGAAGTCGAAGAGCACGAAGTTGCCTACAGTTGGGTACGGGCATTCAAAATGTGGCCCGGGAATGGAGTTATGGGAACTCGAAGAGCACGAAGTGGCCTACAGTTGGCTCCGGGCATTCAAAATGTGGCCCGGGAATGGAGTTCTGGGAAATAGAAGAGCACGAAGTGGCCTACAGTTGGCTCCGGGCATCCAAAATGTGGCCCGGGAATGGCGTTCTGGGAACTCGAAGAGCACGAAGTGTGTGACTGTTGCATCCGGGCCCCCAGAATGTGGCCCGGGAATGGCGTTCTGGGATGTCGAAGAGCACTTTGTGTGTGACTGTTGCATCCGGCCCCCCAGAATGTGGCCTGGGATGAGTTCTGGGAAGGCGAAGAGCACGAAGTGTGTGACTGTTGGTGAAAAACGAGCCCGGCTCATGCCGCCCGGAAACGCCCCAACACCTGCCCGGACCCCCTTGTGGAGTGATCTGTGAGCTCTTTTGAGTCAACTAGAAACCTATCAGTCTTCGCTGTTAGGTAAAAAGGTGTGTTGTGACGTGATTTTGGTGATCGCATCGTCTTGTGCAGTTGCGTATTTCACGCAGCGTCTTGTGCAGTTGCGCGTTTCAAATGCTGGTCGCACCGAGACGATGAGCTCGACCATCTGCCCAAACGTCACCCCTCCTCCACCTTCCTCGCACTGCCAGCTTTGCCCCACATGTCCCCACCAATCCTCAGCCTCCTCAGCCTCTTCGTGTTTGCCATCGAAACTCGAACAGTGTGTCCGACCTCGCCCTGGCATGATTGCGCTCCTACAAGGGCTGGGGGCGATGGGGGTGCAGATGAGGACGCGTGATATGATTTAGGGGATGTGAGAAAACACTTGTATCCTTAAGGCTACAGCCAGTCCGCCAGGGTCATCTAGAACCGCTGGGGGTAAAACGTCATCTAGTAAGGTAGTTGCGAAAGATATTGTAGAATTGGCTACCGCCATTCCGCCAGAATAGAGTAGGGCAAACGAACATAATATATTAGGCGACCGCCTCTCCGAGGGTGAAACGTAATGGAATATGAAAGCGTAGGTACTGTAAGAAACGACGCGGCACAGCACGGTCGGGCACGATCGGGGCAGGGGACGTAGAAACTCGAGGGCCGACCGGCGATGGGGAGGGGGTTTCCGCCATTCCGCCAAGATAACAAACGTCACAGTAGAGTTCGCAATGCCACGCCCTTGCGTAACATGGCAGTGTGGTGCACACAGGCACTGTTGTCGAAACAGGTGTTGCGGTGTACACAAGCAGTTGTCGTGTACGAAGGCGTCGTGGCGCGCGCTGGACAGGCGCTGTGGTGTAGACTCGGCCCCGATAAAAATAGCGTTCGGTGTCTGGTACCACCTTTAGCGTCACCGTCGTTGTGGCGATTACATAGCCGTGTTGACTCTAATTGATTCCGTTGCAAGGCGTCTGGAACACGTTTGCACGACATTGACTCTTTTCACGTTTGATCTGCGAAATGCCTGGTCATGTTCAGCGTTCTGCTGCTAGGAGGCGACATCGAGATAGGGATGGTGCGTTGGCAGATTTTCTCCTCGAGAAGCTCGCCTGGGGATTTGTGAGTGCGACGTTCGTTCAAGAGGTCGTTTCCAGGGCGGTGCGAGATCACGTGGACCTCGATACTGGTGGATCTCAGGGCCCTTCAGCGTGGTGCGTTTTTGCAGAGACTGGGGCCAATGGTAGACATCCCCAACATTGCTTGCTTGCAACAGATGTTACGGATTATTGAGACCCAGTGCCTTGGGGCGCCAACCCCAGTTGAATTCAAGCTCCCACAGAAGATGTTGAAGCGCAGAAGCGGTGTATTCCCCGTTGCTTCATCCACGCACTCTATGCCGGATTCGTAGAATTTGTTTTCATAGTTGTACCACAATTTGAACGAGCGTTGGGAAATTATATTCCTGGGGAACGGTGACCACCCAGATCCCTGCTCATCTCTGCGCCGCCGGTGGTCGACGATATCAGACCTCGGCCCGCGAAAGAGTGACATCACAAGGTGTTTCCTGGGTCAGGGTTCACTTGTTACCGAATATGATTTACGGGGGCACGCAGTGCCGACATCGTTGCATTGTGACGCTGTGCCAGTCAGTCGGATGTCATTCGACTGAATTTGGTGGTCTGGTTTTTTCCCAACCATCCGTTGGTGTTGGGTCCTCGTTTTGAAGAGACGGTGCCGCGCGTCTCCTCCTCTTCTCCTCCCCCTCCTCCTCCCCCTCCTCCTCCTCCTCCTCTTCCCTCCCCCCCCCTCCTTGCCTTTGCTCTTCGCATGTCTTTGTGTCGGTACACCCCTCACGCGTTTCGGAGCCCCATAGGGGGTTCCACCTAAGGTCCCATTGGCGCAGCCCGCATGGCGGCGCCGACCCATTTTGACACACTCCTCACACGTTTCGTGGCCCCATAGGGAGCTCCACCTGGAGTCCCAGTGGCGCAGCCCGCATGGCGGCGCCGCCCGATTTTGGTACACCCTTCACACGCTTCGTGGCCCCATAGGGAGCTCCACCTAAGGTCCCAGTGGCGCAGCCCGCATGGCGGCGCCGCTCCATTTTGGCACGCCCCTCACACGTTTCGTGGCCCCATAGG